>VMBQ01001487.1:17514-31689 GCA_007657795.1 Dreissena rostriformis
ATATAAACATCTTTGGACGGTTATCTGATACTGCACTTAACCCTTTGAATGCTGGGAAATTTGTCGTCTGCTAAAATGTCGTCTGCTGAATTTGTAAAATTAGCATTTTCTTCGATTTTTTTTCTAAGACCACTATCCGGATAGCAAACAGTTTGGATCCTGATGAGACGCCACGTTCTGTGGCGTCTCATCTGGATCCAAACTGTTTGCAAAGGCCTTCAAAATCCGGTTCCAGCACTCAAAGGGTTAACAAAAGCCCTTTATATATGTTAAACGTTGCTGCCCCGTTGCTGTAACCAGTGCTTTTTGCCAACCAGTCAGTGCGCATGCGCGGAAAATCCCGAATGTAAATAATAACATTCAACAGTACTGGTCTATCGGTTGCCCTGGGGTTCTGGTTGATTCGTGAGATCGCAAATGGGACAAAAACATGTGAATATTGTCATTCATAATAACTTGACACGTTCTTATCAAATATTTTCTCCTTTATGTGTTGTTCATATAGCGTTTCTTAGTAACACACAATCTATTATTTGGAGTATTTTCCGCACTACATTGTCTGTTGGCATTTTTTCACAAGAAATTAACCTTCCCTGCAATGTCAGTTTAAAGGCTATTTATAGTATGCAAATCTGAAATTCTGGCAGCCAATCAGAACCCACAGCTCAACCGGAAGCTTGTTTTCAAGATGGCAGTTTGACACTGTCAACAAAATCAATTTATTTTGATGTTAAAAGACGATTTACATTTGGAAAAAAGTAACAAATCTAAAAGAAGAGAGGTTAAGAATTATTTTCATAATGATTCATGGTCATATATTTATAAAATATTTGTGATGTAACATCTTTATGAAAATTACCCACGACTCAACCAGACTATAGCATATATCAGAATAATCAGTGTTTATTTACTGGATGTTAACCCTATTTTTTGTAGAACTCGAGTAATCACTAAATCAGCCATATCAATCGTACCATTCAATGCTATGTCACTTTAACACTTCAATAGGTTTTTATTTGTAACTCACCTTCATGTAAACATGATACCGTCACTTGTAACACACATCGGTACATAAAAAAACAACATAAAATGTCTACCAACTTTAGTTTTTATCGCAACGAACCAACTACACGATCATGTGACATTAACTTTTTACAGTCCTAATTCCCGTACGGGTCCATCCGTCACGGTCTACATCTCATGTAGAACTACGACGATTTATGTGAATCGACAAGATCAGGTATATGTTTTTTTTGCAGTTGTGAAGTTCAACAAACATATTATGTATGAAGCGTAAGTTAACTTTTGGAAACACATAAACTCTTCTTTTTTTAATCCTGTTCAGTAAACATTCAGTCCAGTCAGAACGGCAGTTAGGAAAAACGACCCCAAGTTAATATGGCCTTACGATACCGCAGTACATTCATGTGATTTACGGCCGTATTTTGTTTATGTTATTTGAGTTTATTGCATAACAACTAACATCGCTAGACAAAAATGTGATTATATAAATTTATCGAATTAAGGTCACGCAGATGTAACAGCATCAACATCGGTAATTTCACCTTTAACAGCTTCGAACTTCATACATCTAACGTCTGTTTACCCTTACTCGATACAAATACCTCCTTTGTCCCAGTTACGTTATCCTGCTTAAGTCCATTACACTCAAGCAGCCCTCATCCGCACCCAACAACGTCCAGAAGAAAAAACAAAAACCTCCTCCACAAACAGTTCACAGGGAAACTCCAGCTAACAGCATACCACCATCCATGCCACTGATCGGAACGAGACTAATCTACGGTTGATGACCGTGAATTGTTGCGGACTACGTACCAATAGATCAGAATTCATAGCAGCACTAGACTATCAAACCGGACCTAATATGTGGCACCGAGTCCTGGCTGCGCAGAGTGAAACCAGTTACTGATCCTGATAAAAATGCTATCCTGTCAAGCGAAGTCTTCCCGAAAAACTTGACTGTCCACCGAAATGACAGAACCTCAACCGAGGGGAAGTTTTCACTGCTGCGAGTACCAACATCACGATGAACGCCCAACCACATCAAAGTACAAACCTGGAAGGGCAAGGTCTTATACGTGTGTTCCTTTTTTATGCCTCATCGCAACATCAACATCATGCATAAACTAGACGAATGCATCCGTCAACTAACAAAAACTGCTAAGGAAAAGTACATCATTCTAGCCGGTGACTTTAAATGCCCAGATATATATTGACTGGCCCAACATACCTGTAAAAAAGGAGCCACTTATAGAGATGTCCAACAAGCCCTGGTAGACCTATTAAAAGAACATCGCCTCACCCAAGTTCATGACCAACCTACTAGGAACAACAACATACTCGACCTCGTTTTTACAAATAACCCATCTCTGGTGAAAACGTCATCCTCAGTTCCTAGTATTAGTGACCATGCCATGGTGGTTACTGATAAAGATATCATCCCCCAGAAGATTATCCAAAAGCCGAGAAAGATTTTTATTTCCTCTAAAGCAAACTGGGATAGCATCAACCAGGATATGCAGCATCTCTCAGCCACAGTCGTTAATGAAGCAGAAAGCCAAGATTTAACCATTCAGTCATTATGGGACACTTTTAAAGCTGGCATCGAAAAGTCAATCAATAAACACGTACCATCTAAAATGAGTAAGAATCGCAAGTCTCTACCATTGCTAAACAAAAACCTGAGAAGGATGATCAGACGCAAATCAAGTCTTTATAAACACGCTAAGAAAAGTAAACAATGGAACACCTATAAGTCCTTCCAGACAGAATGTAAAAAGGCATTTAAAAATGCCGAAATAAACCACATCAATAGCACAATACAAAAAAGGGATCGATGAAAACAATACCAAACCCTTCTGAAGTTACGTAAAATCCCGCAGACAAGATGGCTCCGGCGTTGCCCCTCTGAAAAAGATGGGTGGACTCGTGAGCGACAGTAAGGAGAATGCCCAGCTGCTGATTTACCAGTTCAAATCCGCGTTCACCAAGGACAAAGGAGATACACATCTTCCAGACACTACAAAGAGATGTCGTACACAAATACCTTCACTCAGCAACACCACAATTGGCGTTGAGAAGCTCCTTCGTCACATCAACCATGCCAAAGCTCAAAGACCAGGCATTATACAAAACTTAGAATTGAAGACCTGCGCCAGCCAGTTAGCACCTGCAATATCAACAATCTTCCAAATATCTATAGACTTAGGAAAACTCATTCGGGATTGGAAAGATGCTTTAGTTGCACCTGTTTTCAAGAAAGGCGACGTCCATCTAGCTGAAAAATATAAACCCGTCTCCCTAACCTGTGTAACATGCAAGCTCCTAGAACATATCATATCCAAACACATCCTAAACCATCTGGAAAATATTAGCATCCTTATTAAATTTAACCATAACGTTCGTACTAGATTCTCATGCGAAACGCAACTAAAATGTTTTATAAAATTAACACGAAGGACACCACTAGAACACATTGTAATGTTATTTCAAATGACGCTAGCAATTGCAGACGACAATCGCCTGAATGCTCATTTAGCAAACAAATTGTTGAGACTAGTTTATTAGTATTGGCGTGTGCTTATTATAATGAAATCATGGTTTAACTCTTTCGCCATGAGATAAATGCTGTATAAGACCATCTTGAACTGTGTATTACATTTCAGGTCAATCGTATTTCTATTGTTGTTTGTAAACATGTACATGTATTAATATGCACACCTATTTAATTATCTACTGTATATATTAATGTTGTAAATATTTGTTGTATATCTGTTATGCTCTCCATGAATGGAGGAAATAAAGAATCTATCTATCTACATCCTTCAACAAGTCCCAGAAAACCCTTCCCTTGGAGTAGCAATATCGGACGACCTAAATTGGAGGTCGCATATAAATAAGATCACCAAAAGAGCAAATTCCACAATTGGCTTCCTTAGACGCAACCTGAAACACTGCACTGAATCCTACCGTAAAACAGCCTTCAAAAAGACGTAGACAAAATTGAAAAGATCCAAAAACAATCGGCGAGATTTATAACCGAAGACTATAACACCATAACACCAGACTGCGTGACAAATATGCTAAAGCGTATGAAGATCCGACCTCTACAGGAAGAAAGGCTAACAGACTGCTCTCCTTCTACAAGGTGGTTTAGGGGTTGGTGCCATCCATGCCTAGTCAAGACTTCCTGACCCCAGTCCGGCAATCTAAACGTAGAGTTACCCCTAAGACTTTCAGAGACTATAAAGCAGATAACATGGTTGAAAAATACTCAATTAAAAACCAACGCCAAAATTTGGTCATTATACCCCCATTACCATTGGTAATGGGGGCTATATAGGAGTCACTTTGTCGGTCTGTCTGTCTGTCCCGAAATTTAATTTCATCCGATCTTCACCAAACTTGGTCACAAGTTGTATCTAGATGATGTGTAGGTCAAGTTTGAATATGGGTCATGCCGGGTCAAAAACTAGGTCACGGGGTCACTTAGTGCGTTTTAAACAGAAAGTTTGTCCGGACCATAACTATGTCATTTATCGTTAGATTTTAAAATCATTTAGTACATGTGTTCACCATCATTGGACGGTGTGTCGCGCGAAAGAATTACGTCGATATCTCCAAGGTCAAGGTCACACTTTGAGTTCAAAGGTCAAATGCTTGTCCGGGCCATAACTATGTCGTTCATCGTGAGATTTTAAAATCATTTGGCACATTTATTCACCATCATTGGACGGTGTGTCGCGCGAAAGAATTACGTCGATTTTTTTAAGGTCAAGGTCACACTTTGAGATCAAAAGTCAAATATGGCCATAAATTATCTTGTCCGGGCCATAGCTAGGTCGTTCATCTTGAGATTTTAAAATTATTTGGCACATTTGTTCACCATCATTGGACGGTGTGTCGCGCGAAAGAATTACGTCAATATCTCAAAGGTCAAGGTCACACATGAGTTCAAAGGTAAAAAATAGCCATAGTTGAGCTTGTCCAGGCCATTACTATGTCGTTCATTGTGGGATTTTGAAATCAATTGGCACATTTGTTAACCATTATTGGACGGTGTGTTGCGCGATAAAATTACGTCGATATCTCCAAGGTCAAGGTCACACTTTGAGTTCAAAGGTAAAAAATGGCCATTAATGAGCTTCTCCGGGCCATAACTATGTCATTCATTGTTAGATTTTAAAATTACTCTGTACACTTATTTTGTTTACAGTCATTGGATGGCGTGTCATGCGAAAGAATTCAAGAGTTCAAAAGTGAAAATGGCAATAAATGATAATGGCATAATAATTCTTAAAAATTGCCATAAATTAGCTTCTCTTGTTTTGCGAGACAGCATGCACAATATTCTGTGTCAATGCAGCATGTGGGGGTATACGTCACGTCTGTGACAAAGCTCTAGTTATCTTGCTGTAGGTACAAAAAATGTTTTCATGCTCTCCCCATCCCTGCTGTATTCGCCACTAGCCTGATAACCGTCAGTGTGTTCTTCTTTATAGCATTTCTTCCGGCTATATCCATCCGTATTACGTATAAACTATGCCTTTCTTTGGCATTATAAGAAGGTACTTTGATGAAAGTACATAAGGCGTGACATGCTCGAGAAGTGGTTATCAAAGCCTTCAAAATCACTAAAATCGTGGAGCTTACAGGGGGGGGGGGGCTTCGCCACCCTGGACCCCCTAGCAGGGCTTATCGCTGCACCAACCAGGGGCCATAGCGGCCCCCCTGGACTCCCAGCAAATCTTTTAATATCCCGTCCCCCCCTTACCAGAAATCCTGGAACCGCCCCTGGGGTGTATTTGAACCATACGATTAATACATGTATAACCAAATCTCTGTTCTTTGACCGATCTCAATGTGCTTTTTTGTATTTTGGTGGGAAAAATGTCAATTAGCAACAACGGCTGCACATTTTTAACATTTTAGATGTTCAGTTTTTATTTCAGCAACCTGCATATTTAATGTGATTTTGTTTTGGTCAATGTTGTATTTAGTTTTTGTATACACTTGATTCACGGTTTGCGTCTCTTAATTGGTATGTTCATCAAACTTAACGTTTTCGCCCAGATTTCTGTGCTGAATTCGTGCATCATTTTTTTTTATAATTCTTGCTTTAGTAATCTACTTATTTGATAACAAATTGAATACTGAAACTTTGTTTTCAGACTATAAACCATGACACTAGCCAGAATGTGGACCAAAATTATTGAGCACTATTCGGAGCCCAAAAGGTAGGATAAGTCGTGATGTTCTTTTGCAATAAACATGCTTACAAGTTATTCTTAAAACCTTAAAGTACATTATACTCCAACAGATGTTCATTATTTTAGGCATTATCACACACTAAGGCATGTCAAGGAGATGCTACAATATGTACACCGTGTTGAAAATCTGATACAGCGGAAGCATCTGGTCGTCCTAGCGACACTATTTCACGAGTATGTACACAGTGTGCTCAAATTCACACGCTCTTATCATGTTTTATGTTGATGATGATATGTGTTTAAGTTTCTCTTTTTGTTGGTATAACTTTGTTATATCCCCGTCACACCGGATTTGCTATGGCAAAAATATCATTTTTTTAAACACCAATGGTCTAAGTAAGAACGCCGATGCGGTTTTCACTACATGAAATCCAAATACTGTCAACCATGGCGCCACGGTCCTTCTTTCTGTTTTCTCTGCGTGTAAGTGGCGAGTGAACTGCGTCCTGGGTCCCTGTAAGAACGCAGTAAGATTAACGCCAATCTAGTGTGATGGGGTATAAAATTTACTTTTTCTCCACAAATGATGCTGTTTTAATACCACCGTCATACCGGACTTGCGTCCTTTCAACTACCAAAACGTAAGATTTTGGAAAACACCAATAGTCGTATTAAGAATCCAAATATCTTTTTCTCCCAACAAAATACAAATGCCTTCACGCCGCGGTCCAGCTATAAGATTTATGCGTGTGTACGCGACGTTTTCATCAAGTTTTTACCGTTTTAAGGGCGTTTATACGGCGGTCTATGGCCGTTCATGTGGCGATCATCGGGGAAAATTATGGTGTTTATACTTCTTTGTCTGAGTGCCAACTGCGCCAATAGAGTTTGTACTGCGATTGCACCACGACCAGAAAGCGACAGGGTCGTTATTTTGAGAACCCAATCGACGTACTGGGAACGAAGTAGGGTGCCGTAGAGTCTCAAGGCGTCTATGAACAAATTGCATTTCCACGGCGACTTTAATAGGGCTGTACTACGTCCTTCTCAAGTTATTTGCGTTTCTTTCGACGATCGAGTTGCTCCGCATGTATTGCGTCTTAGGGCACTCCTATAACGTGCTAACCAGGAATCCTTTAGATCGCCGACCCCGGCGTTTATTTTGAGCCTGCTCAAAAAAGTCGCGGTATGGTCATCACAATTGGCATTCTTGGCGTTCGGACGGCGTCAGTGCGTTCTAACGACTATCGTACGCGATCCAACCTCGTCCTCAGTCGCCGTAAGAACTCAGTAACAACGTTAGTCCGGTGTTACGGGTATAGAATTATGTGTCCTTAAACGTTCTATAGTGTACTCAACGTATATGCCACACATGTTTATTTGTCGTGTATCGTTGATGCAGCATCTTTTACTGAATGAACTAAATTGAATTTGATTTTGAATCTATGGTTTTTAAATACGAAATGTAAAGAGAATGCGTAGAACAAAAAAGAAACTAAAAACAAGCACGTTCATATCAGGTATGCTAGGACATTATGCAACAATATTTCGAGTAAAAACACCTACTTTTGAAATATTGATTATTTTCAGTAGTTTGTAACTTCGCATCACTACAAATTACAAAGTAGTTCGGTTTGCATTATTTCAATTCCAGTGTCATTTACGACCCAGAGAAGCCAGACAACGAAGATAAAAGCGCTGAGTTCTTTCAACAATGCATGACCGAGGTAAGGAAAAAATATCATAACAATCATTGTTTACATTATTTGTTTACTAGTCCTGAGTCTATTTTAAAGAAAGTGGCTTATTTCTCATTGTCGGTGACATAAGTTAGAAGGAATTGTTCAATATAATATTTATGAAGGTCAATACCACTTGTGTTTGTTTCGGCCTGACACTACAAGCAATCAAACAATTTAATGACCAAAACTAATTTGAAATACACAAATAAGGTCAATGGTCAGTACGGTGCTATTTTATACATTTTATACATACATTTTAAACAGAAAAAGTGCCGGGGAAGTAAGTTTTTTCATACATATACTGGGAGTATAGTAATTGAAATTTATATCTTTAAAATTGTTATCTTGAAGTGGTTGTGGTAAGATAATAGGTAAAAGGTTCAACATATAAGCTGTTAAACGCAAGAAGTATTAATATTTTAATGACATAATTAATTTACGTTTATTGATTGATATCTCTTTTACATGGAATGAGTCACATAATATATCGCAAATTGATCCCGGTTACTCTGCATGAGACGGTAGCTCTAACCGCGACTCAACTGTCGTTTTTTACTTCGAGCAGCTTTTCATTTCAAACGTATTGTTTGTAAGTAAGCAAGGCAACCCCGGGAGTGAAATGTATTGTTAGTCTCGCCCACTTTTATAATGCACAGCAACACGTTATAAACCACTGAAATGCGTCTTGAGACGCTTTTAAAATTTGCATAAAAAGAACTATTTAAAATTACCAAACCAAGAAGTTTGGAACTTTGATAACTTTTCAGCATGTTATTTCAGGTACCGGGGTAGTTCTATTTAATAAGATCTTGTTTTTATGGATCTGAAACAATACATTTATTTTTTTATTATGATTTGCGCAATGTATGTTACAGTTTTTATCAAATGCACTTTTCAGCTTTTAATTCTTGTAAATAAACAATAAAAACAAATGCTCAAACACTGACCAATTTAAATTGCATGTGCTTGTAACTCATAAAAGGAATGTTTACCTATTTAAACAAGTGAGCAGTATACACGATGTAACAACAAGTTGACATGATCATGTCATTAAAATGCAAATCACATAAACTGAGAGTAAGCTAAAAATGTCACACTGTAAAGACTGCTCTTAAATTTTGCAATATAATGTGAAACTGTATAACTTCAAAATATAACATGAATCTGCTATTGTTAAGGATGTCATATGAGAAAATGTGCTTGCATCATGTAACCTATTTACTGATCGTTCTAATGATGGAGACGGAATTGGAATACAATTAGACTGGTCATTTGATACATTGTTATTACGAACATTTACGCAAAATACTTGAGCACCCTTCCAACAGAACCTGTATCAGTTACCAAATCTGCTTGATAAATAGCATGTTCGTTACTAATATTACACACATTAACGGATCAGCAAAGAACTCTAGACATGGTTGCTATTGAAGCATGTTATATGAGTAGGATGTACATAAAAATGGTTTAAAACACGAACTGCAGAGGCCTGCATCTGTATGGCGTATATGAACACGCTATCATGCGTGATGACTCGCAATATTTTGCAATACTTAACATACCATGGTGTACCCCAATTAAAATTATTTCGAAAATATTCGTTCAAAAACATTATATTGACACGACTTTTATTGTTTAAATATCATAAAATGAATCCACCCTAGTTAAAACAAAATATTTTGATGATGTTAAATATATGAAATATACGTGTCATAGGCTCGGATGCACCAATGACATGTATTGTGACATATACAACGAGAATGTCAACCAAAATGTAAGGTCATCTTAATGAATATGGTCACATTTCAACTTGACCTAGTGGTAAGGTGTTACCTGTGTCTCCACACGGTGTTGATTTGTGGATGTATACAGACTGCTTACCCTTTAGGCTTACATGATAATATCTTTTATGTTGCAACATCTTCAAGGACAGTCCCATAAACGCCCTTTATTTTTTATAAACTTGTTAAATATAAACGTTCACACGGAAGTTGAATCGTAAATTAAGGCGCATATTTTTTTATCACTATAATGCGTTGTTCAAAACCGGACATAAACACAAACTATTATATGCATTGTGTTCTAGTTAAAACTGTACTTATTTGACCTTTGACCTTATAACGAGGCAAACTCAAAGATGACATCCAGCATTTTAAAATTTCACATGTATCATAGATAACATATAGCATTGATGCAAATCTTCTACTGTGCGATGCCATGGCTGAACAGATCTTCTACAAATGGAAGGCAGACTATACATATTATATATGCTTTAATAAACTAAAAGTTTAAACACATTTAAGCAAGCCTTGTATGCATTCCAAACAATATTCATTCCGTTACAGCCCAAAGAAGAAATATGTGACGTGACGAACGTCGAAAATACTGCGGAGAACGGTACGTGGTACTTGCAGTACGTTCTTTTATAATTATACAATAAGAGTCTACGGTAAATTGTATTATTTCTTATATTCACAAAGTTTTAATATACGCATTACTTAAATTTGCTTATTGTAGAGTTATGGGACATGTTCCACGCAGCCCTTCAACATATTCATCAGTGCAGATCAGAGGTAATGCTTAACAAATGTAGATTCTTTAAGAAACCGTCCTTTATTGTTTTTATTAGCTCACCTAAGCACGAAGTGCTCAACGTGCCTACCGTATGTATGGCGTCGTGAGATATGCGCAACTTTGAGCGCGTTACCATTCAAGAGGCCACATTTTGGCTCAACGTGCTCACGATGAGCTTTTGTTATCATTTTTGTCCGTCGTTCGTCGTCCGCCGTCGACATTCATCTAGAGGCCACATTTATATGCCCAAACTTCATGAAATGTGGTGAGAACATATGTCCCAACAATATCCCAATTATATCCTGGGCGAGTTAAAAACTGCGTTGGTGAGATCAAAAGCTAGGCACTATGCATATTACAGAACACGCGTATTAACACTCTAGAAGTCACATTTGCAGTAAACTTGATGAAAACATTTGTTCTTATGATATATCTCCCGAGTTCGAAATGATCCTGGTTCGTTTAAAAAATATGTCCGCAGGGGGCGGGACAGTGTCGTTATATGGCTACAGTGAAACCTTGTAAACACTCTAAAAGTCACATTTTAGTCCAATCTTCATGACACCTGCTCATAACAGTTGTTCAAATGATAGCTGGGCCGAGTTTGAAAATGATTCCGGTCCTTTGAAAACATGGGGCGGGCAGTTTCCATTATATGGTTAAAGTGACAACTAGTTAATACTTTATAAGTCATATTTGGTCTGGTCTTTTAAAACTCAGGGGTCTCGGCAGTTGTCTTTAAATGGGTGCAGTTATACTTTGTTAGAACTCTAGAAGTCACATTTATGAACAAAATCATCGTGAAACTTTCCCAGGAAATTAGTTTTCATTATATCTCGACCGAGTTCTAAAATCGTTTAAAAACATCATGAAAGCTGCTCAGAACCGTATAGTTTCTTCGGATTAGAGGCGGCCCTCATGTTCGTTTAATCTGGATATTTTGACAAAAACTAGACCTTGTTCGATGCTGGGTCATGTGTGTCCAAAAACTGTCGCCATCTATTAAAAAAAACTTGTTCCCACTATATTAGCCACATTTACCATTCAATCTTGATGAAACTAGATTGACAATATTAATGCCAAGTACGAATTTGGGTCAAAACACATTGTCACCAGGTTAAATATTAGGAAACCATTTTACTACTTGACGAAACTTACTCGCACCAGGCCAACCAACGGCTTACCATTATTTAATAACCAAATTAAAAAAAAGTGTAAAAACAATAAAAATGTTTTTGTTTTTTTTGTTAACACTGTAGTCACTTATTTTGTCCACCAAATCCGGTAAATGTTGTTTGCAGCTTGTTGTTAACGTTAAAATGGTCGTTGATTGGATTCTGAAAACGAAAGGTCATTTTACCGATGTTACCATAACACCCGACATATACGGAGACGATGACCTGCATTACTTCTTAGACATGGATTTGGGGATCTTAGGAGCGGACCGAACAAGTAAGGAGAAACGCCCTACACATAGGCTCAATATCATTTGTCTTTGTGATAACATTCAGTACGCAGGTATTGTTATCGATGTCTTGTTTTGTCGTGCTTTAACGATTTTGGTATAAACTTAGTATGCCCCCATCGAAGATAGTATGATATATTTTTTGTCGTTAGTCGGTCTTTATGCTAGTTCTCTTTCTTTCCTTTTTCATTCGTCTTCCACAATATTTTGGGAAAGTGTTGGAGGTTAAGTTCGAAAACAATCCATATCTCTTCTTTGACCCTTGAATTCTGTTTAATTGGCATTTAAGCCGTTTCTGTTATCTTACTTATTTCCGTGCAACGGAGAGTGTTGACCTTTTTAGCCTTTCCGCTCTCTTAAACAGTTGTCATCCGATCTACCGATCGCCAAACTTCATGAAAACGGCTTTCTGCACAGTATCTAGACGATATTCGATTAGTCAATTTGTCTTGGGCTTTTTTGTTACTTTCATTGAATTATCTTAAATTGACATTTCCGTTCAACAGCTCTTTCCGATGTGAAAGCATATATATATAGCTGAAAATGATTGATCCTTGTCAAGTTTGATGATCTAACAAATGGATCTCCAAATGTATGGCCTTTAATATATCTATTGTTTCCTTTATAGTAGATTCCACTCTTTGTGCCCACACGCTTTCGTGTATTATGTACGATGTATATTTATCGTATGTTTTTAAACCTACAGCCATGACTGTTTATCTAACAGCTATTGTACAAACATCTATCGTGATACTAATATTTTCGCAGGATACATGGACTACGCCGCAGATATAAGAAAGGAATATTGCCACGTGCCAGACGGTGTGTTTCATCGTAGGCGGATAGAGGTTTGGAGGAAGTTTTTTTTCGGAATATGAATTAAATGTCTATTTCAACGGGGTTAATACACGTAAATTTTAAAATCGCTAATATATCTTCAAGTAGTATTTTTTACAAAGGTCATGACAATGCATTATGTGTATTGGCTTCGTTTATTCTAGTTCTTGGAATGTTTCCTGGGGCGAATAAACATCTACAACACACTTTACTTTCGTTCCTTGTACGAAGCTGCTGCTAGGAGCAACATCGGTGCTGAAATAGAACTACTTAAGCGGGAGACCAACGCTTTTACAAATACGGAGTAGAAATGACTTTTTTAAAGACTCCCGTTCACGTTCTAAAGATGGTCGCAATGATGTGTGATCAAGTCGGTAGTACTATGCAAGTGAACATGACGAGTGTAGTGTGCTATAGCAATGGAACCACATGCATATGCTTCGAGGCATACAAGTGAATTATATAATATAATTATCTTGCTTCGAATTATTTAAAGTAAAGCATATATTAAGTGATTCTGATTCAATCTGCGTTATGATATTATCAACGTTATTTTATGTATAATTATGGTCATTCAAGTTATTAAGTTTAACTACAAAGCTGTCGTTTTCTGCTAATCATTTATATACAGCAATTCAGACAAGAAAACTGTGCTTATTACACCCGCATTGTACAAGTTAATCATATAGCACGATAACTTAACGATATATGATACCTTTTGCAAATACGATTGGTTGATTGTTTGATGGTTTTCATACTGCCGCTTATAGATCAATTACATTGATATCAAAAGTCAACCTCCGCGCAGAGATTTGACTGGAACCAGCATAGCTGGATCAAATCCCTGCCTTCATACACAACCACGTGATGATAGCTGAGCCACGTGATACAATAATCGCGTCTTACAGTATCAACGTCATAGAAAACAATGCCGAAAAAGAATGTGCCGGAGATTTGTTTCCTTTGTTAAAACAAGAGTTTTATGTTTAACCGGAAAATAAGACCCATATATATATAACGATCTAATCTCCCTGCTGTTATTACCAACTAAGTCATAATAGTCGAACCACGTGGGCGTCTTACAGTATCAACGGTTATTTTTAAATTTGTAAACAGTAATTCTTACTTTTTTAATTAAAGTAATTTATTTTTTTATTATGAACCAAAACTAATACACTTTTTTCAAAATATAAAATAAAATGATACTCCTTTTCATAATATAATACTTAAAAAAAAAAAAAAACATCCTACCGAATCTGGTAGGATTTTCTTGTGATGGCAGAGGTTGTATGTGAGAGCATGGAACGACAACTCTGCGTGGAGATTG
>VMBQ01001487.1:33607-164556 GCA_007657795.1 Dreissena rostriformis
AATATAACCAATTAACGCGGTTACTTGGGGGAAGTCAGTACCTGCGCTGACACTGGTAGCTTTATTAACTAGCCTGACCGAAATCCCCTTCATACAACGCTTATTTATATCAGACAATGACCACAGTGATTTGGTTGTTTTGCACTTTCAATTATAGTGATTTATAAATGTTCCATAAGCAATGTTTAATATTATTAATATCACTTTTATACGTTATAACATGTGGGATTTAGGTACCCACTCGGCGTCAGAAAGCGCGTAAAACTTCACCGAAATGCCAGCTATAAAGCGCTATTTCGTGTCAAATACATGCGGAAAAATGTTTCGTTAATATGTTCGTAAATAACATGGGTAAACACCAGTGTAGAAGTGTTAATTTATTGCTAATACCACCATTTCACGTAGTAACAGGTTCGATTTCGGTAAGCGCGCAAGCGTTTGAGAGCGTGTTTAATGTACCGAAAAACCCGTTATAAATAGGTGATCCTCGATATAAACTAATATTTTTTGCATTTTGCAGAATAAATAAATGACACAAACCCCTTTGACAAGTGTTATATGATGTGAAAAGGTCCATAAAAATCATCCGGAATATCGCGCAATCTATATGCATTATATAGGAAAAGAAGCCAATTTGGTGTTAACTTGTCTAGGTTTCTTATCTGCCAGGCCACGTGATTAAGTGGGCGGAGCGATCATCGTCCAGGCGAGATGTCAATTAACCTTCATGCATGAAATTATATCGTTCTTGCTGACATGTCGCGGTCGACAGTGTACCGATACCAAGTGTTGCATTCTGCAACTAAATACTGTTCTAAGTGAAGCGAAAATCTGTATGTCTGAATCCTACAAAATACACCAACATGATCAACATGCACTAACGTATTGACAAACAACTTGGTTTCCATGTTCATCTTGGCCAGTGGCGACATAAGATAAAATGTTTTGATTCCAGTCACTTAATCCACTGTTAACCTCATCGGTATGTGTTAAATACAAATTCTCATCTGGATCCTTATCAAGTGCTTCGCTTGTTTCGCTCTTATAACAACCGCCATCTATATTTCCCTTGTCCGAGCACTTACATCGTTGGTAACTATTTACATCTGAATGCCGTTCTGATGTATTCAATACATTTCCACTGTGTTCGGTGTTTGTAAGGGTAATATTGGACATCGTTTCATGTACTTGTTGCTTTACACACTCTGTGTGAACTTTGCCTCCTGTATGTTGATCTTCATTAATAACTGCACGATGGTAAGCCATTGCAAAATTGTTTTCTGTGATTGTTGTTGAAGGTTTCGACATACCAGCGATACAATTTTGAGTGGGAGATGAAACCTGACCAATAACATCTGCAAACACGTATGCTGATATTGATTCCAAACAAAGGTGTTGTTCATATTTCATAGGGCCGTGCTCATTCAATATTGCACTGCCAGCAAGGTCTTGATCTATTTCAGAAGTGGTTTTACTCGTGTTACAGCAAATATCTCTGCCTTTATTCAAAGAAAAATGCGCTTCGCCTTGAGCCGTTTCCACACTCTTTCTCATCAAGCAGTTATTTAAGTTAGTTGATGCGTTTAGCTTGATCTGTAATGACACAAATTGTTTAGAATTAATACATATACATGTATTCATTTGTACAAATTTGCAAGTGTTATGATCGTTTAGTCAATTTAACGCGCAACATACCCGCACACAATTCGTTTTAACTTTAAAATATCACAACGTTTACCATTAATGTAGGCTTTTCATCTTGCTGTTCCAACTCATCTTCATCAGCTGACGAACAAGAATTAAAGTTCCTCGGACGTGGAATACAAGTCAAACTTTCGTCTGAGCAGGACACCATCTGTAATGTTCTAGAATCAGTCTGAAATTGTTTTTAAAGCATACAGTGGAATGCAGAAAATATTCTTATAATTGCGATTATACGTGTATGGGCAAATGAAAAACAGAAGTAACATACGTTCGAATAGATTTTGTGCGTGCTAATTGTCAATTTAAATCAATATATAATATTGAAAGAGAAATCTTATTTTTTGTCAATCATAATCTCTAAGTATAATACACAATTTTACATGAATCTTAACACCCATACAAACAACAAGTTATCATAACCTCAAACTCTGTCGATACTGAAGAGTATCCCGATGAAGGTGTGGAGTCTGTAGATTCGCCCCTTTTGAACGTTGAATGAGTCCCTGTCTCGCGTTCACATATAATCCGACTGTATTCAACATTGATCATGACTTGACGACATTGTCTGGTGTATTGCAAACCATCTTTACTTGGACATAACGCTGGCTTGTTTTCTGGTAGTTCACAAGCTGTCATGGGTTCGAGTAAAGCAAAATGGTCGTCATGAAGATCATTAGTGTCACTCATGTTTGACTCTAACATGTGCTGGTCTAAGTATACGTTTGGCACTGTGGTAATAAATACGCTTAACATCATCGCTGCAGTCCATCCACTCGCGATATACATGTACATACAGCGAAGATGAATATGTTGCACAAATTAATAGGAATTACTTTGTAAATTCAATGTATCAAAGCATGTGTGAACACTTAAATGGGTCATACATAAATACAAGTTTGCACATTTTAACTTGTTTTAATTAAAATCATTCGTAGTTTTCGATCCGAAAGAAGAAACAAAACAGAATCCATAAATCTTAATTAAACTTTATTTTATTGCATTAAATGAAAACACTTACCTGTTTGCCACCCCAAGTCAGTCTAAAATATTGAAATAGAAATAATGTTATTAACGTGTTCTGAATTTTGTTGTAAATGCAAATATGTGGGATATTGCACAATCGCTGACATTTCGACAGTTGAACTTGAATGTTTTTTTGTAATATATACATGTAGTTAATAAATAAAGAAGGTTCAAATGTGAAATAACTTTAAGTGATGTACTCTACAATGGCTGCAACATACACTCTGTTATATAATACATGTAAACTTACTCAAAGATTTAGTTAAACTAGTTCTTAAATTGAAGTTTGATCTCATTAGTATTCCCATGTGGGTCATGCTATCTTCATACATGAATATTCACGCCGTCATACAAAGTGATCGTTATTTAATCTGTTTGTCAAAATAAATGCTTTATACTTACTGTTGTAATGTCTGTTTTTCTTTTCACATATTTCTTTATCTCTCTCAAGGTTTTACGTATCCTGAAAAACATAAGCTCTACTTAGTTTTATGCAATAGTTAATGTCAAACTAGAAGATTGAACAGCATATGGCAACTCTATAGAAAGATGAAAAACAATACGTAGCAGTTTGCATGATTTAGACAGTATACGCCATACCAGTAAAACGTGTGTGTCATAATTGCATTTCATTTTTATGTCTGGTTATTTCTGTTATGTTGCTGCATACCGAACACATGTTTGTAGAAATAAACAACGTAAGTTTGACCAAAGAGCTATCAATATACATGTATATTGATAGGTCTTTGGTTTGACGGATCGTGTAAAAACATGAATCCAATGGAATCCAACTCATTTTTAAGTTTTCAATTCGACAATCTGCACTCGTCAACTTACAGACAGCCTATGAAAATGAAGCATGCAACTCCCACCAAAACTGCTCCTACAATGACAACCCACAATGACCTCATGGAATCTGAAATAAAAGCTCAAGAATGGTATTTATAGTGTTGCTATATGTCCTGCACACTATGTTAGGGACATAGCGTTCCAAAAAGGCAATCTGTTCTTATCATTGTAAATAGATTTTGTGAAATATTAGTAAAAAAAAATAGTTACATTTAGTATACTTAACAAATCATTATCCATATTTACAATTCTTTTAAAATATAGTCTTAATCAAACGTCACAATAAATAATGTATACAAAAGATAATGAAGGAATGATAATGAAAGTACCATGCCATAAATCTACCTTCGGGAAGCTGCAGGACAAACGGTTGCCCGTACAATCCTTTCCCTGCGTGGTTAACCCCGCGCACGCACACAACGTACTTAGCTCCCGACTTTAAATGTTCGATGGTTATTTCTGACTTTAAGTAGTTTGCTTTATATATTACTGTTGGGTTTTCTGTAAAAGTATAAACCATATATAGATTTTACACAGTTTAAACAATTCACGTGATTTTGCATTTTAAAAATACCTATTGTCTGAAGTTAACAAGTACATGCTTAAGTGATGTTTGTTGTTAAATGCGACATATAAAACAGGCGTCAACGTGCCATTTAGTTATAACAGTTATAGTTCTTGGGGCTTTGTCCTTTGAGTATAGCAATATGACTTGCTACCTGAACGCGGTAAAAAAGACCGTTTACAACATCCACACTGACCTAAAGGACACTCAGGATCAGGGGTGGTAACTTCGCTGTATATAACTTCAAATGTGCTAGGTTGTCCCCCTTGATAAACCTGTGGGAGCTCGTGATTCAATATCTTGACAGTCATCGAGTTCTTGATATCCAAAGATATTGACACTTGGTAATTTAGCTTTGCCGGCACTGAAAATAATTGAATATTATTTCGATGGCATTCATTGTGCTACAAAGGTATATTCACTGACGAACACATTTCAATATTTTACCCAATGACCTCGGCAACTATCAAACACATTCATTTTAATGTACAACGGTAAATGGTAAGCCAATTTGAATAATATTTGAAGCATGCAATAAACACGCTTGTTTGAAAAGTTTATTACATAGTATCGCGTGCTGAAATCCGGTAAGGGCTAAACAAAGTACGCACATACCCGAGTTTTGTCGGCAGGCGCAACCCGGAAGATAAATTGACAGAAACCAATAAAATCAGAAGTAAACCCAAAGTAGAATACAAGTCATTGTTTACTTATGATTTTATTCGTTGTGTCAATTTATCGTCCGTGTTGCGTCAATTACTAATTCCTAACCGGAACGCGATTCGCAACTGTCTGATGAATTAGATTGAATACATTATCTCCTCAGTTTAATTAATTTTATAGGTAAATAACCGTCTCTTTCTTCTACTTGACATTTGCACATCCCTTTAATATGACTGAACAGAACACGGATTACGTGTTTATGTTCATGAATATAATAACAATTGTATTTTAACATAATCCCTAGTATTGTGTCTTTATATATATTAACACTGTTCCAAACACAATGTCAATGGTATTGTGTATTACTAGTAAGTTGATTTTAATCTTGTTGATTATTGTATGAATTGTCTGATTATATCTACTCGTAAATTGTTAATGACCTAAAATATCAACAATTTTACTAGCAAATGGGTTTTAATCTTCATGTGAGCTTATAGTATATTAATACCCCCATTACCATTGGTAATGGGGGCTATATAGGAGTCACTTTCGGTCGGTCTGTCCGTCTGTCTGTCCCGAAAGTCCCAAAAAATTCATCCGATCTTCACCAAACTTGGTCAGAAGTTGAATCTAGATGATGTCTAGGTCAAGTTTGAATATGGGTCATGCCGGGTAAAAAACTTGGTCACCGGGTCTCTTAGTGCGTTTTAAAACGAAAGTTTGTCCGAACCATAACTATGTCATTTATCGTTAGATTTTATAATGACTTGGTACATTTTTTCACCATTATTGGACGGTGTGTCATGCAAAAGAAGTACATCGATATCTCCAAGGTCAATTTCACACTTTGAGTTCAAAGTTTGAGGTCAAAAATGGCCATAAATGAGCTTGTCCGGGCCATAACTATGTCGTTCATTGTGAGATTTTAAAATCATTTGGCACATTTGTTCACCATCATTGAATGGTGTGTCATGTGAAAAAATGACGTCGATATCTCCAAGGTCAAGGGTCACACTTTGAGTTCAAAGGTAAAAAATGGCCATAAATGAGCTTGTCCGGGCCATAACTATGTCGTTCATTGTGAGATTTTAAAATCATTTGGCACATTTGTTCACCATCATTGAATGGTGTGTCATGTGAAAAAATGACGTCGATATCTCCAAGGTCAAGGGTCACACTTTGAGTTCAAAGGTAAAAAATGGCCATAAATGAGCTTGTCCGGGCCATAACTATGTCATTCATTGTGAGATTTTAAAATGACACTGTACATCAATTTTGTTCACAGTCATTGGACGGCGTGCCATGCGAAAGAATTCAAGAGTTCAAAGGTCAAGATGGCCATAAATGATAATGGCATACTAATTCTTTAACATAAATCAGCTTATTTTGTTTTGTGAAGACAGCATGCAAATTATTCTGTGTCAATGCAGCATGTGGGGGTATACGTCACGTCTGTGACAAAGCTCTAGTTTAAGCTAACCTCATTCTTTAATTTTTCAACTTTGTGATCTAGTCATCTATTGCAATCATTACTCGTCCACATAACACACACCAAACAATATATTTGTATATAAGTACTCTGTAACTTACCAGCACTGTAGTTTCTATAGCGATACTTGTCCCACACCATTCCCCCAGTCCCAACACTGGTTGCTATGGAGACAGCATAGCGCATGACTGATGGGTCACCAGTGTTGGTAAGATTCTGATAGACCGAGTCCGTACAATTTCCATCAACCTTGACAGTCATCCAGTCAAAAGTCTGAAACGAGTTTTGATATGGTTTAACAAACCTAAGTTGAATTATATTTACAATACGTTTAATGGAGTTGTTGTTTTTTTTTCGTTTGACAGTTCGCCTCTGTATTTCTCTACGTGTTCAAACAGTTTAATACATACTCTATATTTGAATTGAACAACATTTTAAAAAAGAACACACAAGTATTGTTTGCAATCTATTCGTTATAAGATAAAATCGAAAAGCCAGTCATCAAAAGTGTTTGAATAAATAATATAAAACCATGACTGGATTCTAACGAAATTGTCTCTAAATAAATACAAAAATACAAGTATAAACTTCATAAATCGCCCTTCTAACAATATTTTAATTTCCACTAATGTCATACTTAATAGTTATCAATAATATAATGTGCATACACTCTATTTAATACTGAAAAAAATATATATATAAAAATCACAAAAGTAGTGTATGCAGTCTTTTTGTTATAAGACGACATCGACAAGCCAGTGATCAAAAGTTTGGCTATTATTGGAAATTGTGTCTTCATATATGCACAATGATACATGAATACATGTTATAAATCGTCCTACAAAAAAGTATGTTTAATTTCAAATGACGAGATATCTAATATGTATCAAGAATACATATAAAGCGTACACTAACCTCACAATAAGGTTGTCGAATATCAGCAGTTTCTCTGTGGACTTTGCACCAGTAATATGTGACGTTGGAGATGACATTACAAAGGTCACGTGGTGGAGACCATTCCAACCAGACCTCGAAACTTGCTTCCGTAACAACCACAAAATCTACTCGAGCTTTGGATACTAAAAAACACACATGTCGATTTATGTTATGAATGAAGATATATACGTTCCAACATACGTTTAACAAATGTGATATTTTTTTAGTCAGAGCACTTCGTTAACGAGTTGCAAACTCAACATTGCAGAAAAAAGAGACGCGTATTTTTGCGAAGATGCAACCCTTTAAAATGCACTCATTTCGAAAATAAATACAACCAATTAAAATTGGGTATCCCCCTAAATTCGCCATGTAGTCTCGTTTTCGAAACATACATTGAGACATCTTGGCATATTGTCCATAGTTAAACTTATCAAGAAACCAATATGTATTGGGGAAGTACCTTCCTTCCATGACCCCCACACCACGTCAGCAGATTTAGGAGATTCACCAATATCATTGACCATCCTCACATTCACCAAGTAGTCGTCTAATCTGGTCAAACACGTTGTTAAGAACGATGTCAATGATTTGTGTATTATTGTTGTGGTCGAGTTTTTTGTGTTGATCTTGTAGCCATCAAGCTTTCCTCGCAAGTATTTGTCGTGGGGATTCTATAAAAGCAGTGTGAAAATATGTGATGGAATGTGATGAATACAAAATATTTAGGCACTTTGAATTAACGCATAAGTGTGCATGTAAAACACGTGCTGATGATTAACTAACGGTGCTTTAATGCATAACATTGTCTCCCTTTCATCAGCATCTGCGTTCGCAGGAGGACTCTCTTATTTGCAGCACACTAGCCTTTATATACAGCAACGGACAATTGGCCATAAATAAGACATGGATAAACACAGAAAGCTAAGCGATACCAATAAAAACCCACTTAAAGGAACTACATTAACTTCTATTTAAATAGTTTAACCTATATGCATAGAGTGTTGGTTTCATTTCTCCTTTTCAAGAATTTTGTTTTCCAAATTTACCTTCCAGTAGAAGGTCACATTTACAAACTCCTCTGTACAGCTTTGGCCGACCTCGTTCACAACAAAACCCCCTTCCGTCATAGTTGGAGCTTCTGTCGGAGCTGCAACAGGCCAACGCGCAGCAATGACGTAATAATGTTATTGCCAAATCACGTGCCTAAGTATCTTGCTATTAACGTTTTTATAAAAGAAACATACATTGAAGGTTAACATGAAGTATTGTTGCAGATCTTTCTGATGTTTATGCCACTTCTGGGAAGAAAATATATATGAATTGCTTCCATTAATTGGTAGAGAATCGATTGTTGATATGCTGTTTCACTAAACAAAAGAATGGATGTGAACACGTTTGCCAGTTTATGATGAACAGTTTCTATTCATGATGACGCCAATAGGTATGTCTTGTGTAATCTCATACGCTACATCACCATAGTTACCTCTGGCAGGAGTTCTAAATGTCACTGTTTCGGGATCACTCCAGTACAGATCTGTGGGAGCCTGTGACGGTTTAACCTGCACAGTCACTGTGTAGAAGGCGTTCGCTAGCAGCATGCTAACGTTGTACTGAAAATTGTTGCTACCATTGGATGATTTATACGTCACTGCGGGGACATCGATCTGAAGAAACAAATGTTATCTATCATACTATTTCACGACTAGTGTTTTCAACTTGGCCAGTCGAATGATACAGGTAACTTATATTGCATACACCGGTATACACATTTCATGTTTACGCAGCATTTGCGGCTCATTATAACACGATTTTGATAGTATTGCTTTAGAACAAAGTATGGGGTTATTACAAACGATACAACATCACTGACAATCCAAAGGCAATATAAACATATTTCTTATACTTGAGGGCAGCTGAGAATCTTTTCTTAGCGCCCGACGTATGGTTGTTACAACAGTTGCCCCCAGCTTTCTTACCGTCCTGTTGTCCCAGCCGTTCCTGTCCTGTAGGCGGATGCGGAAATCCAGGGGGTCGATGTCCATCCGGAGCAGGTCCTTAACATTCCAATTCAGCTGCAGCGATGCATCATCAAGCCCGGCCATTAGCGACCGCACACGACCAGGTTTCACTGAAATTAGACCTTCGTGTATAACACAGTAAGTTAATTTAACCCCTTTTTGAAATAAATCTGGTTAATATGCTGTTAGTTCAGAGGAATATATACAGTATTTCGTCTTGTTATAGGAATTGTAACATATTATTAGTATAGCATATATTGCCGTAAGTTAAGTATGAAAGAACGGTGTGCCAAACTATTGCTCGAGCAATATCTGGTTAGTTATAAGCACGTTTGTTTCAAAGAGGAAAAAACAATGTGCAACTGTGTGCAGAGTTAATCGTTTATGTAAACAAATTCTCAACGATGTATGAAGAGTTCAGAGTAAATTTCTTAAATAATCAAATATCATTATAACTGTGATAAGAGTTCAAAGTTAATACCTTATATGAACAACTATTGTACAGTGTGTTTAAAGTTCACACTTCGTCTTTTATATGAACAAATATTCTTACTGTGTGTAAAGTTCACTGCTAATCTCTTGTATGAATCAAAGCGCTGAAGGCACTGAATTTGTTCGCTATTGCATAATCTTAGAAGCAACTCAGTTTTCAAACTTATGTTATAGCTTTGATATCGCAAGTTTGAAATGAACACAACACATTCAAATTTTAAAGAGTGTGTCTTAAAGCACAGATCGAGATGTGTGTGACTGTTTATCCTCATATTTATGTTATAGAGATAAATTAGACAAAACAACAACAATATGTCTTTATTTTCACAATTGGTCGCTTCACTGGCAACCATTTTCAGAATTGTGGTTGCCTTGCTAAAGAATAACAAGCCTATATACTCATGTACATGTTGTGATATGTGTATCAAATACTCACTCTATTTTCTTTAAATTATTGAGATACAATTTTGCCCACATGACAGACTTTTAATGCAGCATGAAGCCCCATTTTCCCTGAAAGCAGCCAATATGTACAGATTTCAATGATAAACTTACCAATGTCATCGCACAAGCTGATTTAAACACTAGACTGGCCAATATGTCCCACAAGATCTTAAACCTATTGTTTACATAATAACAGGCTGTCGTCTGCTGCAGTGTACCAGATAAGTATAAACAGATACGCTTTAAGCATTTGTCGTCTACTAAATTTGACTGGAGTTATCCACACAGGCAGTCATGGGTTACGGGCCCTACCGTAGTTAAGGCATACTTATTTGCAAAATTGCGTCTGCATTATTTGTGAGCTTCGCTCACAAATAACAAGTATTCCAACATGATACTCACTGATCTTCCTTTCGATAAAGAACAACATTTTTGTTGCAAAACAAGTCATGTAGGACGCAACGAGAAGTTAAAGTGCACAGACATTCATCAATTCATAATAAAAACGAAATAATATGCGTAATATCGCATGAATCGGTCCTTTGATAGAACTTACAATGGGTTTTTTTATCGACTGCTACAAATGGAAAAATGGAAACGCTTTTCATAAATATGAATAATTTAAATGTCATTTGTCAAATATGATAATATGATAAATTCATACCGATAGAAAGCAATTTCTGTCACAAGTCGTTAGCTTAATGTGCCCACTATCAAGTAAAGGAATTAAATATAAGATAACATTGTAAATGCAGCTATGGGAAATTTTAAACGTATTGAACATTTAACGCTGGACATTAAGCTTAATATAGTCAAATGATAAAGGTACCTTATGCGTTGTGAAAACCACATACAAATCATTTATTTGTTTTGCAAATTGAAGAGATTTTAATCCCAGTTTACAAAATTTACCCACATTCTAAGAAACGCCTCTATGTTTATTTTACTGTTAAGAGAGTTCTCTTTGTTAAACAAAATATTCCAGTTTTAATCGTTGTTGTTTTTTAATATAAAATTGAAACAATGTATTATTGATATAATAATTAAGAGCAGACTATGTATAAGAATGCGGGTGAATATGTATATTCCTATTGCTGGTCAACCATACGTACGAATTATGCATAGCGAAGGAAACACCTATGTGGATCAATGGATCAAGTTCACTTTAAGTGGGATTTCACCAAACGTTTTCATTTAAATTTTTCGATACCAAAATTTGAATATATCAGCCTCTTAAAGACCAGCTTTGTTCTCGTGTCCACATTAAAAAAGACACCAGCGTCAAAATGACATGCATTATTATTATTTTTTGGCATTGTGTGGTATTTACCTATTGCTCTACTGCTCACATTCCATTGTTGACTCAAAATTGACGTGTTTTGAGTCTCCACATTAATACGGATAAGGTAGTGCGTTGTGGCGCGGTTGAAAGTCCATTTTGTTTTTTTCTCCAAGACGCTGTCCCACGCACACGTGAAGGCCGTGAGATCGCATTTCCTTTGAGGCAACGCCTCCAATTGTTTGTATGGCTGGCTGTAAAACAAAATTTCAGCATGGAAATTAAACAAAGGATGAAACGAGTCAGCGTCAATCTTAATTAAGTCAAATGAGACTTATAACTAGTGGTTTGATACTTAAATTATATTATAAGACGAATACCTTTGAATAAACCGCATACACCGCACTCATTCAATAAAATTAATATGACGATATTGACTGGAAGTTTTAGAATACTACATTCAACGTTATTCGGCTGTTTAAGTCTAATTTCATAAAAGTGTCTCGCTTATTTGAACGTTTATTGTTGAGAAATACGTATATAACTTAAATTACTTAGAGAGAGAGAGAGAGAGAGAGAGAGAGAGAGAGAGAGAGAGACCAATCGATGTGTTTCACAGTGCCCTTTACTACCACATGGCCGTTATTTAAAAGAACACGTTGCCGTTATTTTAACACCGGTGGTATAGAAGACAACTATCAAATGTTTAATGTTCAACTCTGCTTTTGAAGTCTCAGTAAACTATGGGGTCAGTATCATCGGAGCTTTGACCGACCCCAAGGTAATGGTTGGATCAACTTCTTGAGGTTGTCACACATCACAATAAAAAATCTTAAAGTTAATAAAATAATGAAAAATCAACTGATTGTAAGTTGATTTTTATATGCGGGAATGTCAACCTAACCATCTCAAAGCTATGGGGAAAACACACGCACACATAACACCTCCGACATCTTTTTAAAATAAATAAAGCTAATACTTTCCTGTTCGATTTTTTTTATTATTATTGTATTATTATTATTAGTAGTATTATTATTATTATTATTATTATTACTATTATTATTTATTATTATTATTATTATTATTATTATTATTATTATTATTATTATTATTATTATTATTATTATTATAAGCTCGGCTGTTTTCGAAGAAAACCCGAGGTACTGTCATAGCCAGCTCGTCCGCCGTCCGCGTCGTCCGGGCGTCCGAAAACTTTAACATTGGCCATACCTTTTGCAATATTGAAGATAGCAACTTGATATTTAGCATGCATGTGTATCTCATGGAACTGCACATTTTAAGTGGTGAAAGGTCAAGGTCATCCTTCAAGGTCAAGGTCAAGGTTCATTTATTTATTATTATTCAAAACCGCACCCACAGCCGAGCGTTGGCACCCGCTCTGCGGTGCTCTTGTTATTATTATTGAACTGTTAATAACGAGGTCTTTGTCATATATCTTATATAAAAAATGGCCTACTTTTTAAGCGATACAGCCAACAAACAAACTTGAGTTTAAAACATGGTGACTTTACAAGTTTATGGAGACTGCACGGTTAAGACGGCACATTATTTAATTACCGTGCAATTAAGGATTGAACACGACCTCACGCATGCCGATACAATTATCCTATTTGTACCGCGAATAAACAAGGATAAAAGACAAGCCGATCAATAAAACGTCAGCAATGACAATTGTTCCAACTGTATATTATAGTATAATGAAAATACGTTTGCGTGTGTGCTAATTCGAATCGATTCCACGAAAGACACTTTGGCAAATGAAGAAATAAATCATTTGTAACCGAAAATGTTAAGTTGACTTTTTAAATCAACTGTAATCGAAACTATCAAGTTATTTTTTATGTTTTTTGTTTTTTTTTTGTTGTTGTTTTTATAGGAGGGATCATTGTACAGTGTGCATTTATTAGCATGAATAGTTTGCGAAATTTAATGTAGAATATGAAATATGAAAGCAAACATTTGAAATGTAATATATATAATACAAAATATTTTGTTAAGTTAATACGACTTTGTGTTTGTAAATATTGAAAGCATTCATGAAACAGCCGCAACAATTGTTTTGGGTTTAAGTTTCAACTACGGTACACAGTACTTCATGCTCAGTTACTTCAATTAGCGATCTTTTGTACAGAACGCATATTTTGGAAGTGGAGCTATAATCACTTATCAAATGACGCACGATGATGTTGTCATTATATCTGTTACGATTTAATCAATAGTATTCAGTTTGAAGCCAGGACTGTTACCCGATCGAATGATATAAATACAGCCCAACAGGAGACCAACCTCACACACAAACACACGCGAGCACGCACATTCGAACGCGACCCCCCCCCCCCCCCCNCCCCCCACACACACACATCGACTTCTTGAAATCGCCACATATCGTTACAGAACGTGGCGTTTTTCGACGATGAACATCACGATTCAGAGACACGAGATCCGTCGCGATTTTTAACGATACGATACGATCTGATATGATGACCCAGATTGACATTTTTTTCGCAGTTGATCGTGTAATCGTTGATTTTATTTACTGTTCAAAATCTAACAAAAAAAGCAAATTCGTTGAATTGATATCACCCGTCAATTTCAAAATTTTAGGACAGACAGACGGACGGAATGACGGGCGGACGGAATGACGGACAACGCCAATTCTATACCCTCCGCCTTTTTCGGGGGATAAAAAATCAACGATTAATACGATTGGCACAATTTGTCTTTAGATCTTATATCACTCGAAATGATCAGACCCCGATACAGACTACTAAATATAAATATAATCGTGATAATGACCACGATTTTAATCGTGGAGCCAATCGTGATAATCGGAACCGAGCATAACCAATCACGCTCATTTTTAACCGAGACAACAGTTTGTGTGTGTACTTGTAACAATTGATTTGCGTAATATTCCTTTTATTATATACAACTTTGAATCATTTAAGTTAAAAAAATGAGTTTAACGTTCATAATTAAACAAGAATGCTCTTATAATATTCTGCATTCAAAGTGACGTCATTAAACGTAGTCCGGCTAGTATGGTAATACGGAAATTAGAAAACTGGCGAGTAGCATAATACGGGAATTATTTCTGTGCAGTTGTATTATACCGATTGATACAACTTGTATTTTTTGGGAACATAAAACATGTTTATAATAAATACAGATAACATGAGGATTTTACGTATTTTGTAAATCATTTCCTCCATATGTAACTGTTGACAAACATCTCACTTGGCAACTGCATATACAAAACGTCTGTCGAAAGCTCAACTCAATAGCCTTATTAAAACGGATTAAACCCTATCTTAATTATGAAACAATGAAATTGTTTTTCAATTCATACATCTTACCACACATGGACTATTGTTGTGCAATATGGTGCTCAGCCACAAGATCAAATTTAAAGAAGGTAATTTCGATACAGAAACGAGCTGCAAAAATAATAATGAATAAACCGTTTTCTTCTCCTTCAATTCCAATTTTCAATAAACTGGGCTGGTTGTCATTTGAAAATAGGTGTACATTTCTTGTTGGGACTATAGTATACAAAGTTTTACATGGCTCAATGCCTCATTATTTTGACGACGTTATTTTTGTATCGAATAACAATACATACTCACTTAGATCCACCACCCACAACGATTTATCATCTGTTGCATTTAAAACCAATTACGGAAAGCGTACTTTTGCCTATTGTGCGAGAAATATTTGGAACTTTATTCCAAATAATGTAAGACAAGCACCTTCACTTATTTCCTTTAAAAGGCACTTTAAAAATCATTTGCTACAAACGCAAAACTTGTTTTGATGTGTATGTGGATTGTATCGATTAAAATACCGNCCCACTTACTTAGTATTTCTGTGGTTACTATCACTGATATACCCCACTTACTTAGTATTTCTGTGGTTACTATCACTGATATACCCCACTTACTTAGTATTTCTGTGGTTACTATCACTGATATACCCCACTTACTTAGTATTTCTGTGGTTACTATCACTGATATACCCCACTTACTTAGTATTTCTGTGGTTACTATCACTGATATACCCCACTTACTTAGTATTTCTGTGGTTACTATCACTGATATACCCCACTTACTTAGTATTTCTGTGGTTACTATCACTGATATACCCCACTTACTTAGTATTTCTGTGGTTACTATCACTGATATACCCCACTTACTTAGTATTTCTGTGGTTACTATCACTGATATACCCCACTTACTTAGTATTTCTGTGGTTACTATCACTGATATACCCCACTTACTTAGTATTTCTGTGGTTACTATCACTGATATACCCCACTTACTTAGTATTTCTGTGGTTACTATCACTGATATACCCCACTTACTTAGTATTTCTGTGGTTACTATCACTGATATACCCCACTTACTTAGTATTTCTGTGGTTACTATCACTGATATACCCCACTTACTTAGTATTTCTGTGGTTACTATCACTGATATACCCCACTTACTTAGTATTTCTGTGGTTACTATCACTGATATACCCCACTTACTTAGTATTTCTGTGGTTACTATCACTGATATACCCCACTTACTTAGTATTTCTGTGGTTACTATCACTGATATACCCCACTTACTTAGTATTTCTGTGGTTACTATCACTGATATACCCCACTTACTTAGTATTTCTGTGGTTACTATCACTGATATACCCCACTTACTTAGTATTTCTGTGGTTACTATCACTGATATACCCCACTTACTTAGTATTTCTGTGGTTACTATCACTGATATACCCCACTTACTTAGTATTTCTGTGGTTACTATCACTGATATACCCCACTTACTTAGTATTTCTGTGGTTACTATCACTGATATACCCCACTTACTTAGTATTTCTGTGGTTACTATCACTGATATACCCCACTTACTTAGTATTTCTGTGGTTACTATCACTGATATACCCCACTTACTTAGTATTTCTGTGGTTACTATCACTGATATACCCCACTTACTTAGTATTTCTGTGGTTACTATCACTGATATACCCCACTTACTTAGTATTTCTGTGGTTACTATCACTGATATACCCCACTTACTTAGTATTTCTGTGGTTACTATCACTGATATACCCCACTTACTTAGTATTTCTGTGGTTACTATCACTGATATACCCCACTTACTTAGTATTTCTGTGGTTACTATCACTGATATACCCCACTTACTTAGTATTTCTGTGGTTACTATCACTGATATACCCCACTTACTTAGTATTTCTGTGGTTACTATCACTGATATACCCCACTTACTTAGTATTTCTGTGGTTACTATCACTGATATACCCCACTTACTTAGTATTTCTGTGGTTACTATCACTGATATACCCCACTTACTTAGTATTTCTGTGGTTACTATCACTGATATACCCCACTTACTTAGTATTTCTGTGGTTACTATCACTGATATACCCCACTTACTTAGTATTTCTGTGGTTACTATCACTGATATACCCCACTTACTTAGTATTTCTGTGGTTACTATCACTGATATACCCCACTTACTTAGTATTTCTGTGGTTACTATCACTGATATACCCCACTTACTTAGTATTTCTGTGGTTACTATCACTGATATACCCCACTTACTTAGTATTTCTGTGGTTACTATCACTGATATACCCCACTTACTTAGTATTTCTGTGGTTACTATCACTGATATACCCCACTTACTTAGTATTTCTGTGGTTACTATCACTGATATACCCCACTTACTTAGTATTTCTGTGGTTACTATCACTGATATACCCCACTTACTTAGTATTTCTGTGGTTACTATCACTGATATACCCCACTTACTTAGTATTTCTGTGGTTACTATCACTGATATACCCCACTTACTTAGTATTTCTGTGGTTACTATCACTGATATACCCCACTTACTTAGTATTTCTGTGGTTACTATCACTGATATACCCCACTTACTTAGTATTTCTGTGGTTACTATCACTGATATACCCCACTTACTTAGTATTTCTGTGGTTACTATCACTGATATACCCCACTTACTTAGTATTTCTGTGGTTACTATCACTGATATACCCCACTTACTTAGTATTTCTGTGGTTACTATCACTGATATACCCCACTTACTTAGTATTTCTGTGGTTACTATCACTGATATACCCCACTTACTTAGTATTTCTGTGGTTACTATCACTGATATACCCCACTTACTTAGTATTTCTGTGGTTACTATCACTGATATACCCCACTTACTTAGTATTTCTGTGGTTACTATCACTGATATACCCCACTTACTTAGTATTTCTGTGGTTACTATCACTGATATACCCCACTTACTTAGTATTTCTGTGGTTACTATCACTGATATACCCCACTTACTTAGTATTTCTGTGGTTACTATCACTGATATACCCCACTTACTTAGTATTTCTGTGGTTACTATCACTGATATACCCCACTTACTTAGTATTTCTGTGGTTACTATCACTGATATACCCCACTTACTTAGTATTTCTGTGGTTACTATCACTGATATACCCCACTTACTTAGTATTTCTGTGGTTACTATCACTGATATACCCCACTTACTTAGTATTTCTGTGGTTACTATCACTGATATACCCCACTTACTTAGTATTTCTGTGGTTACTATCACTGATATACCCCACTTACTTAGTATTTCTGTGGTTACTATCACTGATATACCCCACTTACTTAGTATTTCTGTGGTTACTATCACTGATATACCCCACTTACTTAGTATTTCTGTGGTTACTATCACTGATATACCCCACTTACTTAGTATTTCTGTGGTTACTATCACTGATATACCCCACTTACTTAGTATTTCTGTGGTTACTATCACTGATATACCCCACTTACTTAGTATTTCTGTGGTTACTATCACTGATATACCCCACTTACTTAGTATTTCTGTGGTTACTATCACTGATATACCCCACTTACTTAGTATTTCTGTGGTTACTATCACTGATATACCCCACTTACTTAGTATTTCTGTGGTTACTATCACTGATATACCCCACTTACTTAGTATTTCTGTGGTTACTATCACTGATATACCCCACTTACTTAGTATTTCTGTGGTTACTATCACTGATATACCCCACTTACTTAGTATTTCTGTGGTTACTATCACTGATATACCCCACTTACTTAGTATTTCTGTGGTTACTATCACTGATATACCCCACTTACTTAGTATTTCTGTGGTTACTATCACTGATATACCCCACTTACTTAGTATTTCTGTGGTTACTATCACTGATATACCCCACTTACTTAGTATTTCTGTGGTTACTATCACTGATATACCCCACTTACTTAGTATTTCTGTGGTTACTATCACTGATATACCCCACTTACTTAGTATTTCTGTGGTTACTATCACTGATATACCCCACTTACTTAGTATTTCTGTGGTTACTATCACTGATATACCCCACTTACTTAGTATTTCTGTGGTTACTATCACTGATATACCCCACTTACTTAGTATTTCTGTGGTTACTATCACTGATATACCCCACTTACTTAGTATTTCTGTGGTTACTATCACTGATATACCCCACTTACTTAGTATTTCTGTGGTTACTATCACTGATATACCCCACTTACTTAGTATTTCTGTGGTTACTATCACTGATATACCCCACTTACTTAGTATTTCTGTGGTTACTATCACTGATATACCCCACTTACTTAGTATTTCTGTGGTTACTATCACTGATATACCCCACTTACTTAGTATTTCTGTGGTTACTATCACTGATATACCCCACTTACTTAGTATTTCTGTGGTTACTATCACTGATATACCCCACTTACTTAGTATTTCTGTGGTTACTATCACTGATATACCCCACTTACTTAGTATTTCTGTGGTTACTATCACTGATATACCCCACTTACTTAGTATTTCTGTGGTTACTATCACTGATATACCCCACTTACTTAGTATTTCTGTGGTTACTATCACTGATATACCCCACTTACTTAGTATTTCTGTGGTTACTATCACTGATATACCCCACTTACTTAGTATTTCTGTGGTTACTATCACTGATATACCCCACTTACTTAGTATTTCTGTGGTTACTATCACTGATATACCCCACTTACTTAGTATTTCTGTGGTTACTATCACTGATATACCCCACTTACTTAGTATTTCTGTGGTTACTATCACTGATATACCCCACTTACTTAGTATTTCTGTGGTTACTATCACTGATATACCCCACTTACTTAGTATTTCTGTGGTTACTATCACTGATATACCCCACTTACTTAGTATTTCTGTGGTTACTATCACTGATATACCCCACTTACTTAGTATTTCTGTGGTTACTATCACTGATATACCCCACTTACTTAGTATTTCTGTGGTTACTATCACTGATATACCCCACTTACTTAGTATTTCTGTGGTTACTATCACTGATATACCCCACTTACTTAGTATTTCTGTGGTTACTATCACTGATATACCCCACTTACTTAGTATTTCTGTGGTTACTATCACTGATATACCCCACTTACTTAGTATTTCTGTGGTTACTATCACTGATATACCCCACTTACTTAGTATTTCTGTGGTTACTATCACTGATATACCCCACTTACTTAGTATTTCTGTGGTTACTATCACTGATATACCCCACTTACTTAGTATTTCTGTGGTTACTATCACTGATATACCCCACTTACTTAGTATTTCTGTGGTTACTATCACTGATATACCCCACTTACTTAGTATTTCTGTGGTTACTATCACTGATATACCCCACTTACTTAGTATTTCTGTGGTTACTATCACTGATATACCCCACTTACTTAGTATTTCTGTGGTTACTATCACTGATATACCCCACTTACTTAGTATTTCTGTGGTTACTATCACTGATATACCCCACTTACTTAGTATTTCTGTGGTTACTATCACTGATATACCCCACTTACTTAGTATTTCTGTGGTTACTATCACTGATATACCCCACTTACTTAGTATTTCTGTGGTTACTATCACTGATATACCCCACTTACTTAGTATTTCTGTGGTTACTATCACTGATATACCCCACTTACTTAGTATTTCTGTGGTTACTATCACTGATATACCCCACTTACTTAGTATTTCTGTGGTTACTATCACTGATATACCCCACTTACTTAGTATTTCTGTGGTTACTATCACTGATATACCCCACTTACTTAGTATTTCTGTGGTTACTATCACTGATATACCCCACTTACTTAGTATTTCTGTGGTTACTATCACTGATATACCCCACTAACTTAGTATTTCTGTGGTTACTATCACTGATATACCCCACTTACTTAGTATTTCTGTGGTTACTATCACTGATATACCCCACTTACTTAGTATTTCTGTGGTTACTATCACTGATATACCCCACTTACTTAGTATTTCTGTGGTTACTATCACTGATATACCCCACTTACTTAGTATTTCTGTGGTTACTATCACTGATATACCCCACTTACTTAGTATTTCTGTGGTTACTATCACTGATATACCCCACTTACTTAGTATTTCTGTGGTTACTATCACTGATATACCCCACTTACTTAGTATTTCTGTGGTTACTATCACTGATATACCCCACTTACTTAGTATTTCTGTGGTTACTATCACTGATATACCCCACTTACTTAGTATTTCTGTGGTTGATGTACTTTATAACATGGTTAATGGTTAACTGTTTCCATGATTTATTGTAAACATGATCTTTGGAAAAAAAGAAATTCAATGGAAATTGCATTTTTCTGTGTGAAAACTGATACATGAAAAGCATGACAATCAATATTTTGCAGAAGTATGACATGTTCAAGCCCGTGAACCCACGTTAAGCATTTAAATGTTCATATTATTAAGCTGCAGAATTTCATTAACCTGCCTCCTGAAATGTGGCCTTGACCGTTCACCTATAAGCAAAAGAGTTGTGCGTGACACATCCTCTAGTCATGTGTCATAATAATCCGAAGTAATATATTATTATTAAGAATCCTCACAGGCATTAACAGATGCAGAGCGGAAACGATAGTACGTAATCTTAACGGTAAGTTGTGGCATTGAACTTTAACAAAGGAGCATTGGAGTTGTCTGCAACCAAGACATCTTCAATGAAATCGCATTCACGTTGTTGTATTTTTCAAGGAGGAATACCTTTATTTATGATATTATATAAAACAAAATCAACCTTCATGTCTGATTTCACTCATGTACAGTGCAATACAATGTTTTACCACAGCCACTAACCCGAGGCCATGAGATGTTTCGATGTAGGGGAAAATTTGGCAAAATTTAGCATCACTAAATAAATACATTTTAAGTGAACCGGTATTTGAAAAGCACGAAAAACTGATTCTCTTCATAGTTGAGTTAAAGTTAAAGAATGTGTATTAAATAAATGAATCGGACAAATAGAAGTGAGTATTCCGTTATTGGCGACCTGACTGTAGTTTCCGGACTGAACGCGATTTAAATCGAGTACAGCATACCTCACTGAGTATACTGATGTGGCATGTGTCAACTCGTGCAAAACCTGCACAAAAAAACGAAAATATAGGATACAATATTATCCGCGTTACGTTTGCTAATGGGAGCCTCAAGAGTGTCAGGTAAATGTTGTCGAGCTGTAACTAAAGTCAGTCATATGGTCGGTCAGTTCAGTTTTACAAACCTTAAACCTCACTGATAACTTGTATGCAGTACTTAAAGCGAGTAGATCTACCGGGTATATACGATCTTATTCCTTTTTTGAAAACATTCATTGATGAATAAAAAACTTATAAAAAGTTAAGAAGAAAATGTAGTACCAGACAATAATTGAAAGTGTAGTTTTATTCAATGCACAATTAGTTTCTGCTGTACTGCAGAAAACTCCTTCCTGTAAAAAAGACATTTATTCTGAAATTATGAAATAAAATCCCGATTAGTCTGTGTGGATAAGTTCATCCGACACAACTTTGGCTCTACAGCAAATACGAGCATGTCAATATCGGCGCTAAACTGCTCAATATAAATTTCACTGTAGTAAACAGTGATTGATGGTACATTTAACGGTTGTTAATTAGTTTTAGTTAACATTTGTCGGTCATATTCATATGTTGGGTTAAGATTGCAAGAATAAAATGTTGACATTTAAATATACGGTACTCGCTTTAATGATAAACCAAGGTTGAATATTGAGGAATCACTTCACCATCAATATTGCATTCATGTAATATTCAACAACTAAAACTGCTGAAACATTACCCCATTGTGATTTATTTCACCGTTTTTAACAGCATTTCCGTCATATCAATGCGGTGAAGTAATCCACAACATTTTCATGGGTAAACTGGCTAACCAGTAGTAAGTGCTCATACTATGACGATTTCTCTTAAATCATGCCAACTACTTTTATTAGTACTTCACTGCTTCCGAACATTTCACTTTCCCAGCTAGGCTGTATGAAAGGGGTCTCAAACAGCTTAATGTTGGTGCGGTCTCCATTTCACTCAAGCCTGTACTTTTAACGTACACTCAATCTATGAAAGATTGCGTTCAGTGAGTGCCAATCACCAGGAGACTGGAGGGTCATAACTCACAATGAAAGATTGCGTTCAGTGAGTGCCAATCACCAGGAGACTGGAGGGTCATAACTGACACCAGACAATATTCTGTTCAATGAATGTTTTATGTGTACTACCTGACTGCCACCTGATACAGAGGCACATTTCACAGAATAACTGGCCGACAAATATTGATAGCATCTAAAGTGTCAAGTTGAGCCATTAATTATGAATACCAACGTTGGCTTGTGACACGATCTGATTGGTTGAATGTCAACAGTTTGCTGTAAACAGGAACTGAATTCTAGATAATTGAAGCGGGCAGATTTACCAGAATATTTAGTGCCTTACAGTTGGTTATTGAACAAGTTTTTATAATTTTTTATTTATTATTATTGTTTATTTAACCGGAAAAAAACATTTGAGTGATGGAAGATTTAACAACACACCAGTAAATAAGACACCAGACTTATAATGAAATATTATTTTATTTTCAAGATGCAAGTATACAATCGGGAAATTTCTGATGACCTGATATGGTATCTTTAACAAACTAATGGTACAGGATTCTAGAAAATAGAAATTAAGTTACATCTGTCTAACTTTGACCTTATACGAGTATAATCTTTAAGAAAATAATAAACTTACAATAATGGCTGGCAAAATGAATGTATAAATACATGTATAACAAAGTAAAGTTATGAATGAAAAACTAAACTTATTAGTGTGAACACATTGAATCCATGGAATTGTGTAATGTTTTGACATTTAATTATTTTAAGTTAAGGCAAAATGAGCACTGCAATATAATGGGCTACACAAAAAAATCAGCGTTCACAAAACATACAGCATTTACATTTTTTTAAATTAGAACATTAACAGAACAAAAACGTGTTTACAGTTTTAATATTGGTACAAACATCAAATGAAAGTTAGCATATCAGGGTCAGGTTTATTGCACCCATTAAAAATCATGTTAAACCAAAGTATCTCTGAGGTATTAATGTTTCCATAAATGCATTTGGTTTCAATAGGAGTATTTCCTTACTTTAAAGAAATATCTACTAGTGAAACCAAATACATTTATGGAAGCATTAATACATCACACTGCAGTAAGGAAATTTACATTATTGAAACCAAATACATTTATTAAAACATTAATACATCACAGATACTTTGACATGGTAATAAATATTTAAGGCCACACAAAATTGAAGCATTGGTAATTGGAATTACAGATTTTATTTCTTATAATTATAAAAACTAAAAAGTAAACTAAAAGTCTTTTTTATATTTATCACTCTATTAAAAATGAATTGCTTGCTTCAAAAATGTCAGAACTGAACAAGTATTCAATTTTAATTCGCCGTTTCACTCCAGTTATTTCTAGATAAATTCTGCTGACCAAGACTTCAATTTGGTGGGCCCTTATATACATATTCACATATACTACAGATATAAAGTTTAATTCAGTTTAAATAAACAATTTTATGTACATAAGAGCACAACTTGCTTGCAAACTATAATTCAACAGTCAGTGGAGTGGACCACTAATACTAATAACAAAATTAATGACATGAAAATGAGATTTTAAAGATATTCAATGTAACAAATATATCACAGAACAGCTTCAATACCACTATCTCATACAAACAGAATCAAAGACACTGTCCAAATGATGACAGAGATTACCTGAATATCTAGACAAATGAACCACTGGAACCACTTTCACAGGTCAGGACAACAATCCCATAATTACCACTTCCATATCATGGTTGAATATATTCCATATAACAGAAAACGTACAATATTATATATTTGGGAAGAAAGTTTTTGAGACATTTTCCTACCAAGAATATCACTGACAATTCTATGATATTCTGTTTTCAAATTAACTACCACAAATATAAGAAGCTTACACATTTAAAATGCATACATAAATTGTCATAAATATAGAAGGACGGAATTACTCTAAAAAAGATATGTACTAAAAACATGCTGGTCATTTCATAATGATTAGATTGAAATCTGCATCTCCAAGCATGTCAAAAGTTGAACAACCTTTTGTAAATTGTACAATTTTTTCATACACATAAAATCATTCTAGACTTGCCATTTCTTTTAATGCAATATTCTACACACAATTTAACTATCATGAAACTAAATATGTTTATTTTCACAATTGTCAAAACTGTAATTGGTCCACATAAAAAAGTTGCTTTTGTTGTTGTGAATTTGACCTTCAAGCTTTGGTATGTATCCTCCCATTTCACATTAGCTGCTAGTATAAACCAGTCTGTTGTATAGGTATCAGGGGAACCAGGTGGGTGAGCTCTGAATAGAGAACCAGTCCAGTATCGGTTACACGACCTTGCTTCCTGGTCTCATCCAGGAGTCATCCTGCAGTGTCTGCCCAGAGGCGGGTCTGAAATAGTGGCCACAAAATAGGTACAGAAAATCAAACCTCTCAAATATTGGGGTGATACCACGTTAAACAAAGCAAACTTCTGACTATGGGGGGAAAATATTAACAGGAAGTTAACGTATGAATAACAGGAAAGGGGTAAATTATGTACAACAAAATGAACCGTCTTATATTGGGGACTAGATGTTAAACATTGTAAACCTCTAAATATGGGGAGGGGGTAAGGAACAATACAGCAAATGCTTGAAATATGACTTCTTATATGAGTGATAATCTGTAAAATGAAGCAATATTTTAAAATATGTGGGTAAACTCTGTACAACACAATCTACTCACACAAGGCCATTCTTACATAATTGTTTGTTAATGATAACCTGTCCCATTACCCGGCACCTGGGATGGAAGGTGGCTGATATATATTTGTTTATGAATGTTTTTTCATTTGATTTATACTGATTATGAATCACTTTTAAAATACCTAAAATTAATCTAAATAAAAAACGCTTATATTGTTAAAGCATAATACAACAAACGCTCGATAATTCTGCAAAAACAAGCAGACTGGTGCTGCGTGTACAGTGTCACGTCTTAATTTAGCTCTTAATATGCCACATTCCCATGGATAGCCAGCACATTCAGACCATGTGCTTGATTAACACTTTGTGCGCATATGCACGACTTACATGAGGAAACTTTTCCCTCCATTATTTCGATTAAATGTGATAAGCGAATTCTATAATATACATGTACTATTTTCAAACTCAATGAACACAACAAATTCATCCAGTCACAAGTATTTCAAAAACTTTGCCGAGCCAATGAGCAACTATCCGTCTGCCACCGCCTGGCTGACACTGTTAAATTTTGCCCTATATTTGAAGCAAAACAGACACCATTTCAATTGCAGTGTACGCCCACGCTTTTCAGGAGGATTCCGTGACAGTATAACTTTTGTGTTTGAGCAATTTGGGTAAGTCTGTCGGGTTATACGAAACAAACATTTTTTTAAAGCTTGGCTTAACAGGTTTTCAAATGAATAATTCAAAACTGTTCATGAAGCAAATAGCACTTAATCCTCAAACCTCACTGGTATTCAAAGCGATAATTCAAACTGGTAATAAAAATAATAGCACTTGACAATTCATTGTGTGGTTAACCATAACAGCTTATGAGATATTAATCAATTTCAAATTACTATGGTTTACAATTACCTGTAAACATTATTTATTAATACTTGGTTAGAAATGCAGAATTTTTCAAACTAATGACATGCAAGTCAGGCGTGTAAAATTCTCCGAAATGCTACTTGCTCTGTAGCACTAGTGATCGCAAATTATAACTTTGCGCTTAGGAAATCAGTATTTGACCTCACAAAAATATGCTAAGGAAATCAAAATCACACATTTGTTGTTCACTTTCAAGGAAATCAATTATGTTTTTCATACTAAATTAAAATTAATATTGTCTGCAATTTTTTTCTTAATGTTGTACAGTACAAGATACAACCTGAACAAGAAACTGGAGACATTGTCTAGGACAGATCTGCATATAACATTACAATGGACAGGAAGTGCCTGTTTGCATAAATGTATCAGTAAACAATTGTTTTTATTGAGTTGAGTCCCTTTAATTTCCTGAAAATGAGTTACGAAAGTAAAGAAAACAAATTAAACAAATTACGCCTCACATCTTCGCTTTTTTACGCCTGGAAGTTATAAATACCCCGGTAGACACTACTGGATTGGCTGGAAACAAGCACCTTACTATTTTGTCATTTTCTAAGTAAAACTTCTGGGGTTTCCCCAAGTATTTTTTTAATCAAGACAAAAGCGCTGTTGAGTTGACATGGTTTTATAGTTTGTATGGCTACAACAGATAATGCACTCCACCAGTCAGACCAGCATTAGACGCATCAAGCTCACCAAACACAATTGTTCATTCACCATGGCGATCAGGCCAGTGAAATTTTACATCCCTGCCATTTTTACATATTTTATTTCATAGCAAAAAAGGAAATAAATATCAACTGTTCAACCTGAATTTTCGTCTGAATGAAAACGTATGTGTGTGTAATACCTTTAACAGCCATACCGGGTAACTTGTATAAACATATGTGTGTGTAATACCTTTAACAGCCATACCGGGTAACTTGTATAAACTTTAAAGTTGAAGCATCAGTCAAACCCTGTTACAGTTTCTTTCAGAACAACCCTGCATGTCAATCTGATATAAAGCAGTATGATCTTAAAAATGTTTGGGTGGGCGTGGTCTATGTGGGCGGGGCGCCCCATGGTTGATCATGAGGCCATGCATAGTTGGAATTGACCGTATTGTCATAGATGTTCAGAATCAATTTGAAGTAAATTGGTGTAGAAATGAAGAAGTTAATGTAAAATAACCTAAAAAAATGAGTGAAAATCTCTGACCCGGCCCCATCCCAACCCCCATAACTTTTGACCCAGATGTCAGATCAAAATTCCAAATAGCTCACCGTTGCACATATGCTCATAGCTACCATGTGTGTAAGTTTCAAGGTTCTAGTGCTAATAGTGTAGGAGATTGTGTCCAGGACGAACGGACAGACGGCGGAGATCAATACAATATCCCCACGCTTTTAAAAGCATGGGGATAAATATTAAATACTGTGAAACCATTATTATTCGTCAAACATTAATTTTCATCTATTTCTTCAGTAGACCGATTGACAAATTTAAGTTCCTAACGAAAAATTATGTCCAATGTTTAAACAAAATCAGATTAAATTAAAACAACCAACAGACGAGTGAATTTAAATTTAGATTGAATGCAATTCGATACAAAGCAACGTTTTATTGCGTCCTACGCAGTCATGCAAAAAACGTGCTTCCCGGGGACTTTCTGAAAACCTGGGGAAAATGAAAGTGAATTTCTGTTAACAATAACACTGCATTTGCATGTTACTAAATCGTCTGAATTACTTATTTAATTTCTCTTTGACTGTTACATATTCATTTGCATTTTAGCAGACAATGTTTAAATGTTATTGTCCACAAATAACAATGAAATGAAACATGCCTTGTTAAACTTGTCAAAGCAGTCAATGATTCAAAAGATTGATAGCACATAAATAACAACAGCATTACCTGTAGTTGCTAACGGTTATTCAGTCCCACTAATCCGCTAATCTTAACAATGGACTAGTTAATGGCATACAATAATAAGGGCCAGTTACTATCACCTGATAACAAAAGACTATAGTTACTTGGCCATTGATAAACAGGGCCAACCTCCTGCAAGTGACTCCCAAGTAACCCCCCTCCCTACCACGATTTATCGCAACCGCGATTTATCGCGGACAAGTCATACAAACAAATAGGAAATGACCGACGCATTTAAAAAATAAAAATAAATAAATAAAAAATTGACGAATACAAGTGCTGACGAAATAGTCATTTTTTGAAAAACGTGCTGACGAAGATAAATGGTTTCACAGTAATAGTTGATTCAATATACTGAATCCTCATATTCTATGTGATATATATAATCAATGTTTCCTTGTGGCTAACTATGTTATATATAATCAATGTTTCCTTGTGGCTAACTATGTTATATATAATCAATGTTTCCTTGTGGCTAAGAATAAAAAGCGTTGCCTGGCTACCTGCATCTAAAGTGTTGGGTGTGATGCTGGTGAATCTGCTTCTAATTCCTATATGAGATATTGTAGTATAACCGTGAGTGCGTAGTGAGATGCGGTGTGCGCGAGGTGAGAAGCAGTGTGTGCAGTGTGAGGTGCAGTGCAGCTCTTACCATTCCTGCACTATGGGCTCACATAGGGAGCACACAGACCGCCTACAGAGGAGAAACTCCCTTAGTGCATCAACAGTGTGTGTATGTGTGTTTGGGGTATGCCACATGGCATGGCTCATGGTACCATACACAAGACTAGAACAGTTTTCAGACATGTTCAAACTTGCATGTTTGCTGTATGTAACAGTATTCAAGCATATAGACATGGACCAGTTGACCCCTCACATATGAACAGGTTAAGCTTAGCAGATCCACATGGTTTACAATGCTGTACTAAATGCACAATAACTGACAACTGGCCCACTTGAACAGCAGTAGGAGGATATTTGCTGCAGAAATTATTTGAATAAATTTCTCAAATCAAGTTATTTTGCCAGGATGTATACGACTACAGTTACCCCTCATTGACAGTCAAGTGAACAGCAACTAAGAACATAAGGCCCATCATTTTGCAATAAATGTACAGGTCTTCTAAGCTGTGAACATGTCTGATTTTTTTTCTAGTTATGAATCAATGCAAATCAACCTCAGATAGGTTTTATATCATGTGATTCAGAACCCAAATTCCAGGTTGAACAGTTTGTAATGTTTTGCAGATAAACAAGGTTCTAATAGGCTCCATATCTATCTGGTCAAGTATCATCTCAAGACAGTATCCAACATGCACACATTAGAAAGCATGTTTACTACATGAGGGACTTTGAATGGACAACTCCTACATGCACTAATAAACCTCACATAGTTTCCTCTATAGCAAAATATTTCAAAATCTTTTATAAGATAAATACTTAAAAGAACATTTTAAATGGGTAATCTCATACATCGTGAATAAGGTAGAAATTATGCAGTGTCAAACCGTTCACTCGCCTACAATTACTGGGTATACATATCATAAAGGGAGGAGGATCTATTACAGACAGTGTCATCCACCACACTATTGTATTAAGTGTATTCAACCGTGCAAACATGCTGACATTTTCCAGCTTGAGTTACAATAACAAGATCTCATATCATCCACCAAACACTGACAACAAAAGATTAGTAAAAAAGTCAATTTTCACAGTCCAATCCCAACATCTGCAGCAATTTACCTGTCGGTTTCAGTTTCATATAAATCTTTCCTGAATTACACAGATTATACATTAACTTTACCATTAACATATATTTTTACAGCTGCCATCTATGTTTTCAAGGATTATTTTATAGGTCTAGAAATTCCCTTTCAAGGTTTGAAGCTATAACATTATGGCAAGCATCTAGGCCAAAATAAACTAAAATGTACATGTTTAACTTAAGACAAAACATTCCACTTTCGACTCCACTAATGTCAAGAACAAGCTGTTTTATGGCAAAATTTGACTTTTGACCTCTTATTGTGGCCTTCACCATTTAGGTTGGTAGATGGGTGTGATACTCAGTTATGACTAAAACAGGAATTTAAGGACTGACATCATGACTCTCATACAGACAGACATTGGCAATGCTATATGCCGCCTTCTTCTAAGGGGGGAGATATAAATCCTAAAAATATGACTGAAAGAAAGACACCTTATCAATTAACTGTAAAGCCTTGGATAAGAAAACACAGGCACACACACACACACAATATTAAATTTTGGTAAAAGGTTTAAGAGAGCACAGAATAAAAGGGAGACAATTCTGCAATGAAATTAACAGTTCCCATTGAACAGGCAAGCTTTCTGCAGATACTATGAATGTTTGTTACCTGTTGTATCTTTGGCGGGCCATGAATCTGTCGAGGATGTCATCAGGATCTGCCATTGAGATGTCATCTCCTGCAACCAGCAACGCAGTGTCATGCATTGTCCATCAAACACAATGTCAGAGGTGTACAAGGGTACAGATATATATATTTGTGTACAGTACAGCTATTATTTCATTTTCATTGACAATTAGACCAATTTTTTATGACACCATTTTTATTTAAGAAAAATTGTAAGACAAGTCTGCATAAATGACATAAAATATTTAATTAATAGTTTACAGCAACTGCATGCTGCTCTCAGTATTCAGCTAAACTTCGATATCCATGGGAGTTAAAATGACTTCAAGATATCCATATTTGACATATCCAAAGAGAGACTTTTGAGAATTATTTTGTTCAATATACTTTATGTTTGGATTTAGTGATTTACAAAAGCAATTGTTTATACTTAAAATGAGCTAAAAATCAATTATTCAATGAAATTAATCACACAGTAGTTTAAATACGATAAAAGAAAGGTGTGAAAAACTCAGCTCGTTCGCAGTTTTGTATGTCAACAACCTTCAATGCTTTGAGTGAAACAGACAAAAAATGTGTAGAAACAAGACAGAAAACAACTTTGACATAAGCAATAAATGGAGTTAGAACTTCGAGAACTGTTTTCAACAAGACACATGGTAAAGCTACAATACCAAGTTTACAACATTTAAGTGATTAATTCAATTTAAATAATTGTGCAATCCAAAGCTAGGTATGCATGTCAGCAAGCTAAACACAAAATTTCCATGCAATACACTACCTCCATCCAAACTAATTCACTGGAAACCATTTTCTAACTTTAAGTAAAAGTGACCTTGACAATTACCTGACTGGCTCTTAATGCAAACTAAAAGCTTGTAAAGGCCTACCTGTATTTGTTGATCAAACTCAAAGCTTGTAAAGGCCTACCTGTATTTGTTGATCAAACTCAGTGCTTGTAAAGGCTTACCTGTATTTGTGATCTGTTGGAGCCTCCTCAGTCTGTCCTCGTTCTTACGCTGTATTCTGTCCACGTCTAGACTGGCCTGTGATCCCATCGCATTGAAACTGTTCGGCTGAAACACCAGACACTCTCATAATCAGTACAAAAATGTTGAGGTAACAATTGAGTTGAAGCAGCAATGCTTCCGGAATGAAAACAAAAAGAGCGTCACAAATGTGACAATTAACCCTGCACGGCTATGACAGCTATATTCATAGGTAAATAACTGGAATATGGGGATCACTGGCCATAAAAAAGGTGTCTTGCACACTACACTTCATGGTGATGACAAATTTCAAGTTTTAATGTAATCACTTGTGAAATAGGACAGAAATTGGCCCAACAAACTTCTGTGGACAAATTGACCTACCAATCAACCAACCAAGTTATTCCTATATACGACCTCCCTGTGGGGTATCACAAAATCTGTTTAGATTCTATAATTGGGTAATTAGTTTACTCTAAAAAAAATAAGTGCAATGGCTTGAAAATATATTTCCTTTTTCAGACTGGTATTCACTGTAATATCTTGTATGGTACATAATTTACATTAATTGACTTCAAATTGAGGAGCAACAACTAGACTTAGTTTGTATTTGAACATTGTAATATTAAAATGTAGTTCAGTTCTTAATATTCATACACTTCCATATGTCTAGGATGGGTAAATGTAAAGTTTAATTTTTCTTGTAACTCCTTGACAGATGTTTCTTTCTTAACCATATTTTAAGTATTTTTTCTAAACGTAAATTATTTCAATTTGGATTTTCCCCATAATTATGACCAAAGTTAAGAGTTTTCTGTAGTTTTGTCGAAATTGGCCAAGGTCACGTACCCTTGGACTGAGCCTCTCGCGTCGTCTGGCGCGTGCTGAGTCGTTTCTACGGCCCGCCAAGTCATCAAAGTCTTCAGGAAAATAGTTCACATTGTCTACATCTGAAATTGTTACACTAAAGAGTAAAAATTACATATACGCTAATTATAACCATTAAAATTGTTTTGTTTTGCTGTTTTCACCAAACAATTTTACATTACACCCAAATTTGACTACTAAATGAATAGCACTGGAAATTGTGTATGAAGATTTATTTCTATAGGTCTTTTTTAATACAAAACAGTTGTATTAAGAATGAAAAAGAGTTCACCTTATGATATATAGGTGGGAAGAAAATTACTTATACTAAACTAAGTATAAAATAGGATGAGAATTCAAAAGATTTTTTTAACTCAGCTACAGGTTATAGAAAATATTTATAGCATTTAAAACAAGAATAATTTATTACATTGCTTTTACTGTGTTCAAATAAAATAAGAGTTAGTAAAAGATAAACAGTCATAATGGTTAGGAGCACTTGCCATTGTTGTTCAGATGCTGCATGAAAGACAAATAATAATGCCATGTTACATGGTCATGTGTGTATCTTTACCTATAGGGGGGGGGGGGGCGGGAAAAAAAAAANGCAGAAACAATAAGACCCATTTATTAATATAAGGCAAGTTTTGAGCGATGGTCATTTAAATGATTGCAATGTTCAACAAAGGCAAGTGCTGGTGTATCATCAGAGGTTCTCTATTGTCTGCAAGTATTACCCAGTGGGCCGCCAAGCAAGTGTGGCAAGCATGTGGAGGGAGAGAAAGCATACAGCATCACACAGTTGTAGAAAACATACCAACACCCAGACATACAGTGGCAAACAGATGTAGCCATCAGGGTTCTGTATGCTCTTTATTTGTTTTTAATGAATGTTGCTAATTTTGTTACAATGAAACGACTGAGGTAAAATATATACAAAAACTAGTGTTAATATATACCTTCCATTATATATACCTTTTTAATCTGAACTTCTTAACTTTCAGTGAGATTGTTAACAAAATAAATAACAGAGTTCAAACAATGTACATGTTAGTTAACACAGGTATTTAAGAGCATTAAAACTAACACAGCAAAAGAACCTGTTTACAAACTGTTAATTGCTAATGGCAATTCCCCAAAGAGACTTTTAAAACACTGATAATTACTATCATACTAATTGCAATGTTAGCTTAGCACTCCCATGTGGAACAGTGTTGCTACTAGAAACACTTTTAATGGAAACAAATAAGGAGAGAACACATAACACTGGGATTGACAGTGAACACTCTCGATGACAAACCTATAAATGCACTGTTAGAAGCTAGCTGTGACCGAGCACTGATGTTTCCCCGGCGTGCAAAGCTCTGATTGGATGGCGTCAGATCATAGTCATCTGTGAGAGAAGGAAACGGTGCAAGGGTTAGTAACATAGGCTTAAAATGTATACAGCCGGCTATGTAAATATGATGTGTCTTTCTAGCTTGCTTCATGAAGTCTCGGACAATAAACTCTAAGCACATTCCTGTTCTAATGATTAGAAACTTATTTAAACACGAGGGCAAAAGGCCCTTAAGCGCTTACCTGAGACCCATATAAACTCAGATGGACTTTTTCAAAGTTTGCAAAATGAAAATTAAAAAAAAAAAAGTATTAAATTCAAACACTAGTGTTCAAATGTTTTTACTACAGCCAAATCAGGAAAACGTTATTGACCCATGGCGGCCATATTTTTTAACAGACCTGAACCATATCTTAATTGGTGGAGAAATAATTAGGCCAAATGTTCGGAGCAAGCTTAATGAAGATTGCACAAATGAATGTGAATTCAAGAGGGCTAACAAGCTTGTCTTTAATTCGACCAAGTGACCAAGAACTTAATCCACATGACCCAGTTTAAACTTATCTTACATATCATTAAGACAATTGTTCTCACCAAGTTTAAACTTATCTTACATATCATTAAGACAATTGTTCTCACCAAGTTTCATGAAGATAAGGCATAAAATATAACCTATAGAGTGTTCACAAGCTTTTTCTTTTGTTTGACATCGTGACCTTATTTTTTATCCTAGTTGACCAGTTTTGAACTCATCTGAGATTTTATTGGGACAATTTTTCTCATCAAGTTTCATGATGATTGGGCAATAAATGTGGCCTCTACAGTGCACATGTTCACAAACTTTTTATAATTTAATCTACCTTAGTGACCTAGGTTTTGACCCCACATGACCCAGTTTCCAACTTGGCCAAGATATCATAGGGCTTAATGTTCAAACCAAATAACATGAAGATTAAACAATGTTTAAAAAAAGGACCTAGTGACCTAGTTTTTGAACAGGAAGGATATTGTTTAAAAAAAAGTTCTGACCAAGGTTTGTGAAGAATAAATGTTGCCTCTAGAGAGTTAACAAGGTAAATGTTGACAATGGATGACGGAAAATGCACAGAGGCCAACTGACAACAGGTGATCACAAAAGCTCATCATGAGCATGTTCTTGTGCTCAGGTGAGATAAACTCACATACAAACAATGTAAAGTTAACATGTGTGCTTATTTTGTCAGATTGTCAGGTGAAAACTAAGCATGATGAAATGCTTTTATCAAACTAAAGATGAAACTTTCAATTTATCCTATCCAGCAGATTATTAATACAAGGGAAGCAACTGTAACATCTAGGATCTTACCTAGCACAAGGAGTCATTAATAAATCAAACTAAAATTTACTATCAAATAGTTAAAGGAAATCAATAATTTTCATGCAAAAACAAAAAGCTGCTGGGGCCACAAAACATTTGCTGGTTCCCATCCAATCAAGCTTGCAACCAGCTGTATACAGGTATGTGACCGTACAATGTGCACGAGAGGAACACAAGATATTCAACCACTCATGAAAGGCAGATAGAGCTGGCAGACCCAGAGGTCTTATACAACCTTTGTGCATACACAACATATGTATACTTGAAAGCACATTTAACCCTTTGCATGCTGGGAAATTTGTTGTCTGCTAAAATGTTGTCTGCTGAATTTCTAAAATTAGCATTTTCTTCGATTTTTTTTAAAGAATACTATCAGAATAGCAAACAGTTTGGATCCTGATGAGACGCCACGTTCTGTGGCGTCTCATCTGGATCCAAACTGTTTGCAAAGGCCTTCAAAATCCGGTTCCAGCGCTCAAAGGGTTAATGAAATAATGTATTGTATGATTTGTAATATGCCTACTTTAAGTTGATAATATCAATAGTATTCATGTTCAAATTAATGTATACCTAAGAGAATACAACTAATTAGGATTAACTTAAGAACTAAACATATACAACATATATGCATTATGAATCAATTAAAATAATTAAGAGTTTCATTAAATCACTAAAAAACAAGAGGGTGATGATGGCCCTTAAGCGCTTACCTATATAAAGATGTCTCAGGTGGTAACTGTGAGTGATAACAAGTATTTCTTCTAAGATTTGACCTGGTGATCTAGTTTTGGACGCACATGAAAATGTCAAGACTAATATTCTGACTAAGTTTCACTATGATCGAGTCATAAATATAGCCTTTAGAGTGGCAACAAGGTATGTGAAAGATTTGACCTGGATACCTAGTTTTTGACGCACATGACCTAGATTCGAACTCGGTGTAGATATTGTCCAAATAAATATCCTGACTAAGTTTCATCAAGATTGAGTCATAAATGTGGCAGCTAGAGTGGTAACAAGGTTTTTCTAAGATTGACCTGGTGACGTAGTTTTTTTTATGATTGTAACCCAGTTTTGATCTCGGCCTAGATATTGTCCTGATAATCATTCTGACCACGTTTCATCAAGATTATATTAAAAATGTGGCCTCTAGAGAAGTAACGAGCTAAAAAAATGAAGATGCGCCACACACACTGCACACCCGCACACTGCACCACGCCGGACATATGGGGATCACAATGGTCACCTTGAGCACTTTGTGCTCTGGTGAGCTAAAACACTCAAACTTCTAAGTGCATGTGTCTTTTGTAAGGAATAAAATAATTAACATTGTACACTTTTTAAACTGCAAAACAATAAGGATAGACAAGATCATCAGTCCAAAGCAAGGACCAGTGATGAGCTGTGCACCTTTAACACCCACAAAACAACTCTGGAGAGAAAAACTCATGCAAGTGTCTCAACTATCTTCAATTGTAGAAATACATGAAGAAAGCACACTTCTTTTTAAACAAGAGTTCCGCGGTCGGAGATGACCGCATTGAAGCCGGATTTTTGATTTAAATGACAGGAAAGTACCTTTCGTGTTTTTGTCAATGCAATACTTAAATTACTGAAATATTGTTCAAAGGTCAAAATGAAATGTAAGTACTTTTCAAGGCATGAGCAAACCTTGTGTTATGTTTTGAATGCATGCATATACATGAACAACAATAACATTTAAGGTCACAAATATGAACTTGAATTGACAATTAGGAAAGTTTGATCTCAATTTTTTTATTAGCAAATTAGTAACATATTGTTTGAAGTTTCCATCAATTTCATTATCAAATGTAAGAAAATAAACTTAGATGAAATAATACTATTTATTGTTTTGCTTTCACATACCTACACAGAAATCCAGACAGCCTTATGATCACTCCAAAAGGTTTCTATCACACCAGTTCTAGCAGATAGATTNGTTCATGCATAAAATTACAATGTGAGCAAACGTTACACAGACATACATTGGTAGATACATAGTTGAAGGGACCATATATAATATAGCATACATTTTTTCATTTAAAGGGAGAGAATATTACAACTAACAAAAACAATATTTAAACATTTGAGCAAAGTGGAACAGCAGACAATATTTCAATGTATAGAAGAAAAAAAACATGTTATACGTTAAACTGTTTCAATATTTTCTTAACGAACAAACATAGTTTTCTGTAAGTACGGTTAGAATGATAATCGATGGACATTAACGATTAAAATTTAATATTATTTGGTCTCGTGTAATATTTTTTTTTATCAATTTAACGTTTTCTTATATCTTTAAGAGCATAACATTCAAGTAAAAAAATGAAATTTATTGCCAATATGGTTATTGGAGTTTCATAAATAACACAATCTTTGGTTCGATTCTATTCCATGCCAACTTCCAGTTTCGACAGGTAACCTTTTATTTCTTGGAAAAATTTGTAAAATATATTTTACAATTTTATCTGGAGTTTTAACAAGGTAGGATTCGAACCCAACTGTGTCTTTAAGCAATCTATAATTACTGCATTTACTCGAATTATGTATACCTGCGTACCATTCATTAATAAACAGATCTGATATTTTTTTATTCATGCTGTGAATGAGCTAGGTGCAATTCGGAAAATCATGAGAATGCCAAATATTCATCATGCCGCATTTAACAAAAATATTTCGTATACACTGTATCCAGTCAAATTAAGCATTTTATGTTGCGTGATTATTTAATAAGATGTTGTAAATGTGATATGACAATTTGGAACACAATGGATGGACCGATTTATACTTAAAAGAAATCATTCTAGTTTCAATATCTATTTGGAATTTTGTTTTTACCGACAACGCGAGAAATGTTAAATACAGGGAGACCAAATAAAAACTTGTTTTACGAATGTTTGAGTGATGTGTATTCATTTAATTTGCAAATACATAAAAACTGTTGATTAAAAACAAACTAAAATTCTTATATAAAAAAGCTTATGAAAGGATAACGTCGGATTTAAAAGAAAACACTTTAACAACCTCAGTTTACTACTGGCAAACACATTCACGTACATAAGCCAAGTACACTGTAGGGAAATCCTATAATAGTATGTGCATTATCAGACATATACGCAGTATTATTCTCTTCCTAATACAATTTGAATCGGGACAGAACTGGAAATAAACTTGTCCTTTTAAATTTTATAAAACAATATGTTAAATGTTTTTGTTATTTAGCATAGTTTTGTTAGTTATAATTACATTTGTTATATGATTTGTATATCAGTGCTAATTTCCAGTTGTGAAATTATCGCCATTTTTTTTTTATTCTCAAATTCTTTACTGCTCTCTTTCAGCTATTTACTTTTGAAAAATGAACGAGAACCTATACATATAAACCACAGCACGATCGTACTAATTCCGCTACGCAGTGGATGACTAAACGTTTCTATTTCACACTTCCGTTGAAAAATCAACATGTGTGTGATGGACGGTGGTACGGAAAAAGCACGTCGGGTAAGTGTGTGTAATAACGCTTCCATTATTTATGAACTTGAAAACTGTTTAGTGTGGTACATATTTGTAAATTGTACTAAACGTTTAGTTTGACGATTGTATTTTTGTTCGGAACACAGTGTTTTAAATGTAATGATTAAAAGTGTTTTAACCAGGTTTTCCGAAGGAAAAAACTGGTTATTAGGCTGGCGGGCGGGCGGAACAAGCTTGTCCGCTCTCTAATTCAAATAGTTTTCATCCGATCTTTACGAAACTTGGCCAGAAGTTGTATCTAGACAATATCTAGGTTAAGTAATATGGGTCATGCCGGGTAAAAAAACTAGGTCACGGGGTCACTTAGTGCGTTTTAAACATTGCGCATGTTGTCCGCTCTCTAATTCAAATAGTTTGCATCCGATCTTTACGAAACTTAGTCAGAAGTTGTATCTAGACAATATCTAGGTCAAGTTTGAATATGGGTTATGCCGGGTAAAAAACTTGGTCAAGGGGTCACTTAGTGCGTTTTAAACATTGAGCATGTTGTCCGCTCTCTAATTCAAATAGTTTTCATCCGATCTTTACGAAACTTGGTCAGAAGTTGTATCTTGACAATATCTAGTTCAAGTTCGCATATGGGTCATTCCGGGTCAGAAACAAGGTCACGGGGTCGAAAAACAGATTGATTTTGAAACAAGGGGGGTAATTGTGATGAACAATAAGTAGCAATGCACATTTTGAGTTGCAGTTTTCTCCCTTTATCAGACTTTTTTTTATTGAAAGCCTGGTTTTGTGACAATTTTGTCCCTTGTTCTCAAATACACACATGACTTCACCATAAATAATATCCATTTCATTTTGCTCTCGATATTTAAATGCAGCGTGACTTTCTTTGTTAAAAGCTGAAGGTTACGTTCAGGATCGACATAACACATTAACGAATTGGCTGCTGTTTTGTTTTGGACAAACATTAAAGCTGTGTGTATATTTGATACTAGAATTCCAATAAATGTTCACACTAAACATATTAATGTTATCGTTGTTGGGCTTACATATAACAATTCAATAGGCAACCTAGAATATATTTACTATACAAATATACTATCTTCAAAGACAAAGGCAAATGTGAAAATGATAGAATGGCATGGTATTTACACATTTTGTAACTATTTCGGGATGTGTAATAATTCATTACTTTAATCACTAACTTAGTAACACACACAACATAAGCTTTATGTTATTGTTCTTTATTGGCCATGCTTATACTATTTAACACAATTTTCACAATAACTTTTTCATATTTTTTTTTTTAAAGTGTCGCTGGTCTTAAGATATTTACTCCTAAAAACCGAAATATACTGGTGAATCATGTGTCTGGAGAATTGTTGATACAGTGAAATGTTAACTGATATAATAGAGAGCTAATTAACAAAGCATTACAGTATAATAATAAATGAAAGCTGCATTTGATACAATTTTATATTAATACTTATTTTCTTATTTTAAATCAAAGCAACTATAATACGATATTGAAATGCATTAGTTATGTTAAAAAGTTAGGTTAAAATAAAAATGGCATAACGATGGAATAAATCATTTTGGTTTATTATTTTAAACCAAAATGTCGTTGTTACGACATAGCTAGCTCCTTGAAACTCTTTAGTAGATTATTTTGTTCAAACGAGTGACTAGTTTGATCCAACGAGTTATATATGTCCTTCCCATCTACATGATAGTTTAAACGAGTTATCTATGTCGTAACCAGGACTTACTAACATGTTCTTATGAGTAAGGTATTTCGTTCCCACGCCTCACGAAATTATTTAATCTTGGTAACGACACAGACGATACATATCAATCACGTGTCCCCTCGGCGCCATCTTCTTTATTTAGTAAAAACAGCGGCCAAGAGTTTACTCTTTTACAAATAAATTATTCGATCGTCCAAATGATTTTCCCAGGTATTCCGATTGCATTCAGTTGTCACAGACAGATGACGTACATAGATATCAACGAACTGTAGTCGCTTGTTTTAGCATATATAGAACTCTATAACGTCTGATGAATATTTTGTGTGTGTATATTTTCATCGAACATAAATATTTCGCTTTAAAACTAGATCGGTTTAACTACATACAATGGAAACGGTTGCGTCATTGCAAGGCGAACATGTAAACCATTGATAGTATTATATATATTAATGGAATAAGTAGTTGTTTAAATCATTAAAACAAACATGAATATGTAATAAGATCAAACTATGTAGACTTAATCAATTATGTTTGGGACTCCGCCATGTTGTAGACTTAAATTTAAACCCTTTATCTGTTTGTCTCGTTTGCATATAAAGCCTAAGGCTTGATGAGAACTCATTGAAGCCGTTTCCTGGATAAATCAGTACTGTATGTCTCTGGGGTTAGGAGAGGCACGATCTCACAGTGGGAATCAAATCCATGACCTCCATGTCGCTAGGCGGTCGCCATATTCAGTACTCCTCGGCTAATTCTATCGTAGAATCTGATTCCACGCAGGCAAACATAACAGAAGAATATAAATTCTTATAAGCGCATTTAATCTTTAAAAAAATAATTTGGATTGTTTTCGGTTTATATAATAGTTATAGTATGGTTTTAAATTTATGGTTTCACAGAAACATGCATTTTAACACATATTTAACAACATACAGTATAATGTTCATTGAATGCGCAGAAAGTCGGTACTTTGATTGTTGCGAATATCGGATCGAGTAAATATTTACTGCGCCGCTTTGAAATAAAATTTATATTTATCAATTGGCAGGTTTAGAAATTATATCCCTTTAAAGCTTATTACTTCCTTTGGATTTTGTTGTTTGGACCTTTGACCTTGAAGGATGACCTTAACCTTGCCCTTTCAACACTCAAAATGTGCAGCTCCATGAGATACACATGCATGCCAAATATCAAGTTGCTATCTTCAATATTGCAAAAGTTATGTCCAATGTTAAAGTTTTCGGAAGGACAGACAGACAGACATACAGACAGACAGACAGACAGACAGACAGACAGACAGACAGACAGACAGACAGACAGACAGACAGACGGACGGACGGACGGACGGACGGACGCACGGACGGACGGACGGACGGACAGTTCAAATGCTATATGCCACCCTACCGGGGCATAAAAACTGTTAAGGAGACTGGAGACGTCATCGCACTTTTATGGTTTCCATAATGTGAATATGTGTTGTTTAGAAATATTTATTAGGGCATACTAAAATATTATATAATTGCATGTGAAACACGGGATTGGGCTGAAAAGGAGATCCCTCGTGAATCACTGAACATGCATATTAATGCCAATATTTGACGTATGTATTCCTTATTCATTTAACAGTGATATTGTTTGTCGAATCCCTGAATATGCTTATTTATACATATATTTAAAGTATATATTCCTGATTCATTTACTAGTGATTCTCATGGTATATTATGCATATTACAGAGGATTTATGGTGACGATCTCTGGATGTCCAAAGAACAGTTTCCGAATCCAATCAAGGACCAGTCTAACTCTCAATACATCTGCGAAAAAGGTACTTAGCTGAAATGTAACGTGCTTTGTATTATCACTCAGAGTTATCTTCATTTAACGTATTAGAGAATTTTCGAAATAATTGTTTTTGGTCGATGTTCCAAACGTTATACATTGAATTTATCTTGATCTGAAATAAACGTTTTGATTTTGAAACAATTATATTCAGTCGTATTGAAATATAAATAAGTTCTTCTTAATCATGGGTTGTCATTAGGTTTCTTTGTAGCAGGCTTTTGAGATATTAGAGAAGGCTAACCTGCTAGGGGGGTCCGGGGGCATGCCCCCCCCCCTTAGATTTTTTTAAAATAAAGGTGCCAAATTGTGGCTTTTGAGCGATTTGGGCACATAATTTAGCATCCTACACTGTGTGTTTCATGACTGTCTTTTTCTGAAATAATTCAGTTTATAAAGATTATGTGCCTGCAGGTTTTTTTCTCCCCNGTCCAATGATGGTGAACATATGTGCCAAATGATTTCAAAATCCCTTGATGAACGACATAGTTATGGCCCGGACAAGCTCATTTATGGCCATTTTTGACCTTTGACCTCAAAGTGTGACCTTGACCTTGGAGATATTGACGTAATTCTTTCGCGCGACACACCGTCCAATGATGGTGAAGATATGTGCCACATAATTTCAAAATCCCTTGATGAACGACATAGTTATGGCCCGGACAAGGTCATTTATGTGACCTTTACCTTGGAGATATTGACGTAATTCTTTCGCGCGACACACCGTCCAATGATGGTGAACAAATGTGCCAAATGTTTTCAAAATCCCTTGATAGATGACATAGTTATGGCCCGGACAAGCGGGACAGACAGACCGACCGACCGACAGACAAAGTGACTCCTATATAGCCCCCATTACCAATGGTAATGGGGGTATAATTACCAATGGTAATGGGGGTATAATTAATTACGTATGTATGATACTGGTTTTGATAACAAAATAAATTCAAAATTTATCAAGGTAACTATAATATGTCCTAAGGTTTGGTTATGTTTGCTCAGAGAGTGCATGCATTACGTACCACTTGTTAAAGTGTCCTCTTTCACTAACTTTCGATCTGTTTCTGTTAAAACTAGACATAACAGGAAGAAGCAAATTAGAGTCCAGCTACAAGATAGAGAATGCACCAGGTATATGCAGCTCATCACAATGAACATAAAAACATTTATTGCATGTAATTTAAGCTAATTAAAAACTAACAAAACTAGACAAACCTTGTTCATATTACATGTCACACTTTGCGACAAATAAGAGAGACAAAAAGTTTGAAGAAACATTTTACAAAGCACTTTGATCTTTGGTTAGTAGCATGAGCACATGTGTTTGCAGCTTACACCTTCTATGGTATTAATATATATACAAATGTAACGTGTGCAAATGTCAGCGCACTAGGAATAATACATCTCTAAATCAGTGCGGAAAACTGCACCGGACCACTACTGCAACAATGAACATTATCTATATATAGAAAACTTGAGAGAATCGGAAACAAAGAGAGGTACTTTAAAAAAGTTTTTGTAGTTATTTCCAAATAATGGGCTTCACTTAAGCAGACCAAAACCAACTGAAACCTTATCTTTCTGTTTTTTATTTCTATAGACAAGCAGTGCATTGTAAAGAATACATGTTGCAGTATGGTCTGGCGCCCATGGAAACCTACATCTCCTGTTAAGTGGGGCACTGATGGGCCTATAGCCTATGGAAATAAATCACATGTATGTAGCCATCCCATGAAACACAGTTCATGGCAATAACATAAGGTACGATTACTAAGCTTTGTTTTACAAACATGTTACAACGGAAAAAGTATTCATGTTGTGTGAGATTTTTTAAATATTAATAGAGTGACAGTTTGAAACTCCATATGATGACATGTCTAAAATACTGTACATGTTGTATAATATTTACAATAGAAATAGTTATAAAAGGTGACAAACAAAAAATGTAAAACAACACCTTTACAATGGGCACAATGGATCAAGCTAAAACAAAATATAGCCCTTACTACAGCCATTCATGAACAGCACAGATTCGCCTAGGCAACAGCAAGAACAGAAATCATGACCTCATGACCTTTAACCTTAAACCACATTAGCAGCCCCAATGACCTCATTTATCCTGCCACTATGGCTTCCATCCCTGTGTTGACCTACTTTTTCCTCGTAGATTCCTGAGCTGTTCCTCTTGCTGCCTAAGCATGGCCTCTTGCTGGGTCTCCAGCGTTGTGTTGGTCACGGGCGCCTCGGGGAACATGCTGCGCAGGGCGCGACGTGACTCAGAGTCATCTACAACACGCACAACACACAGGCATGTCACAACTACTGGCTAAGGTAGGGAGGTCAAATAAACAGAAATTTGTTCTGTAGTTCAATATACCAACAAAGCCAAAACTCTACCAGCAAACACATAGACAATGGAAATAAGAGGATGAAATGGAAATCAATATTAAAGAGAAACACATGAACTTATAGAAATAAACTTTAAAACTAAGAACTAATATTTAACATATATAACTGAAATTGACAAAAATTTAAATTCCACTATATCTAAGGCAAATCTTGTTTTACAGCATTCAAACCACACTACCAATGTGAAGCACCTACTTTTGTACTTGAGCTCGTTGAACTGTTGGATGTTGCGAGCGTTGGCAGTGTCCGTGGCAGGGCGGGGAGGCGGCAGGGAGGCATTCTTGTTCATGGCATTCTCAAACACGATCTTGTTCCTTTAAATAGGTCACAATATGGCATGAGAATGACTGAATGAAAGGCAACATGCCATCCATCTGACAGCATCTAACTTCATGCACAGATTATGCTGAATTATATAAATTTCATGTGTAGGTTGAAATCATTTAGATTTCACATTTTTTACTTTTTGAAATACTGATATTAACATAGTTTATTAGCTAGATAGGTCATTACTAAAACTTGTGGCATAGTATACATAGGGTAAGAAATAAGAGTTCATATATTGTTCTTTACATAAACAAACATAAATTAATTGTAAAAAACTAAATAAACTAGATGTTCAAAAGAAAAATGAAAATCAATTATGAAAACTCAATAGAAATATGGTATGTTATCAACCAAAAAAACAACACAAACACAAATCAATAAAATAATAATTACTGCCAGTTATGGTGTTCAAACCAAGTATCAAAAGCAAGTCTGAAAGTTTTTGCAAACTCAATGTGAACATGATCAAACAAACTTAGCAAACACACTTGCCTAGTTACTTGTGCTAAATATATGTTACTTGAAATCACAGGCAACACCAAAACACATTTCAATATGGTAGCCCCAAATCCTTCCACACACGAAACACTAACTTTGCCTTAGACAAAAACTAAGATCACTGTTAATCTTTTTTTCATACTTTAAATATTTGCACATGAGAATAATGTATAACTAAGAAGGGATGAAATGAAGCTGTATTTTGCAAGGTACTTGAAAGGCAAAAGGCAAAAGAAGACTGAATTTGATAAAAATTAATGAGATAAAATGGACTAAACAAAAAGAAATCATAAATCAAATTGTGGAAGTACAGGTGTTTAAGTTAAAGCTATAGCTACAGAATTTAAATAAAAAATAGAAGAATTTTCATTTATATAAACATGGGCATTTCAGTCCGAAATCTATAGGAATATCAATTACTAATTTGCATATATATATGTATAAAGAAGGTTAATATGTTTGCAACTCTATTAGCAAGTTAAAAGTAGCATTGGTGTTACCTTTCAATATACTCAGACGTGGTACTGTGGTTCAAAACAAACGATGCAAATTATAACAAGAGCTTTTTATAGTTATGAGTTTATATATTTATGAAAGTAAAGCATAATATATTTGTGCATATGTGCCAATACTATGTTTCTATAATAAAAACTTTACATAAAAAAGGAATTAAACTCCAATTTAATTCCAATTTGACTAAAAATGAGAGTGAGACAAATAATTACCAGTAAATGTTTATACTGCATTATGTTAATAAGTTAGTCATCATTCAAAATCAATAAACCAACTATAACATATATCATGAAGAAATGGTACAACTCAGATTCATAAATGTATGAATTCTATGAAAAGAATCAGGGACCTGTGTTAAAATTATTTCATAAAATGTGTACAAATAAATAAAATTGTAGGAGTAAACAATATAAGCGAAAACTAAACTGAACACTTTGAGTTCACATGACAGTGACAGACAAGGGTTATGACACGATTCTCACCTCTCATTTTTCTGTCGGACATTACAAAAATATAAAAGTATTATAGCAATATTGCATTCACTGTGATAAAACACTAGTGCAAAATCAACTGACCAAGAAAGACTGAACACAATTGGAATCCACAACTACACAGCGAATTTGTTTTCATCTTTTACAACTGCAACAACAATTACAAATGGTTCTGGATGAGAGATTTTGGAAATTCATATGAGGCTTGCTCTGGGAAAACAGGGTTTAATTCATAAGCATAAAGTGTCGACACAGATTAGCCTGTGCAATCTGCACTGCTAATCAGGGACAACACTTTCCGCCTAGACTGGATTTTTGCTAAGAGACTTCCTTTAAAGAAAAAATTACATAAAATCTGAAAGAGTCGTCCCAGATTAGCTTCGGAAGACTGCACAGGCTAATCTGGCACCACACTTTACACATATGCAATAAGCCTGGTTTTCCCAGAGCGAGGCTCATATTTAACATTTCATTTATTATTCAACATAAGCAGATGTTTTCAGTGTACGGTAGATTCCAATATGCCGTTGAAACACAGCTTGGTTCAGTAGACTTGCTATCCTAGACTGAATATTCAAGTAAGAATATAAAAGTGAAACACTAACGGGGGAGGCCTCTGTATGGTGCGAGGGTCAAACACGTCTGGCTCGTTCTGTAATGTAACACAGGCATATCAGTCGCAAATAATCTACATAAGTTACTCTATTCCACCATTCTGAGACATTTGCATTTTTTGTCTAGTTGCTCTGTAACCTCATCCCAATTTAAAGACATTTTTCCTTTTAAATGTCAAGGCGAGGTCTTTATTGTATGCTTTCCGGTGGTTTATAGAGAAATATCAGTGAATTAAAACTGATATTTCACTGTTTCAAACAGTGAAAAATAACAGTAAAACATATTGATCGTTTAACTGTGAAATGACGTCATTTTTTTGACGAAATGATCGTGATCATAGAAAAACTGTGGCACTCTTGAAAATATTATTTTCTATGATCACTTGTGAAATAAAATTGATATTCCACCGAATCCAACAAATATCCTCTCTATATATATATGTCAACTTACTAATTGTAACAATGCATTTAAACTTGTCTTGCTGCAATGACACACTTTACAACATTTATGAAATCGAAAATAGAACAAAATATAAAAGGCAACATAAATTTATTTGATAAAAAGTTACCTAAAGGTTAAAGGGTGTTAGCACAAGTAAAAACAAATAAAATTGCATCAAAACTTCGCATTAATCCATTTAATTTATAAACAATAAAAATCAACAAATCAATTTCTAGATGTGAACATCTATATACATGTATAAGAGCATTCCCGCTCAAAGGCATTAAAAGACCTAAGATTCCCCCCCCCCATACTACCACTGTAGTTGTTGTACCTTGCTGTTCTCGAGGGCGTTCTCCACGCGCCGTCTTTCACTCTGCAGCTGCTTCCTCATGGAGGCCAGCTGTGTGAGCACATCAGAGCCTGAAACATACATGGAAACACTGTCAACATGTTTAAGTCTAAAACATGATACTTGTCTTCAGATACAAAGTAATATATGCACTTGAGAACGATTAATTTGAAAGCTACAATTTGTCCTTAATTTTTGTAGTGGCATCTGTTACTAATTTATTTTTGACGTTTTGAATCCGCTTTGGTTTGACTTTTCCAATGGCAGTGATGCCGTGTCAGCCATAGAATTGTTCACAGTGCTGTTTTATACTGACCAAATATGTTCATACAATATTGAATATTACATCTGTCAAATGTTCCAAGAGTATGTTAAAGTCAATTGGCTTATTATGTTGCATCACATGAGAGGCAGAACAATTAACCAGCCATTATTATGTGGCATCACATGAGAGGCAGAACAATTAACCAGCCAAATATTCCACCTTATTATGTGGCATCACATGAGAGGCAGAACAATTAACCAGCCAAATATTGGCTTATTATGTTGCATCACATGAGAGGCAGAACAATTAACCAGCCAAATATTCCACACAAAAACTTTAAAAAATGTGCATTTACCTAATTTCATTTTAAGCAAAATATCAGTAATGACAATGGTAATGGTTCTTTGATTTCTGATTTTTTATGACACATAAGAATAATATTAATGACGTCAGAGAGTAACGCTGAGTGTAATAGTTTTTATTGTAAGGCTGCTATGGAAAATTGGAGTTTGTGATGATTAAATTGCAGCAATGATGACGTCAATAAAAATAGTCCAGCTAGCATGTCGATGCTGAATCTGAATAAGAGTTCCGCGTCGGAGACATATGCCCCCCCCCCCCCCACAGGGCCTTGACAAAGATTTTTTTGCAACAAAACTGACCTTTGATGACATAACAAATGGAAACCAATTTAAAATGTAATGTCACAGTGACCTTGACCTTTGACCTTATGACCCCAAGTTCAATAGGGGTCATCTACTATCCAAGGCCAATGCACATGTGAAGTATCAAGCCAATCGGTGAATTCTTTGATGAGTTATGCTTCGGATATGATTTTCACACTCATTGTGACAGTAACCTTGACCTTTGACCTAGTGACCCAAATTTCAATCTACTGTCCAAGGCAAATGCACATGTGAAGTATCAAGCCAGCAGTCACTTTGTTGACGAGTTGTTGACTGGAAACAATTTTCACACTTATTGTGACAGTGACCTTGACCTTTAACCAATCAGTCAATTCGTTTTCAAGTGATTGATTGGAAACCAACTGGTCTACCGACACTACTGAGTGACATCCAGCAAAACAATATACCCGCTCTTCTTTGAAGGAGGGCATAAAAAGCGAAGAGCATAATACAGAATTTCTAGTCTGTATTTCAGGGATTAAAGCATGTATTTGGTTATGACTGTTAAAAGTTCTGTAATAAGGCTTTGTCTCAGCTGATGTTGCATGTTTACCATTCCACAACACAAGCACCTAGACTTAACAGTAGTGAGCAGTATAAGGGTACACTTACTTGGAGGTCTGTTGGACTGGGCAGGCTGTGGTGAGGCTTGCTACAACAACATACAATACACTGTGTCAATGTTACACATATGGAACAGCAAACATGCTTTATGTACCGGTATATTGACTTCTGATCTAACATAATAAAAACTTATTTAAAACTAATTAAGAGCTCTGATATTAGCTCTGTTAAACTCAATTACAGTGATAATAAGGCTTTATAAATGATCAACATTGTGTAATCATGGTACAGTAAACTCTATTTATAACAATATTGCTTATTAAGACTATAATATATGGCCAAGCTGGATGGGTGGCTATAATGAACCTGCTCCTGATTTCATATTTATGTGATGTCCGGCCCAGCTCTGCTGTTTATTGAAATCAGAATGGTACATGTGCAATGGGAATAAAGATTGATAAAAATAGTCAATTCAATTATCCAATAATAAAGAAAGGATTTAATGTGCTTGTCATTAGTTTTTTTTTGGTAAGATGTGTTTGATTAACTTTGCAATTGCGGTCAAACGTAGAACATGTACATATTTTCAAACTGAAGAATGTCTGTAGTTACTAATTTTTCAATATGTTTGACTGTTTTTTTTGACAATAATCCTTAATTGTATTAGGCCATACTATTACAGTTGGATTTCTACTTTATCAGTTGTATATCTAGTTTATGCATTTTATAATGTTGATGCTTTCTGATCATCAAAAGTCAACTGGATTCCCATAATATTGGCACAGCTAGGTTGAAAATCATAGACAAACTGCTATTAATGTAAAACATTGGTGTTGCCTATCTATTTTATATTTATATTTTCATGCTTTTGTTTATTGTTAATATAGAAATATAATTATATTTGGATAGAACAGTATCAAACTAGTTGTCTGCTTAATATAGTTAGTTATAAGCATACATGCCATGATTGTTCAGGTGCAATTGGGATGTTCAATAAAAATTGTTGAGACATTTGACCTCAATACAAGACTGTTTCGTCTGACACCTGAAATAATCTTTTATTTCCCCTTTACTTGAGTCTGTAGTCATTATTACACTGTAAAGTACTAACAAAACCACTAAATTCTGGCAAATATTGATGATAAATGTTTTTAAGAATTTCATGAACACAAACTCCATCTTCCAAAAGTAAAAGTAAGACTGTCCTGCCAAAATCGGGACATATGGCATGTATGGTTATAAGAACTGTTTACTGACTAACACAAAACTACATAATCAGGTCTATACTCATTTCAAACTACTAGTCAATGCTTTTGAATTCAAATAATAAAGTGAACAGTATTATACAAGTGCATTGGACTTTTCTATCTAAGATTACATGAACACTAGTCAAGTGTGAAAGGCATATTGTGCGTGCTTTAGATTAGTTTGAAAATATACCATAAAATCATGTATACAGACTGCTTAAACACCAGGAAAAATTAAAGTAATTTCAATAATCTTCTATGGTGAAACATTTCTGGTTTGATCACATGAGCAAGTTTGATGACACCACATCCCTGTGTGTGTGTTACTACCTGAGATCGGACCGTTCTCTGTGAATTGACAGACTGTGCAGAGTCAAGGCCCTTCCTGTTAGCAGGCACCGGTGGTGATCTGCCCCTGTCTTCGTTAGTCTGAAGTGTGCAGGTTACACTACACTAAGTGGCTGGGTAACACAAACATATGGTACACTGCATGAATATACAATATACAAGTGTCGGTTGAAAATCTGACAATGTGCCCATTAATGACTGGGCCGTGCAGCCAAGAGTTATAATATGTAGTGATCACACTTCTATGAAAGCTGCATTATTATATAGTTGGCTTTACCCTATATATATAATGTCTACATGTACAAGCCTCTACATTGTTCAATCCTATTAGAATACCTGGTAGAGTGAGTAATAGTGTACATCCGGGGGAATATACAGCTGAAAACATGCAGATTCAATACAACATTACATGCATATAAGACTGCACATTCTTTTATTAGATTATAGGGAATGGAAACATTTTAGATTGTAAAGGGACCTTGCACTGGATAGCATTGCAAACAGTATCTTGTTTTTTTGACATATTAAAAGCAATAAGCTGGTCCCTTGAACATACAATTTCTTGTCAACCCTGTAAATATGTTTTCATCATAAACACTCATAATATATAATGTTTAATTCTTATTGCCTAAGCTGTGGGTTTTCCTAAGTGAAATATTGACAAACAGTTTAGCCCTGAAAGAAAATCTTGTTATATAAACAACAATACATGAATTACCAAACATCCAGTACCATGTTTATGTTAATTGATTGATTAAACAAGTTAAGTAAATAAAATGGTGGTTAGTGAGCAAGGTCAGTAAATAAAATGGTGGTTAGTTGATGGTAGTAAGTTGATAGTTTACTAACTCAATTGTAAGTTAAAACATGCAAAAACAATTTATATAAAATACTCCCTAGATTACAGAAAATACATCACACAAAGTGTTCTATTGTTTATTTTAACTAGCATTATTTTTTTTCTGAACAATAATTGTTCATGGTATGATAAAAATATTCTGCATATTTCAAATATAATATAGTAACAGGTGCAAAAGAAAGTTATATAAAAATAAAAGAGGTTAATTAAGTAATTACATTTTATAAAGAGCTTTCATGCTACACATAAACTAATCAATGAGAATACACTTTTTAAAATGCATTTTATATAAAAAGTATTAGTATTATTTATCGTAACAAATAATTGCCCATTTACATGTACAATCTGAAAAACAGTCACGATAACATGCTTTTTTTCTCTTATAAACGAAATGCTTCGTTTTCATATGTTTGTAGTTGCTATGTTAATATGATACTATTTAGGTGTTACGATTTCAATAAAAATCCTTAAAATGAATATTTCATTTAACATACATTGTAGTTCTCTTTAAATGCCTCTGCTTTTTGTCTGTTTCAATTTAGGCTATTAAATATCTTTAAAAGCACTGTTGAAACTATCTTGACGATGGAGATATCTCAATGTCTATTTGTATAAAAAATATTATTGTTAAAAAAAAGAAACAAACACCTTTCCATGATCACACTATTTGCAAAATAACAAAAAGAAGAAACAGAAGAAAACATTCACCTCAATGCACTATTAAGGGTATTAAATGAATCAGTCATTCTTATATTTGTTAAAATAACAATGTAAATTACATAAGAAATCAGTGGCTTCAAAGTTTTAAATTCACAAAGTAGAGAATGAAATAACCCAAAGTGAATGCATAGAGCCATCTATACATGGGTTTCCAGCAACAACAGGACGAGTTAACAGCACAAAACACAGTAAAAGGTGAGTAGGGAACATCTTGTGTCCGTGGCAAGGCCAGTAACTCTGAACACAACCCAGATACCAGTTATCTACCTTTCCTTTCACAGCGGGTACTGGTGGAGACTTTACTCGATCATTGGCCTCTTTCTCACGCTGTAAAGGGTGAAGAGCCTTATTGAGAGATCTCAAGTATGTTTCCTGGGTAGAACCAGTTCATTATTTTAGTATAACTTGAATCGTCCCCAATAAGGAATCACACTTACTATGTTTACATTGCTAATCATATCACACAAATTAATTCCTATTTAAATCAAATCCACTATAAATACACATCATTTCTATAAACTTAATGCACTGTACTAGCTGAAGATATGTGCAAATTAAACTAACAGTGCATAAGCTACTGTCAAGCGGTGCATACAATTTCTAAATCCAAAATGCTCATATATATAATTTTCTTTTCTTAAAAATATGTTTGTATTTCCAAGTATGGCTTTCAAATTATGTATGCACCACTATAAACAAATATAAGCAAAGCAATTCAAACTACTTTTGTGTCAACTAAACAAACATAACACAGCTTAAACACAAAAAAAAATCCATTCAATTCAAGAAATACATGATTATAACTTTCATTTAATATTTAATTCAATGATAACATTCCACTAAAATAATTTTGCATCTTTGTTTGTATTTTTGGCCGGAGACCTTGCAGTACAAAAAACATTCAGTTTCAATTTCATTACAAATGTCTTACATCAAACTTGCTACCATATGATACAAAGTAATTCAATATGTGATATATGTTTACCTGTTCCCGCTCCCTTCTTTCCCGCTCTATCTGTTCCTGCTGATCTCGCATTTTCTCGTCATCTACTTCTCGCCGCTTCCGTTCTGCTTCCTTCTTCCTATCATCTGCTTGACGTTTAAGTTCCTCATTCTTACGACGAGCCTGCAAATACCATCGAGAACAGTGTGCTGATTATAACAAGATCACAATCGGTTGCAGACTTTTTTCCCCCTTTTTCAAGTCAATAATTATCAAATATTAATACTTTTCATAATATTGTTCCATATATATGTTCCATATATATGTTCACCATGAACCTTGCTTTTTTCATAAATTGTATGTGTGAAAGTTACCCTCAATGTATCACACATCTACATTTACTTCCATACGACACATTAAACATCAAGAAATGTTGAATTAAGATATTTTAAGCATTTTGTAAATGTAAAAATGAATTTCTCCCTAGCGTTTATCTTCTTCTGCACCTCCCTTAACCATGATGCATTTACACTCAATGCACTTCCCTCTCCTTTACCCCCCGAACTCCACTCCCCCCCCCTCTGCCTAACTTCTCCTCCCTTTTTTTTCTCATCCTCATACCCATCCTCATGCTGCATACACACTCGCTGCTCCTCCCTCTCCCTTTACCCTCCTATCTCCCCCATGCCTACCTCCCCCTATGCCTATCTCCTCCTCTTTATTCTTCATCTTCTTCTGCTCGATCTCATACTCATGCTGCATACGCACTCACTGCTCCTCCCTCTCCCTTTACGCTCCTATCTCCCCCATGCCTACCTCCCCCATGCCTATCTCCTCCTCTTTATCCTTGATCTTCTTCTGCTCCATCTCATACTCATGCTGCATACGCACTCGCAGCTCCTCACTCTCCCTTTACCTCCCCCCTGCCTATGCTTACCTCCTCCTCTCTATTCTTGATCTTCTTCTGCTCGATCTCATACTCGTGCTTCATACACACTCGCTGCTCCTCCCTCTCCCTTAACCCCCCTCCCCCCCTGTCTATGCCTACCTCCTCCTCTCTATCCTTGATCTTCTTCTGCTCGATCTCATACTCCTGCTGCATACGCACTCGCTGCTCCTCAAGACGACGATTCTCCCCCATGCCTACCTCCCCCCATGCCTATCTCCTCCTCTTTATCCTTGATCTTCTTCTGCTCGATCTCATACTTATGCTGCATACGCACTCGCAGCTCCTCCCTCTCCCTTTACCTCCCCCTGCCTATGCCTACCTCCTCCTCTCTATCCTTGATCTTCTTCTGCTCGATCTCATACTCATGCTGCATACACACTCGCTGCTCCTCCCTCTCCCTTAACCCCCCTCCTCCCTGTCTATGCCTACCTCCTCCTCTCTATCCTTGATCTTCTTCTGCTCGATCTCATACTCGTGCTGCATACGCACTCGCTGCTCCTCAAGACGACGATTCTCTCGCTCCTCCTCACTCCTCTCCCGCTCTTTTTCCAACTGCTGCAGCCGACGCTTTTCAGCTATCTGAAACAACATAAGGAATTGATAACACCTGTAGTTGTCTTTTATATGTCATCCTGTACACAGTGTTTACCAAAAACCAAAATAATTACAAGTTTATTGTGACAAATAACCATCAGAACATGTTGATCAATTGATAAATATTGATATTGATAATAAGCTGAGATGTTTGTTAAATACAATCAGGCTAAATATAGGATACACATACAATTTTATTAAATGATTTATTAATATAAGAAAAAAATAAGCCTTGAAACACATCCAATACTGATATTAATACTGATACTAATTAATATATAACGACAGGTCCCAAACGCTCTAGGTTGCCGATAACAGTATGACAAACATAAAACCAGTAACCTCTAGGACAGAACCTATTTTGAACCCAGAGGCATGAATTGAACAAATTAATATAGAACCACTAGACAAAGTTAAACACCAAATATTATAATCTGACCCTTGTGCTTTCAGAGATGATTTTCAAGATGTCTTTTTAAAAAAAATATTTTTAGCAACTTGCCCTCCATATGCAACAGACTGGAAGTATTTGAATAACTTTGACAGAGATTCAACCAAGGATCATTCCTGTGAAGTTTCATTAGAATCTGCCCAGCGGTTCAGGAGAAGAGGTCTTTAGAAAAAAGGTTTACGGACACACACACAGACTGACCAATGATGGACAACACATAATCCTAAAAAGCTCTCCATCAGCACTTTGTGCTCACGTGAGCTAAAACTAAACACATTACGATAAATAAAAGTCCAAATTCAACAAGTCTGATAATGAAAAGATTCCTACCTGATTTCGAAGCTCATCTTTATATTTTTCTGACTGGTCCTTCTCAGCATCCGTCTGCAACAACAATGTTGTGCGCTACACTATACGCTACAAAGCTTGCCCAGCATATGTGTAACCTATTATGGCATATGTGTTTTAAATTAACTGCAGCAATGTTTGGTTAATTACATTACAAGCAACAGTTAAAATTCTAGACCAAAAAAACCTAACAAGGTAAGATGTTACTACTACCTAAACAGAACAAAGTATTGCTAGAATGATTAGATTCCATGATCTAAGGTGGTTTATGTTCCATTATGTTTACATTTGCAATAAAAATGACAAGTGTACTGGATGTTTGGTCAGTCAAAAACCCATATACAAACCTAAAACAGAAAATCAACTTTACAAAAACATCACTGGGGAGCATACCCATTGAAAAACAAAATAGTTTTATAAATGTCTGGTTCAAAATACCCCCATTTATTATGTTATGGGGGAGAGATTTTTTTTTTAATAACAATAAAAACAGTTATATGACAAAGTGACATCCTAACGTAAAACAACGAAAGCATTCGTCACATAAATATTACCCTGGAATTGGCAAGCTAAACATTATATCTTTAACAACCCACTAACCTTGGGCATTCCAAAGATGCCGTGACCCCCTCTGGCAAATGTTGGTTCGCCTGTTGCACTCTGCTGTGGGGGTGGGGGCTTGATCTTGTCATCCCGTGGCGAGGGGGGCCGGGGGGAGTAGCCCTCTGGGGAGTTCCTTCTAGGGGTCCGACCAGGGGACACGTATGAACCCTTCTGTACGGCACGCAGGTCAGCTGTAAGCAGACACGCAGATTACACTTGATATAAGACATTTCATGATTACAACTTACAACAATATATTGAGGAATGACTTTATACACTGTTTTTCATATTTTAATTGCTTACAGAACAAGAGATGTGTTCGTCAAAAACACAATGCCCCCTACTGTGCCGCTTTGAAAAAAAATTCTATTTATCAATTGGCAGGTAAAGAAATTATCTCCTTTTAAAGCTTATTACTTCCATTGGATTTTGTTTTTTGACCTTTGACCTTGAAGGATGACCTTGACCTTTCACCACTCAAAATGTGCAGCTCCATGAGATACACATGCATGCCAAATATGAAGTTGCTATCTTCAATATTGCAAAAGTTATGGCCAATGTTAAAGTTTTCGGATGGACACACAGACAGACGGACTGACAGTTCAACTGCTATATGCCACCCTACCGGGTGCATAAAAAGTGAAATCCAATTTTGACACTGTGACCATTTCAACTATGAATTTCACTTATATACATATATCAAGTTTGTCAAAGACCTAGTTATAGGATCTAATAGACAGGATTGGCTAGTATGTGTTACCTATTGCGTTGCCTGCCTCATCCCTGATGGGGGCGCCACCACCACCGCGGCCAAATGGGTTGTAGTTCTTGATATCTTCCTCCAGCTTCAACTCATACCTGAAATAGCCCACACATATCACATATCAAATGTATTACATTATAATATTAATTCTTACAAAAGCAAAACAGCAGTCCTCTACCTGGTTAATGTTGTCAGAGTTAGAACATAATCTTCACAAGTGCAATCAACCTGGCTTTTTAATTATAGCAGTATAGAATTGTAGTTTTCAATAATCTTTAACACAAATAGCAACAACAAATTTCTTTCATCAACCTAGCTTATTGAGTTATCCCAAGATCCAGTTTATAGTTTTCTTTTATTTCTGTAACCACAGCAACCACAATTTGTGTCTGATGAAAAAACTGAAATAACACACACATTCCACGTATGGCCCAATATCCATTTACTGAGTTTCATAAATCAAGCTTAAGTACTTATTAAGTTATTGAAGGATCTAGGAACTGGTACAGAACTAATAGAGGTATTGCCACAATAACACTGGGAGAATATAACAAACACCATGTACCTCCTTTGCTGCTCCTTTTCAGCAGCCTTTTGTCTTCGTTTTTCTTCAATCTAAAATATAAATTAACTACTGCACAAAACATCTGACTTCAGAAAACTCTCATACATGTATAGTTATTTTTCTGTATTAAGTGAACACAAATCGCTGTTTAACCTCAAATGAAATTCCCAATTTTGACAGTTATTTTAATTTCTTAAATCAATCTGGATGTTAAATAATTTAGCCTGTTACCTGTCTCGCTAATTCTGCACCATAGTTTTCGTTTCCTGATTTTGACTTGTACTTCAAATCATCATCGCTGGGGAACTGATATGGGTCGATGCGTTCCTTGCTCCGGTCTCTAGCACGATTTCTGTGAAAACAATCATGAACTTTGTCATCATCATTAGCAGTCACCGCTCATGACAATGCACATCATCATTATCATCATCATGACACATAATCACCATCAGCAACAACATCATCATCATTATCAAAATCATCATCATCATAAAACTCACACTAATTATCAGCCACAGCAGCTTTATTATCATCAGCAGCATCCACTACATTACCAAACATCATCATCATTTACTTTAAAACTTCCGAAAATAGTATCGTCACAGCATATAGTGTTCCAACTTACGATAAGGGAGGTTCATCTGCGAATGTGACCCTTTGACCCGGTGACCTCACATAATCTGACCTTCCTCCTCCGTAGCCCCTATCAAGGTCAAGGCCGGGAACATCTGCACATCAAATGACAACATCCTCAATGATTTGTTCCATACACATGTGATTAAATTCTAATATTGACTCTGATCAATTAACAGTGTAAAGATTGTATGAACATTAAGATTTTTTTTTTTTATAAATATTTTTTTATAATGCAATTAACAATGTTTTAAAGATCTTATGTGCAGGAATTTAACCAAGTGAATGTAGGCCAGAGGTTTATAATAGCCACACATCATATTAACAAACAAGAGCTTTGTCACAGACAAAACAGCAGTCTCCTAATTGGTTAATGTCAGTAACAAAGGAATCTATAATTTGCAATACCTTGATTTTGCCTTATGAAGACAATTCCTTCACTCAAACAAATGCATTTTAGCAATAAAATGTGAACATTAAATATCAGGAAAAAGCACTACACAATGTCATCAGAAATTGTGAGTTAAAATTGTAAAATTAACATCAGAAAAGTGTTTATCAATGTGACATCACTCAACACAGAACATCAACATGTGATTCTTTCGAATGCAACAGATTCCTATATTTATCAGTGGACATTAGAACCCATGCAGCTCTTACATCCCCCTCCCCCGCCCGTGTTGAGTTCATCGAGGGGGTTCTTCAAGCCGTAGTAGTGGTATGCCTCATCCACGTTGCCATAGGCCCCTCCCAGGCCCCCACCACCTCCTGTCACATACGTGCTGCAAATCATACATGAACATAAGCAGGTTGATATTTACTATCCCTGTTTGTAAAGATGTAAATGAGCTGCGTTGGGAAAACTGGGCTAAATGCATTTGCGTAGTGTCGCCACAGATGCTTATCAGGGACAACACTTTTCACTTTTATTTTTTTTCTCGTTTAAAAGAAGTCTTTTTTTTAGGGAAAGTCCAGTTAAGATGGAAAGTGTTGTTCCTGATAAGCCTGTGTGGAGTGCCCAGGCTAATCTGGGATGACACTTTATGCCCATGCATTAACCAAGATTTCCCAGAACGCGGCTCAAATATAAACAGGGCACGTCTAGCAGGTAGCAATCTTTTTAAGAAAGAATATCAGGTATCTTGGGACAGATCTAGGACCAAATTGAAGGGTGCTGAATCCTGCTCCTTATTAGTTACCCCCAAATGCCCCTTTGGTCAACACATTAACTTTGCAAACTTAATTATATTATGACATGAATATACAGATATTCAATGGCATATAAAATACCCTGGATTTTACAATGTCAACAAACTGGTCTTGATTTTCCTCCTCTTTTACAGCAGCATTATGTGACTATCAGACTCCTAGACCTTATCACAAGATATCTTTCAACAAGTAATCACAAACTTTCATAACATAAGACATTATGAACATATAGTATAATAAAAACTGAGAAAAAAACTGTTTTGAAAAATATGTCTTATTGCAAAAAAATGAGATTGCCTCTGTAATGTAAAATATTCAACACAAGCAACTCAAAAGTCAAAGACAGTTTATTACAAATGTACAAGCATTTTCATTTGTCAGTATTTTGATTTGAGCATTTTGTTCTGTTAATCTTTGTGTATTATGTCATACAGAAGACTCAGATATTTGGGATAAAAACAAAGGGTAAACTTTCTAAAGCCAAATGAAGGCTCTTAAAATGAAGGGCATTTGAACTAACTACTGACCCGCAAACTGTTTGCAACACTATGTAAATACCATCGTATGTATGGAACATGAATGGCATTTTTGGCCTATCAATTAGTTGTTACAGACAAAAAAAAAAACTAGTGGAAAAATTCTAAAAGAAAGAAAACACACATACAATGTGACAATTATAATCAATTATAATTTTTCCATTTTTATGAAATTATTTGACAAATGCCATTAAACAAGAGGCCCATGTTGGCCATGAAACACCAATTGTCCAAGACTTTACCTGGTGACCTAGCTTTTTGACCCCCACATGACCCAGAATTGAACTTTGAATATTCTCACCAAGTTTCATGAAGGTTTAATCATAAATATTGCCTCTAGAGAGGTAACAAGATATTGTGAAGAAAAACATTCTGATTAAGTTTCATCAAGATTGAGTCATACATTTTTTTTCTAAGGTGGTAACAAGGTTTTTCTAAGGTTTGACCAGGTGAACTAGTTTTTCAGCACACATGACCTGGATTCAAACTCAGTCTAGACATTGTCAAGATAAACATCCTGACCAAGTTTCATCAAGATTTGATGAAAATAAGGCCTCTGGAGTGTTTATGAGCTAAAGTTGATGACATACAACACAAAACTCACAATACAAGAAGACATACGCTGGTCAAAGAGAGACCCCAATAGCTCACCATGAGCACTTCATGCTCAGGTCAGCCACATTGCAAGAATGTTTCTCATGTGTCTAACAAGATTATGCTGAGGTTATTTTAGCACAAAAATATCAAACGAGAATAAGCCAAAATGTTATTCAAATGTTGTTAACTGCATGTTAATAAAATACATTTGTCAGAATATTAAAGTACGCTAAAAAACCACAAACACAGGCTTTCCAGCAGGCCTTAACAAAAAACTAGGACAAAACAAGGAATGCTCTGAACAAAAAACTAGGAGAAAACTAGGAAAAAACTAGAATGGTTTATGAAAAACTAGGAGTAATATCATAACAAATCATACCTTTTTATGTCCACCAGTATATACTGGGGGACATATTGTTTTTGCCCTGTCTGTTGGTTTGCGCCAACTTTAACATTGGCCATAACTTTTGCAATATTGAAGATAGCAACTTGATATTTGGCATGCATGTGTATCTCATGGAGCTGCACATTTTGAGTGGTGAAAGGTCAAGGTCATCCTTCAAGGTCAAAGGTCAAATTTATGGGTCAAAATCGCTCAAAAGTGGACATAGTGTTTCACAAACACATCTTGTTGTAAGTATAACCATTTCATTATACACACACAAATGCATAAGCTGTTTGGCTGACTACTTTCTTGGGCTGATCTATTGGATGAAGGTATAGGGCATGACATAGGTGTGTAGGTAGCTAATATGTAATTAAAGCGTTGGATTGAACAAATAATTATTTTAGTAATCTCTTCAAACATTGAAAATCTTGTTTTGTGGTGTTGCCATGTATCTGTTTTTTGAAACAAAGAAATAAACTTATATACAAGTATAAATAAATCAGTTATTTATCAGTTGAAAATTTAGTCCCTCGCACAATGAGACTATCAATTTTTCCAAGTTAGGAGTCTCAGGACCAGTTTTAAAATCATATTGCCAGNGCGAGTAACTAGCAGCTGTTCAGGTTTTATGCTGTGTGCTGCTCAAAAGTATCTTAAGGTTGGAAATGAAGCCTTTAAAACTTGAATCTGGTAAAAAGGTTCTTAAATTGTATTTGATTTTCTAAGGCACTACAAATGCCTCAAAGTGTGTATCTGAGTGGTATGGGTTAACCAGGTTCACGTAATGATTATAAGGCACACTTTTGCAAACTTGCAAAACTTCAGAACTAGTCAGCCAAACAGCTTCTGTCTATGAGCTGCAAATATATCTAGGAAAAAAAAACATTAATGCATATACCTACAGCAAACCCAAATATATTTAATACACTATGAATATATTTATACATGTGTGACATTAAATCAACAAAACCAAAAAAATATTTTGCCCATTAAAGAATTTTTAGACTTGTCACTGGAAAAAAAACTAGGAGAACTAGGAGCTTTTTGTAAAAACTAGGAAAAAGTAGGAGACTTTAAAGAAAACTAGGAAAAAGTAGGAAAACTAGGAAAAACTAGGAACGCTGGAAAGCCTGCAAACAGCAAAAAACACAAAACTACCCTCTAAAAATATTGAAAATTTCTTTAAAAAATGCATAAATGGATGAGAACATGAGTCAGAAACTCAGAAAGACTAAAGAGCATAAGACTGGCTTATTTACAATGGCAATGATTGGAAATATTGCGACAATCCGCGGCTATGGATCAAAGCGGCAGCAATTTGAAAGCTCAAGATGATGTGTTAGCCACAGAGCACCAATCAATGCAGACAGAGTTTACCCGGACAAAGGGTTCGCAGAGGGAACATCTAAAATATCCTGCCACCTGGAGCAAAGGAATAATAACTTCTGTTTATGTAAACTAGCATGCAAAGTGTACAATCTTTCAGGTTTAGTTCTGAACTACTCTGCTCTTGCTGATAAAAAAAACATGAGGACAACTCTAATAAAACAAGAGATGTCAGAGGACAGCTTGCTTGACTTTTCTTGACCTTGACCCCAAACAAATATGAGGTTGCATCACAATAGTTAAATTTGTTCTCGAGATATTGAGCCAAAACCAGTTTTTTATTCAGTAGCAATGACCTTGACCTTGATCCAACAAATCCCATCTGCAATCCATGGATTTAAGGAATCTATGTATCAAGTGTCATTTTACTTGCTCAATTTGTTTCCAAGTAATTGGGTACAAACAATTCTTCAATGACTCAATGTCCTTTGCCCCGACAACCACAAATATCATAAACAATCCCATGCTAGTGTTGGATATAAGATGTTAATGTATTCTTAAAATCTACAGCTCAATTTGTCATTGAGTGGAAACCATTTATCTATTTTAAGTTACAGTGATCTTCACCAAATCTGCTTTTCCACAAACTCTTGATGGAACTTATCTTTGTTTGTAGACAATACGTCAATTTATTCCGGAATTCTTAACCAAATCCATTTTTTTCCTTTTGAGTAACAGTGACCTTGACCTCTACCTCATGCTCGACACATGCAAGCCTACCAAGGTCAGAGTATTAGGTGTTAATAAATATATTTTCATTCAATTTATTGTAGAGTCATTGAGCAGAAATAATTTGTATGTATTTACCGTACTAAACATACCTTGACCCCACCCACTCCATATGCAATCTCAATCTAGGTCTTAATGAGAGGTATTTATGTTTTAAGTTTCATTACAATAGCTCAATTTGTCCTTGAGAATTTAAGCGGAACCCATTTTGCTCTGATATGTTACAGTGACCTCCGTCAGTTGAGGGGGTGTCTTGATACAAGGTATCTTCATATTAAGTTTGATGAAAATCAATTTGAACAGCTGTAACCTGTATAGATAGCATCTATGTACAAATTTAAACTGTTAAAAGGCCCTTAATTTTGACATTATACTAGAGGTGCCAAATAGGCCAATGCGGTCATTTCAAAATGGGGAATATTTTTGTTACGTTTGAATGATATCCTTAAAGCCATTCCTAAGAAACTAGCTTTAAACCATTTAACCTGTCTCTATAGTATTTATGCAAATTGCTTCGTAAAAACAGGACTTCAATTTTGACGAAATTCCATTCAAGAGTAACCAAACTTGGCTTCTACCCCACTATGGAAAATAAATATGTTAAGCTTGAAGGAAATCCCAAAGACTACCTGAGCAACAAGCTTACCCAAATACTTTAAGCTGCCTAGATAGTGTATATGAAAATGTGTACACATGTATATGAAAAAGTATTAAACGACCCATAATTTTGACAAATTTTAGTTAACACTTGGGATGGGGTCATTTGAATATGGTGAATACATGGGTTTCAGTTTGAATGCAATCCTTCAAACAATTCCTAAGAAAATAGCTAACCAGAAAACTTAAATCAAGCTCGGGTGCCAAGGCCAATGCCAGGGTGAGTAAAATAGATTGCCCCTTTCTTCAAAAAGTCAAGCTAAAAACACTTGACCCTCACAACTAAAATTTGACTTAATGTTTCGCTTTTGTCCATTTTAAATCTGTCTTTTGAACTTTAAACACATTTGAGTTCAAAACATTTATCTTAGTTAAAAATGTGTAAGTAAGAAAACCATCCACATTAAATTACTAGAACTAAACATGAGTTGCACAACATCCTTAAACTGTTCTGAAGCAATCCAACTTACCTCGAATACTCATTCCTTCCAAATTCAATATTCAATTAAAGATTATTTAACAAAACAGGTTTCGTTAACAAAATGAACAAAAAACATAACAAAACTGACATGCTTTAAAGTGGAATGTGAAATGTGAAGTGCGCATTACGGGAAGTTTACGACAGGATATGATTACCGTCTGTCTGATGTTCCGCCAACAATGCTGAAGTTAAGAGGCTCATGTATGCATTATGGGTTTGGAACGTATGTCCAAACAGACAGTTGTTTTTTATCAATGAATGTATATATTTAAACATAATGTATAAATATAAATATATATATATCTCACTTAACATTCTGTAAATGCACGGAATGTTCTTAATACAATACAGAGAAAAACAAATGGTGTGAACAGATTCTTACAGGACAATTCGCCTTTCAAAGGGATGATATTTGTGACAACGATCTGTATATTTATGATACATAATGCTAGTTACTTACGAGGGTTGGTACAGAAGTCCCGGGGGTGGGGCAGCCGTGCCCACGGGCCGTCGTGACTCCAGCAGGCTGATGAAGCCTGGGTCCAGTGAGAGTGGGTTCTCACGCTCGCGTCTACGACCCCTCTCCCGCCCACCACCCACTAAGTCCAGTCTGAGGTCATCACCACTGAAGGAACACCAATGTCTAATCAGTACTGATATTAATAGTATCCATCTCTTTACTATAACTACATGTCAATATTACAATCTTGTTGGGCAAAAGATTGGTCCTGTACAGCCTAAAATCATTATACAAATATAAAAATAATAAGTAAATATCTTTCATCTAAAAAAAAATAAAAAAAAAATAAAAAAAAAAAAAATTCACAAAGAACCAAATTGTGAACAAGAAACCGTAGGAGACGGGTGATGCTGCCCAAAGTTTTTTTTGTCACAATATTGCACAATATATTCAGATAAAAGGAAACGTCTTGAGGGGCATAACTTTGGACAAAATAATACGATGGATGGTTTAGCAACTTAAAAATTTCAAAGGGCCATAACTCTCTAAATAAATCATCTAACCAGAACCCACTAATAACATGCGCATCTCCTCAAGGTAGTTAAGCTTCCCATAAAGCTTCATTGAATTCCAGTCAGTAGTTGGGGAGAAATAGCCCGGACAAGAATTGCACTATATGTACAGTTTATAGAAAATTTCAAAGGGCCATAACTCTGTGAAAAATCATCCGACCATAACCGGCTGATAATATGCACATCTCCTGTTGGTAGTGAAGCTTCCCATAAAGTTTCATTGAATTCCCGTAATAAGTTGCTGAGAAATAGCTCGGACAAGAATTGCACTATATGTACAATGGAAAATTTCAAAGGGCCATAACTCTGTGAAAAATCATCCGACCAGAACCGGCTGATAATATGCACATCTCCTCTTGGTAGTGAAGCTTCCCATAAAGTTTCATTGAATTCCGGTCATTAGTTGCTGAGAAATAGCCCGGACAAGAATTGCACTATATGTACAGTTAATGGAAAATTTCAAAGGGCCATAACTCTGTGAAAAATCATCCGACCAGAACCGGCTGATAATATGCACATCTCCTCTTGGTAGTGAAGCTTCCCATAAAGTTTCATTGAATTCCGGTCATTAGTTGCTGAGAAATAGCCCGGACAAGAATTGCACTATATGTACAGTTAATGGAAAATTTCAAAGGGCCATAACTCTGTGAAAAATCATCCGACCATAACCCGCTGATAATATGCAAATCTCCTCTTTGTAGTGAAGCTTCAAATTAAGTTTCATCGAATTCCGGTCATTTGTTGCTGAGAAATATTCCAGACAAAAATCCGGACGGACACACACACACACGGACAGATGAAGCGGCGACTATATGCTCCCCCCAAAAATTTGAGGGGAGCATAAAAAATAAATGCACAAATGTTAACTAAAATTTTAGTTATGAAATTCTGACCAGTTTCCAGCAACAATATTATGGTCTCAATGTCTCTATTATACATTTAACATTTTATGTAAATAACAGAGCAGATTGTTAATTAAATGAGTATTAGTATTATTATTTCATACATTAAAGTAATAGCAACACATGTATGCCGGAAGTAATACTAATATAGATGTAGTAAAGATGCAATGCAAACATGGTACAATTTCTGAATGGTGCAAAGAAAATACAAGTACATGATATATTTATAGTAGTATTATGAATAAAAAATATGTACACAAAACAATATGTGCCCCAAATTAACAGAGACACACGTGTTCTACTATTTCTAACACAACACATTTACTACAAAATAGTGTTTAAAGACATAACCATAAATCAAGTTTCAATTTAATAAGAAGACAAACACTGATGGACCGTTTTTCAAGGAATATTTTTGGTAAAAAATGAAGATCATTTTCAGAAGTAAGGAATGTAGAATATTTTGTATGAATGCCTGTCTGATGGTTTCTGTAGACTTTTTTTGCTGTTTTTTAAAAGTATTTCCGTCATATCAGGGTGGTCAGTTAACCCAATTCCCACTTACCTGGGTATGCTGGTTTACAAGTTCCAAGTGCACATATTTATGCCAGTGACTTACGCCGTACCATTTGGGTCAAAAGTACAAATACGCCAACAACTAAAAATAGATATCACCGCGGTGACAAAATTGTAACCACGGTGACAATTTTGTCACTGTGGTAACAATTTTGTCACAGAGGTGATATCTATTTTGTCACTGCGGTAACAATTTTGTCACAGCGGTGACAAATAATGACTGTTGGTATATTTTTATACCTGCTGTTACATTTATTTCTTTGGGTCAGTTTTCAACCATTTTCCCCGTAACAAACTAAGATTTTTGCAAGAAAATAATTAAATATTTAACAATAGTTTAAAATAAAATCAAAACGGAAGAATAAGGATAGTTGATAAGTTTATTCATATGTTTTTTCATATGTTTTTGTCCTTTTGTCCAAAGTATCACCGCAGTTACATATATATCACCGCAGTGATAAATTTATGACAGCAGTGACAAAATTGTCACCCCGGTGACAATTTTGTCACAGCGGTGATTTCTATTTTTAGCTGTTGGCGTATATGTACTTTTGACCTTAAGGGTACGTCATAGTAACTGAGTATGGCTGTAGAAATGCCTAAATGACCAATCAACACAGAAGATATTTGGCAGGCACTAAAATTGAACCAGCAACTTTGGATTTGTTATCCTGGGCTCTTCCTAGCCCAATATATGAATGCCTAACAGGACCTAATCCTTCCCCTACCAGCTAGACTGTAGAGCACAAACAACATTTACAAGCAAACAATATGTAGACAGTGACACAAATAGCTTTGAATGCTAAAAAGAAGTTAAGGATTCTGTTTATTATACATATAATTTAAGGATTCACAAACCTTCTGTATGTCATGGCATTTCATCTACTATATGCGCTATAATTTCAGACTATATTTTATGGATAATGGTGTTCACAATTTTTATTTTTAAATGAAGATATCATTATTCATAGCATTACTTCATAATAATTTGTAAAGATAAAGTAGATATGATGCATTATATTAATTACCAGTAAAACATGTTTGTTTTGATGAAACAGAAATGACAAAACAGGCTTGGTTAAGAGAAAGACTTTGAAAGGCAGGGTTAAATTTCATATTTTCACCATTATAAATATCTTAAATTTAACAGTTCAAGAGTTACAAAACTTGAACACAAATGAAGACTGTACCAGAGTATTGTTGACAATAGCGACATAATAAGATTTATTAATATTAATACAATGAAGTGTGGAAAGTTTAATGATTAGAAAATGTGTACATTGTGGGCAAAATTTGAAAAAAATATTTAAAATAATAACAGTACAAAGTAAATTTGAGCGAGATCTTTACAAATCAACAGGCACATGTCATGCCAACCTCATTTCACACATCAAATGTTAGAAAGATCACACTTATTTGGAAGTATTTACAATATTAATTAATATATGTCTGACAGCCATTATTCGTACTGCACTAAAAATGAAATTTAGTCATTGACTATGAGCCAAACAGCAGAATTGATTTGCAGAATGAGCAATCACTGATAGTCATCAATGCTCACAAGGACGCCATCAATTGTTGATAATCTTTGTGAATTTGGTATCTGATTTTCAGTACATATGCATGTTAATTTTTTATGTCACTTGTTCAAACACCACTGACACTAGTTTATATACAATTTTCATTTTTTATTTTAATTTAACATATTGTCACTTTTGACTTGACCAGATCTCAATGTTGTTCATCTGCGCTGCCCATTCTGCATGCTCTGGTCTCCATTTTGCATTTGTCGACAGTCAAATGTTTCCATATAAAATGTTAACAATATCTTTTAAGCCCAAAGCATTTTCTAAAATGACATTTAACAGCATGCCTGAACTGTATTTGATATTAATGTTGTGCCATTTCAATTAGTGGCACTATTAACAAACATATCATTTCAACTCTACTGAAATTCATGAATTATAATTGTTTACGTGTGCCGGTCCATTGAACTCCATTGACTTGTCGCCAAGTATTTTGTAAAGTAAACATAGTTCACAGATAACATTTTTACTTCAAATGCAAAATGGTTAATGATATTTCAGATAAAATGGTGTAACCATCATAAGCCTGATAACTTTGTCTATGATATTCTGAGACAGCCTTCCAACATGTAAAGTAGATCCTTATGAAAGAAACACTTCACTTGTTTAAAACCTTTGCTTAGGATATAGAATCTGAAATGATGTTAAGAAAACACTATAATACTCATTTAAGATGTTAAATGTTGACCGTATGTTAAATTGACACAATTTGTTAACTGTTTGTGTTTTATAAAGATACCATGGCTGAAAACACCATGATATATTAATATCATTTGTTATGATTTTGTCACTGATTAATGTTTATTAAATATAAAATGACCAAGTATTGAACTTAGGACATCAAATCCTGCATGCAATTAACCTGCAAGTGAATGTGATAACAAAGTGTTGATCGAATTTGAAACAATTTAGTTTTATTAGTGTCCTTTTATGCACACTGACAACGTTTACACAGTGATTGTCACAATGCACATTTGTTTTAAACAAACAGAGTGTTGAGTGTGTAACTATTGTATCTTAAACAGAAATGTATAGTTGCAGTAAAACAGTTACACACTCAACCCTTGAAAAAGATCAGAAAGTGAGAGTTTGTTTCTGGTTTTCGTACAAGTTCAGACCCCAAGCACCATTAAAGGCCAGGTGGGTACAACTTACAAGTCAGCATTACTCTGCGGTGACCCTCTCCCTTCTCTACAATGGAAAATGGCACCAATACTTCACCTGAACCAGGATTTAAACTAAAAAATGTATCCATAGGACATGGTTGCCACTTCATTCCACCTTTGTCTCAAACTCCACCAAAGACCAAACATTCTGAACCAAAATATATGGAGTTGTGCAAGTTCATAAATTATGCTGGTTAATATGTTTTTTAAGTTTCATCCCTCCAGTATTTACCTATACTTTTTGAGCTGCCTCCAAGTTAGACAAGAGGGAGGATGGCCCTAAGGCACTCACCTGAGACCCAAAGGAACTGTTGTGAACAGGTAGGTTTCCCAGTAGACACATTAAGAAATCTGCCAAAACACCTGGCTACCGTGTTTTAAATTTTGAAACAAACAACAATCATGTTCAAACTCAGACCAGATATACACAATTGTTTAATGTTCTGAGCAATTTACAAGATGAGTTGATTAAAATTAGATTTCTTGAGTCTTCAAATGGTTTTACTACAGCAACAATAGGAAAACTACCCATAATCATAGAAGCCATGTTTTTCAATCAACAGGAACCATATATCGCTAGTCTAAGAAATCATTAAACCAAATGTCTGGAGCAAGTTTCATAAAGATTGCCAAAACAAACGTGACTTCTAGAGTTTTGACAAGCTTTAACTTAACGTAAAACTAGAGTGTTCCAAAGGCATATTCATTAAATGCTTAGTTGTATGATATACACAAATATAAGTGAGATAATGTTAGTGCATGAGATACAGAAAATAACTTGTGATTGCCAGATTGTGTTTGAACATATTAGACAAGGCATGGAATCATTTAACAGCAAGATTTTTTGCATGCATCACTTCATTTGTGCTTTGTCTGAAAGATTAACACAAGACGCAGTTAAACTGTTATTCTATTAATAAAACCATGGTTTCTTAAAAAAATAATAATCTGACAATCTGATTTTTTTATATGTAAAAACTAAAAACCCGCTCTGAATCTGTTGCACCCGCTTTAACACAATCAATTTAATAATCCTAAAACTTGACTTAAATTATTATAAACATTTTGCAATGATAAACAAACAGATTTTCTTACGGAAACATAATTATAACATGTTCTTTCGTGAAATATTGAAAATGTACTCAAAAACATGGCTTGCAATCATAGATTTTGTCTGAGAACACAAGACACCGACTTGTTTGTTGACATTATCATGGTCAAACACATTAATTGACAGTATAAAATAAAAAAAGTTTTTGGTGTGATCATGGTTTTCACTGGAAATTAGAAATTTTAATGAAAAATAACATAATACATTCTCACAAAAACTGAATATATATATGCTGTCAAACACAAAATCACTACTTAGAAAATAATTGAAAAGCGATGACAATTCAATGAAATCTATTTATATACCAACACCCTGATCGATGAAAAAGGCAGAATGGATTATTAATGACAAGCATTAACAGCCAATCAGATTTGACTATTCTGCATTGCATGTTCATTACCTGTCTCCATTGGTCAAAATGCCTCTAAGAGGTGGGGGGCTTCCTACAGACTCAATATCTCTGTAAAAGGGGCCAATACCAAACTAGCAAGCTTGTCTATGTGAAAATGTTTAATTTACATCCAGAACAGTTTTTTGGTTCCTTTTTTTAATAGCAATTCAATATAGTATTTACATATCACTTTCAAAATACTTTAAACTTGAATTTAGAAGCAAAAGACTGACATGATTCGTTATTATATTTTATTTACAACTTGGAATGTTAAGTAATGAACACTTAACTTAAGAACTAAACATACAAAAATATTTCATATTTTTTTGTATTTTTGTATAATTATTTGGTACACTGTTGTAGTTTTGTATAAACAATTATCACAATATCCTGGGTGTCATTTAAATACACCGCCTTAATGTGTGACAGCCAAAATGCAGTTCTTGGATTTCACATAACATGAAAAAAATAAAATACAGTTTAATGTACAAAAGTAACACCAGCAACAACACTGCAAAACCTTTCAATCTCAAAATAAGTCTTATAAGTCGATACGCAGGTTAATAAAAATTAAAGAATTTTCGTTTAAAAAGGAAACGAGGGTTAATAAAAAATCAGAAATATGTTTAGAAAATCAGGGAAAGCGACTCATGAATGTTTACGGCAGAAAAAAGCAGACAAATTAGTTGGATTTTTTGTCGACCGACCGGCTGAAAAATTCAACTTTGACTTTCTAATGAGGATTAATTGACCAATGAAAAAAGTTATTTTAAATAAATATATATATTTTTTTTTATTAAAAAATAATTAAAATCCAAATTGAGATGAAATGTTTTGCATTCATGAGGCTGGTTGAAAGGTGCAATACAGGCAAAAGTACAAGTTAACACAAGCATGTGTTCAATGGGTAACTAACTACATATTTCAGTGTACATTATCAAATTATTGTAATAATAAAAGGTCCAATTTCACAAAAATTACCCAAACACAAATGGAAACAAACGATAATACTTGTATGGAATATCCCAGGGAAATGAAAGAAGCATGTTAAATATATTTGTATCAATAACTTATTTTTTACCTACTAATTAAGTTTACAAGACATGTGTATAATTAACCGCCTTTTCAAATGAATCTCCATTTATAAATATCATTTTAAAATGAAGTACAATTAATTCTACAACAGGGTTAACATACAAGTTACATGAGCAACACAAGATGGATTTATAAAAACAAAACAGAATGTGACATTAAATGTTTCTAGTCTCCACATCACATTTGATTAGAATTAAAATAATTAACAATACAAAGCTGAAAGCAGCAATATCAATAAGTCAAGAAATGAAAAGAAATGAGACCATTCTATTTAGTAGTTAATATATAAAATAAAGAAACAATGTGCTAAACAATGTGCATGATTATTGTTTTTGTAGAAAATGAACCATATCACAAATAAATTTTTTTAAACAAAACAGTCAACATAACAACAATAATGGTATTTTAATATAGAGACATTTTCAAAAATAGTTATTTAGACTATCGCCCTTTGTAGAGTGATTACTAGTATGCCATTTTTTATAATTCAAAATGTTATAGGAAATAATTACATCAAAAAGCTTTACATATAGTTTTGATTGTTTTTCTTGTCACAGGACACAAGGTAAATTAATTATATGGTTCATAACTCCCTGGGTTTCCACTGATGTTCAACAATTTTTCCACTGTAAGTTGAAGTTTAACAAAAAACTTGAAATTTATGACCATTGGCTATAATTCGTTTCATGAACAACATAAAAAATATTTCAGATTTGAACATACCTTTGTATTATTTTAAGTATCTCATTTGTAAAAAATGGAAAAGGCTTTAATATGTATGCAGCACAGAGCCTACTGAATAAAAAAAATACCACAGAAATAAACAAATTGTAGACTTCATTTACATAAAAACAAGATTTCAGCATTAACATCATAGAAAACCCATGTAATGCACTATAATCATAATGCGTTACTAAAGGCCAAGCATTAGGTTGACAATTCTAGCATAAGCCACTGCGAGTACCTGCTGAGTCCCAGACCGCCCCACCCCCCCAGGGCCAGCCCCTGCTGACTGTGACTGACGGGGTGGGAGGGGCCCTGCCGGGGGGTATAGGCCCCACCCCATGAGGGACGCCCAAGGGCATCATACTCCTGACTGTAAAGGGGCCACACAAAATACTCAGTAGGTAGTTTGTTGCATTCATAGTAGAATGACATGCTTGCATACAAGGTCCATATCCACCACATAAAAGAATGACATGCTTGTATACAAGGTCCATATCCACCACATAATAGAAAGACATGCTTGTATACAAGGACCATATCCACCACATAGTAGAATGACATGCTTGTATACAAGGTCCATATCCACCAACCTATAGAAGAATGACATGCTTGTTTACAAGGTCCATATCCACCAACCTATGTTTAGACTACATACTAGGAATAAAGTATCCTTTTCAAAAACTGTTCCTTTCTAATAACATGTTTAATTTGATTCGTATTTGGTATTTACTCTAACTCCTGTATTATTTTCTTAGAACAAACATTGGTGGTATATTTGCACGTACCGTCTCTATCCTAAAAAACTTTTCTGGGCACAATACAGATCAAGTCAGGCATGTTTATTTCAACCCTCATATATAGTAAAATATGTTATATAGAGGTATCTATTTGCCAAAATTTCAAAGTGCAATTGTAAATATTCAGATGCCATGTTTATTTTTTCAGAATACTACACCCTACATAACTCGCTGAGTTATTTGAGACGCAAAGTTGCCAACATGACACTTGTTTACAATCAAGCACATGAAAATATGTAATCAAGTTGATTGGTGCGTATAAATATAGAACATTCAACGGTATTGTTTTAGCGCCGTTACTGCAAGGCAACAACGCACAGTTATATGTAAATCCACATTAAAGCAGGATTAAACAGAATTCGTAACAGTTAAGTTCATATGTTAGGTGAGCTAAGGCAATGGTTTTTAACTTAACATTATTCCTCACAGAAATACCCCCAAACAGTTTGTTTTAATAAACATTTTGAATTTAGGGTGTCCATGAAGAATTTGAAGATTTCAACTGTTCAGACGTCGAAGGAGGGCACTGTAGATAACAAGTGCACAGAAGACTGACACCAACGGCCCTTTAAAGGGCCACACATGATATTATTGATGATATTGTCTAATCATATCAGATGCAATGATGTTGTCACAGCAGTGCGCCATCACAATGCAGTTTAGGTTTTAAAATAAGATGGCAACATGAGAATTAAGAGTTACTTGTCAGTTATATTAAGCCCTTTTCATTACTGCTTAGTACTGTATTTTACACAACTCATAGGGAGGGACCTTTTATTAGGATAAAGACGGTATTATAAATATCCTCTTCACTTTTAAGTTTAGCACTTGATTGGTAAATATGGGCCCATACTTTGACACCATTAACAACTAGAATTTCTCACAATAGTAACAAAAAATACCCCCAAACACTGCATGACGTAATATGTAGCACAATGTTGTAGATTGTCGAAGTTGAAGGGAAAAAACTTTTGCAATATTAAATGTGGGACGCTTAAAATTGCACACGCACAAATTGAAATCATTAGAAACAATGCATTCAACTTTGAGGTGTTTTATTTTGACTACTTTCGGAGAAAGCCTTCGGACAAGTTTGTGTCTACGGCCAGACCGATAGACTGACAGAGGTCCATGATGAATCCAGTATACGACCGTAAGGTGGGTATAACAAATATAAACAAACAACTAACAGAAAACAAACACAATAGAAAGTGCTGACAACAATAATTCTGATAATAAATAAATGTGACATTACCGCATTTCCTTTTTACTAAAAACAAACATTTGAATTTTTAAATTCATTTCCTAAAAGGTTTAACCCAGCAATATTAGTATTACCCAAATCTGACATTATAGCTGTTGATCATAACAAATTAATTAACTTCTTCTTAAATTCATGGAGAAACACCTGTAGCAGAAAGAGTGATATGCAGAAGTTGCATGTATACCTTTACCAAATTTCTAAGTACAAAGAGGGGGCAAAATTCTAATAAATTTACAGTTCAGACTTATAATACTTGGTCAGTTACATCACACAATGACCCCTCATTTATATGAATAAGTAAACAAGTGATGTGTTTGTGAAACACTATGTCCCCTTTAGTCAAATGTTAAAGTTTGTGCAAACCAACAAACAAACAAACAGGGCAAAAACAATATGTCCCCCAGTATAGACTGGGGGACATAAAAAAAAAGGAGCAATTTTCTGCTAAATTACAGATCAGAGTAATGGAAATTGGTCAGTGACCGCAAACAATGACCACACACTCATCTGTGGAGTTTCTATTGAATACCCATAGCAGGAACAGTGATAAGGAGAAGTTGCACTCCAAATTTACCACAGCATGAAGTAGATGCAGACACTGGTTTTTTGCTGAGTAGTGAAGCTTGGACTTTTTGGTGAATTTTGGAGCTAATTATACCAAAATCCTCAAAGGAATGTAAAAGTGGAAACTGATTTTATGACCTTTGACCTTGAATTTTGACCTATACCTTCCACCCAGGAGCATGGAATTTCTAAGCAACACATTTTTTGGTCATAGGGAATAACCCAGTACCTCCCAGTTGTTTCATATCTATAGCTCGTTTCTGTTTCCATATCCATTGCTTGTTTCCAACAATTATTTCTTTATGCAAGAACAACCTCTTCAAATAATGACAGAAAGACACCCTCATATGAAACAGTCCCTAAAATACATGAATCATGATCTCACCTGTCATCCAGGAGGAACTTAGTGTGGTAAGGCTGGACGTCCTTGGATTTGTACTCGCGCCGGGGACTCGAGCCTGGCACCCCCTCCAGGCCACGGATACGCCCAGAGGACTTCTCAGGGTCTAACAGGCCAGAGGCATTGACCCGCAACTCTTGTACTTTCTCTCTGTGAAATCACAAGATGAGGGAGCATGTTATCATGTAATTTACTTGTCTTACCTATTAATCTCATACAAATGGCATGCTTATATAAGGTTGTTCTGAACTTCACAACAAAACCATAATGCAAGCAATACATGCACAATAAATTAAGTTGTTTTTGAAGCCTCCAAAGTAATCACATCATCTGTCCATTCTTCCCTCAGTCCAGCTTATTGAGCAGAGTATAACTTCAAAAGTATTGAAGGGAAGAACCACTAAGAACCAAAACTCTTTTGTCAGTATTTTTGTAGTAATTGTATTGAGTTATTATTTTTAGTTTGTTTCTTGCGTGGAGCATTACTCTGCAAGGACTAAAGGTATTCAAACAAATCTTCATGGCTTTAAGACAAATGCGAAGTACAAAGACCATTACTCTCTCTTCAGAATTAACAGATGTATTGCCCTTTGCATAGTTTTCATATGTGGAGCATACATTCATAGGCATAGGCATTGAAGAGATTAAAAAAATGTTAAGCATAAGTCTATAAGTATTGAAGAGCATCTTACATCAGTTCATAATGATTGGGAAGTCTGAAAGGCAGTAGCAAGTACAAGTATCACAACTTTTTCTTCTGTGTTTTCTAGTATTGTTTTTGTTAATTTTCGTTTTTTCAAAATATAGATAAAATTTGTCTGTTTTCCCATACTTTGAAGATCAAGATCACACTTTTGGGTAAAAAAAAAATACTTTGGCGGACATTCGGCCCTTACAATGACAGCCTATCTTTTCAATCTAATTCAAATTGTCAAAGAGCATGCATTATATTTGAAATGCCCCAATAGCAATCGCTACTTAACAACAGGTTTTTTCACTGACTTAGAAACATACTGAATGTGAATATGTAAAACTTCCATTTAGCCTCTTTCTAAGAAAACTGGGATAAATGCATGTTCATAAAGTGTCGTCTTAGATTAGCCTGTCTGCACAAGCTAATTTCCGCTTTTATGGATTTTTTTGTTGTCTCTTCAAAACAAAAATCCAGCATAGGCTGAAAGTGTCGTCCCTAAAAAGCATGTGCAGACTTCACAGGCTAATCTGGGAAAACGCTTAACACACATGTGCAGACTTCACGAGCTAATCTGGGAAAACGCTTAACACACATGCATGTGCAGACTTCACGAGCTAATCTGGGAAAACGCTTAACACACATGCATGTGCAGACTTCACAGGCTAATCTGGGACAACGCTCAACACACATGTGCAGACTTCACAGGCTAATCTGGGACAACGCTCAACACACATGTGCAGACTTCACAGGCTAATCTGGGACAATGCTCAACACACATGCATTCAGCCCTGTTTTCCCAGAACAAGGCTTAGATATTCATGGCCACATCACAGCTGAATCCTTTGTCCTTGAAAGTATACCTTTTTTTTCTCGCAGCTGTTTCCTCCATCTGGAACTGAAGCTCGCGGCGATAATCTGCCTGCTTACGCCGCTTGGCACTTTCTCGTTCATCGGAACCTGTAACAATGAGACCAATAATGTTTATACAGAACTAGTTGATGGAGGTGTGAGCGTGAAACTAATGTACCTCACACACATACAGTTAGGAAGATACCATAGTTTCACACCCAACCTTTGATATAAGTGCATTACAATCCAAGAATTACAAGTATACAATGATATCTTGACAGAGGCCTCAATCTGTAGCTGGCCCCTCTCATCCCCCTCACTCCAGCAATAATCAAAGCCAGTTTTCTGTTCAAATATCACATTTCTTCAGTTGACAGACATTCTAAACAAAAGAGTCAGTCATTAATTGTTTTGAATTCCTTTTTTTTTTAATTAGAATAACTCAAATTTCTTTATATCATATAAAACTAGAGTAGAATGCTATATTGATTGAAACAGAATATTAACAGCATTTTTGAAAATGCTCTGTTAATTCCAAGTGATGCCATAAGGCCACCATCTGTGAGCCACACAAACAGAAATGGGGCCATGTGTGCGGTGTCGCTACATGAAGATTTGGATAAAGTTGAAGAACACTAGGTTTGGTGATCATGTAAGTGAATACAAAATGATGGAGTTACTGGCTGAATAGAACAATCATTGAGAATAGTATCTGGACAAAATGTTGAAATCTACCTTATCAAATAGAGAATATGAACAATTGAGCCTCGTTCTGTGAACACTGGGCTTAATGCATGTGAGTAAAGATTTGTCCCAGATCAGCCTGTGAAGTCCGCATAGGATAATCTGGGATGACACTTTCCGATTAAACTGGATTTTAGGTAAGAAGAGACTTCCTTCAAAGGAAAAATTCCATAAAAGCGGAAAGTGTCATCCCTGATAAGCCTGTGTGGCCTGCACAGGCTAATCTTGGACAACCCTTTCGCACATGCATTAATCCTCGTTATTCCTAGAAGGAACCTCAATGTTTAACCAACATAACTATATACATAGCTATATTTGAAAGTAGAATGTGTGTTAGCCATGCTGAGCATGCAGACGTCAAGGGTGAAATCTTACTGAACAGTTACTGTTGAGACAAAATAACAAGTGCAAAAGTTGGTGCTCAAAAAGCAGAGTATATACCCATTAATACTATGGCTTTAAAACTCAAGAATGAATATGAATGTCTGATAAAATAATCAATATTTTCACTTGAAGCTTATTTGTTGACATGGTATACTGGTATAGTTTGGCCACCATCCCAAAGAAAAACATTAAATACCCAAAAGATCTGGAGAACATTGTTTATTCATGTGAAAACATTGAAGTGCTTTTAAAACACAAGCTCTCATGTAAGCATAATGTGGATTCACAATGTCAGTCTAGCCTATCAATACTAAATGTAGGACAATACATATGGTGTACATTAATGTTAATACAACAGTGCTGTAGTAAACAGAACACTAAATAACATGAACCAATTAATTTAATGCTATGACTTTTATATGGTTGTTATCAGTTGACAGAGCCAATGATTCACAATTCATGTTCAGTTTTTATAGTCAGTCTTGAACTTGTAATTATAATCAAAAACAAATACCTTGTGTGGCTATTATTTCAAATAAATTACCTGCAAATTTCACTTAACATCCAACATTGGTCGATGGCTTTAATTAATGGAAGCATAGTGAAATGCCAGGACTGGCTCTGTATTCATAATAGATGAGAGGCTGTAAACCCCAAGGAACTAAGCGGTATAAGGTATGGGCCACATACAATTACACACACCACACCCCTACAGGCTACCAGTTGATGCTTCACATAACTATGGTTACCCTAATGGTATAATTGTCATACCACAAAGGATTCAACAACAGCAATTAGTGCCAGCTAAACTGATAGTTAATAATTATCACCACTTAACTGCAGTCAAAAAATGATTCTCATTTCCAATTTCAGGGAATTATTTTTCAAAGATTCATAAACTGTATGTTTGTATTATGACTGCTGAAAAGTTACATTAACTTTAATTTCAGATTGCTTCTAGAATTTTGAATTGTTTGATAAAGTTGACATGGAAATCCTTGTAGGTGGTACATAGTATGACCATGTTTCTTCTGGCTGCAACAATCAGTTATATGAAACTTGAATCACCTCTTCTAAGTTGGATATCTACCTGATGCTAATTTGATGTCAAGATACTGCCTTAAATGTTATGAAGCAAGACCATCTGTACTGTGTGAGAGTATTATGTTTAAACTATGCCCTATGGTATCACATAAGCCAATACATACACAACCAAATTAAATAACACTAAGTAGCAACATCAATAATTAGCTTATTGATTATTGATTACATTAACCTGCACTATTATTGCAAATAATGTTATTAATTTGTAAATTAATGTATAGCCACAGACAAGATCAAAAGACCATGGGGTCATGATGGCCTTGGAGCGCTGACCTAACTTCGAGCAAAACCAACTGTCAAAACTTCATCTGGTGACCTAGTTTTTTGACATGTGACCCCGATTCAAAATTGACCTTGGTATTATCAAGATAAATATTATGACCAAGTTTCATCAACATTTTCTAATATTTAACCGGGTGACCTAGTTTTTGGATACACATGTCCCGTAATGTTACTTGCTTAAGATATGGTCAAGATCAACATTCTGACCAAGTTTTATCAAGATTTAATCATTAATTAATAATTAATGATTTGACCTGTTGACCTAGTTTTTGGATGCAAGTGACCCAGATTCAAACTCCGCCTTGATATGGTAAAGATAAACATTTGAACCAAGTTGAATCAAGATTGAGTAATAAATTAGGCCTCTAATGAGATTACAAGGTTTTTTAAAGATTTTACCTGGTGACATAGTTTTTGAAAACACATGATCCAGATTATAACTTAACATAGATATTGTCAAGATAAAAAAATTCTGACCATGTTTCAACAAGATTGAGTCTTAAATGTGGCCTCTAGTGTAATTATAAGGTTTTTCTAAAGCGTGAAATGGTGACCTAGTTTTGGGATGCACATGATTCAGATTTGAACTTCTATATATAGTCATGATAAACATTATCACAAAGTGTCATCAAGTGTAAATCATTAATGTAAGATTTAACATGGTGACCTAGTTTTTGACACATGTGACACAGATTTGAAATTGGCCTCGATATTTTCAAGACAAACATTCTGAGATTAACATTCAAGATTGGATTAAAATTGTGGCCTCAAGTGCTCTCACAAGCTGAAAATTCAAGCCACATGATGCTTATCAATATCATTCACCATGAGCTCTTGAAGCTCAGGTGAGCTAAAAATAGACAATACCTAAATTATATGAAAACATGACTAAATGTATGTAACAAACTAGTACTATGCTTAACACTTCTAATAAATTAATCATAATCTTAAAGTTCAACTAAATTACCAATTATGTTCAAAGCAAAATACAAATTCATTGGAAATTATTAACACAAAATCACATTGAAAAAAAAAGTAAGTTGCCAGTCGACAACATTTCTAGCGAATTGTCAATGATGCTTGAAATTATTTAACAAGCTGCATAATTAATGCACATGTTTCTTTGGCCCAAGGACTGACATGCCTTTTCCACATGGTTAACATTTTTGGAAACAAAAATTATTGAATGATGAAGTTACCGCCAAGACAAACTCTTATTTCCCATAATTGGACATTTGACCTACAATTAATATTTTGGACCTGACTTTTGTCCTCCAGTTGTACCCTTGACCTTTGCGCTAGTGTGACAGTTAATACACACTTCATGTGTTTTTCATATTAGTGATTATGTGTTGTAAATTATTTTAAAATTGCATGATGAATGACAAAGTTACAGTCTTGACAAGCCAAGTGTGATCTTGACCTTTGTGGTTGAGAGATGGGTGTTATAAGTGACACATCTTATTATGTTGATGACTGTCAGTAATTTTAAAATTGCACATTTCATGACAAACTAACAGTCTGGACACCTAGGACATTCTAAGAAAAGCATGCATACACATTCATACAATCGACCTTTGAAACATAAAATATATCACTTAGCAACAAGTGCAAAACAATACGGTACTTGTATTAAATAAAAACACAAACAACAAAAAATGACATGCAAAATATTTAAGATAATGCCATGAAACAAAAATATCCAATATTTGATTGTGCGCTACTTTTTGGTATTTTACATATATTATCACTGCATTGAGAGATGGCTGCATACATACAATCAAGCAAATAAGAAGGAAAACACAACATAAACACTAAACTATGCTTAAGGAAACTGGAACAAAAAAAACAAGGTACTCATTTCCTATTATAAATGTTCAAAACCAGTGTTATGCCGAAGTTCATGATTCACGTTTACAGAATGTTTTGAGCTATGTTTCCTGACCATTTTGTTACCATCTAAACCCTATTTAAAAAAGTTGACGTCTACAATTGCAAAAAAAGAACAAGAGCACCGCAGAGCGGGAGCCAACGCTCAGCTGTGGGTGCAGTTTTGAATTAAAAAAAAAAAAAATGACCTTTGACCTTGAAGGATGACCTTGACCTTTCACCACTCAAAATGTGCAGCTCCAAGAGATACACATGCATGCCAAATATCAAGTTGCTATCTTCAATATTGCAAAAGCTATGGCCAATGTTAAAGTTTTGGGACCACGCGGACGCGGATGGCGGAAGGACGAGCTGGCTATGACAATACCTTGGGTTTTCTTCGAAAACAGCCGAGCTAAAAACCACCACTATAGGCAACATGCCTTTTTAGAAGGTTCAGATAATTTCAGATATTTAATTCATATCGTTAGAGAAAACAAACAATGTGATCCAACAAGTCAGTTTAAACATTTTATGAAATAAATAAACAATGATAAATTACTGTTCATTTATTGGTCTCAGTAAATGTGTCGGTATGTGTCCAAGCATAACAATGTGATGTAGAGGTTGTACAGAAGTTATAATGGAAAGCTTTATATTACCATTAGTATCAGATGTATTGATCGAAATTTAAGAGGATCAATATGGTCAGTATTATCAATAGAGAAGTAGTTTCTACCGGCATGCATTGAGTGGACATTGAGTGGGCAGCTACTGTGTGAAACATATGGGCAAAATAATTCAGAATGCAACTGTGGTTAATGAAACAGAACAAAACATCAATAATAAACAAACAACAATTCACAGTGGATGAGAAACGATGTAATATCAAGATATATGAGAAGTGTGAGTACATGAATGTCACCTACCCCCTAACACGCCTGGAGAACCACCTGCAGAAAAATAGGCATGGTTACCATGACAACAGGTTAGCACACAATGAGGTCAGCTTAACGTCAGGGACAGGATGAACAGTGTCTACATACATATCAATGATTGTGATCTCATCTTAGATTGCATGGTTGGCACAATTATAGTCAATTTAACTGAGTATAGGCAAATAATAAATGTTTGTTTGTTTCTTTTTACAAAAATAGCACATTAATGTATCACAATATTTAATACCTATTCATACGTTCAAAATGACACTAAGCAGATGTCTAAGAAGTAGAATTTGAAGAAAAATCTGCGAACGTGCTACTAATTTAAGCACTGATGCATATTGAATGTTCAATTTTTTTCAATATTTTTATTTTGTTGTATAAAAATGCCATATGACAAAGATGAGTTAAATAGGCTTGAACGAATATTTCTCTCTATAAAATGCCATGCACACATATTTTCTTAACCAAAACAAACATAAAATAAAATATGATCAGATTTTTTTTTTCAAATGGAATTATTGATTATGGTCATCAATGATAATTTGTTATACATTTGTTTACTGTCAAATATCTTCAGACCACAAACATGTATTGATATACGGACACTACGCTCTTTCCCTAACTTATGTGTGAGCATAATGGCAGTATTATTAAAGGAGATATATCATCAAGTTTACCATGAATAGGCACAAGATCTGCCATTGACAGAAATATCATGAAAACATTTACAGTATGCACTGAGATGGAAAATGAGATATGTAAGGAAGAAGAGCTAATTTCTATATCATCAATTTCATCATTGGGTAGCGAGGTAAATCTGTTAACATAAATTTAAAGGATTAGTTGCAATAAGTTCATAGTGAATGGTCCACAGGCTGTTTCCAAGACAAAGTTACAAACAAAATAGGATCACTGTTAACAATTTGACAAACAGATGTGTGAATGCAAATTATGTTATTTTTTGTTTGGTAAGGATGGGTGGGATTTTTTTTTACCACTTAGTAGAACTCATAATGAAAGCAATAGTCAAATTATGTTTTAATGATTAAACAACTTCTATGTATGGTATGCAACACACAAACACTATGTTATGTTGCAAGGAAACGTATAAGAACATTCAAAATCAGAAAATTCAACACATTTGAATAAAAAAATGTAAAGAATTGAACGTTAATGTAATAAAAATGACTTCAAAGCATTGAAATGCAATATGTATTTATCTAAATAACATCCCAAAAGTTGACAATATTAGAGATAATAAATACTTCCACATGACATAAGCAGGGATACATCTTCATTTTATTACTTTAACTTAATACATTGTATTCAGATGTGCAATGCATCAAACAAACCAACGTGTTCCACCAACTTAAATACAGTCCCCAATGATTCAATGACACGATGTCAATGACGTAAAGTACATGTAAATATAACAGATGGCACTTACCGACGGCGAGTCCTGCCAGATATTTGGGTTGTTGTACATGGGCAGCCATGTCTTCTGGTATCTCCTCCCGGGCAGGCTCAGTCTATATGAGGAGGATATCACAATATCACAAGAAATATCACACTGACTTCTCATAAATATCACAAGCTTCTGTTCAGTGCCTATGACCGTGCATTGACCAATATCACATATTATTCCAATGTTTAATATCCTTACACAATGTCAACTATAATTGTCCAGTAAATTACTTGGCAAATTCACAATATTAAATGCCTGTATGTATTAGATAGATATGTGTATGACACATCCAGCACATAAGTAGCTCCTAACTAAATTTTAAAGAAAAGTATTGGTAACTCCTCAAATATAACAGTAAACATTTTATTATGAAGTGATTTATCTAATTTCTGAATGAGTGATTATAAATATTCTGTATTTATTGTAATCCATAAGACTTAAACTAGTCACTAGTGTAGGCTTTCAATTAAAGATCTGTATTTGATAGAAGTGATAAATGCCACACACATTTGGCACAATGCCTTTCCTTGCTTTGTATTTTATCACACTTTATAAAGACAATATCATTACAGCCCCATTTATTTTGTGTATTTTTGTTAACTAAAGGAACAAACCATAATACATGTTTAATTTCAACAATGATTTTACACAAATCACATAAAAATTATTCTTTTGAGTAATAGTTTAACTCCATTAAATCCATTCTTTGTTGAATGTGTTAAATAGATTAAATAGATACACATTAATTTACAAATTTATGCTTTACAATTTCTGTCTTCTAGGTGTACTAAACTTATATTGGAATGACTGAACAATATTGTTCACAACTCTTGATAACTTCAAATACAACACAATAGACCGAATATAACCAGAAGTTTTTAATCCCCCACAAGTTGTGTTTATTGCACCAGAATAACAAAGCTCTTTATTTTAGAGACAGCATTAATTTATCTGAAGTACACAATATACTAATCCAAAGATTGTCTCTTTCACAAATCCATTTACACCCATTTATTGAATAGTAACTACCTATTTTCCACTTTAAAAACAGAGACTTGCTCATTAAAATCAAATCAAGAAATGAAAAACAGCGCGTGCTAAAAAGTAGTTCCACTTTTCTGTGACGTAACTCCTTTTCCATGCCAGAAATTTAAGTACTTTAATTGGCTTGGTATGAGTTCTCCCTTCCTAGCCTGTTTAGAATTACACTTATCTGTATACGGATTTAACCCGGTCAATGCTTCTTTCATGTCTTATTGAAGTACTTCAAATCCCAATAAATCAATAAATCCATTGAATTATACATGCCCTGAACAGATCTATATTTACCCTATTACAGAATTTACTTATAAACATGCAACTGTTTTGAAATGTTTACCCCGTGTAAGTGTCTAGTTACGACCGGCCACGGAAAGAGTATATTTACATTATAAGAGGACCTCTTGCAGTTATTTAGATCTCAGGACATGTCATAGAGTATTGATTATATGTTTATCAGTTTGTTTTCTTTGTTCAGGTAGCTCATAAATGGACCAAGTATTGGTTTTAGCTCATGGTTATAGACTGATAATAATAACACTGATAATATTAGGTATAATACTCTTTCAAAACATTTATCTTTATCACAGTCTTATTATTAGGCTTTTAAAAAGAATGAATCTTATCTTAATAATACAATATATTTCACTTAATTCTGTAGATCATGCAAACTGTACAGTTGTTATGATGAGCTGCTATTCTTATACATAACAAGAAGCCCATGAGGGCCTGAATCGCTCTACTGGCTAGAATATTTAACATAAAGGAAACAATTTTAACAAATTTGAGTTTCTTTGTCATTTTCGACAATTTAAGATATCAGTATTTTATGATGATTTATTTTATACTAAAGCTGATCCAATTTCAGTGCATGATCTATGTTTGTGTTGCTTAGTATGAGTATATGATTGTTTGGAGTTAAAGGTTGGTCACATCATGGTAGAGTATACTCAAACAAATTCCAGTGAATGGTTATTGCCAAAAATGTTATTGTTTCTGTTGTTTGTTTCAGTTTTCAAATATTGTTCTTAGTGTATGTGAATCAAATTGAATCGAAAATAATCGAATTGTTTCATTAAAAATCTAAATTGAATAGTTTCACTCCTATTTGCAACACCATTTAACATGCATATTCCTCTTATCCATATATTAACTCATACCAGGTTTCAATGAAATCTGCCCTTGCAGTTACAAGATGTTGCTCTTGACACAAAAAAGTGCTTGTTTTTCAAGTCAATAACGGTCATAAATCCCTTTTAACAAATGGATTGCGACGGTATTTAACGTGTATTATTCTCTTAACCAAAAATACACTCATACCAAGTTTCAATGAAATCAACCAAAGCAGTTTCAAAATATGGCTCCAGACAGAAAATTTTATGGGCAAAAGGGCGGACAGGCGAACAATGTCAATACAATATCCCTCTGCCTTTGGATAAAAAGCATGCCCAATGAATTAGCTATTCACGGAGCAATATATCATTGAATGATCTGACCAAGTACATTCTAATACACCTGATCTCAGAGCATCAATATTTGAGTAAACATGGTCTAAAAGAGACCCTGAATCATGTGTTGGTTTTGATATAATCTGCTTACAATGAAGTTCCTTTTCAATATATTCACAGGCTGAATTGGTTTGTTCAAGTACATCTGAATTAAAATCTCCAATGATAATGAACTCTTTTCCTGAAATTAGGGGTATAATGTGTTGTTCACATAGACTTTTTAATATCAAGAGAACTAGCAGGAGCTTTATACAGTGACACAATTACTATGTGTCTTGTTTCGTTAAAAAGCTCGCTTGTTACAAATTCAATACTTCTACTGCTATATTGAGTCTGTTTGACAACATTAATACTTTCCTTTGCGTACACACCAATTCCTCGGTGAGGCCTACTGTTGCCATGCTGAAAGCCATCTGCTCTGAATAAATTGTAATTTGGTATATTTACTGTTTCTGTTGTATCGCTACTAGTTAGCCAGGTTTCAACAAGACAAACCATATCTGCAGCTTGAATGTTTGGCTCTGAAAATATTTCACTAAGATGGGGTATCAAAGATCTTGTATTTAAAGATACAACCTTATAAAAAGCATCTCTTATCTCATATAATGGAATATAACATAATTTTAAAGGGCTTTCCATTCGTAGCCTGATCACTTCATCTTTAACCTTTTGTGATACTGAAATCTTACTTTCATTAAAGTCCACTAAACAGAGACCTGATAAAGACCTGGATCTACTCAGAGCAACATAATGTGCATGGGCAAAAACACGAGATCCAGACAAGTCAATTACAACTTCATTCAAAGTATCACTGTGCTTTATGTATAGTTTTTGCCATTGCTTGACGAAGAGGGAACTGTATCCTCATAAATATTTTTCTCATATAAATAAAAGTTTTCTTCACAACAAAGATAGGTGTCCAGGTCTGCAGAATATCCTTGTGAAAAAGGTATTTGTATTTTGATCGCCACTCATTCCCAACTTTTTCATCATTGAATTGCACCCAAACAATACTTGGTCTTCTGTATTTTGTTGTTTCTTTTCAATGGACTTTATTAAACAATTTGAACCATTCGCAAGTCCATCGTTTACATCAAGATTGGCACAAATATCATATGTCATTCCTACTGCCATACCAATTTTCTTTGACAAACCTGCTGTTTTTGTACAATCATTTGGCAACCTGGCAATAAGCTGTTCTTTAGTTGCTTTTGAATCATCCCCAACTACCTCATCGATAGATGTTACAACCATCTTTTGATTATGGAAACCTAGGTTCTCATGAGAACTATGGTTNCGGACGGACGGACGACGGAAACCACACCATGACATAAGCTCTTCCGGCCTTCGGCCAGTAGAGCTAAAAACGTTTTGCTGACATTCAAAATGACACTAAACTTAACTATTAAAGAAAGTCAACCGTCAGTCTACCAATTGACTGAACAATCCTCGCAGTAAAGCTTAGCAGTACATTTCTGGACTAGATTATAGCATGAACTTACAAAGAGTTTCAGATCTTATTTTTTCACTTACTTTAAATGATGAAAACTTCTTATATTATCAGAACAGAACAAATAGTTTATTTCACTCAAGCATATTACAGCTCATCATGATAAACATGTCGAGAACGGTAAATACTATTTGTTGTATTTGTTGTAATGATGTGATGTAATTTATGTTGATGATGCTTAAAAATACTGTCCTCTGATTGGCCACTTAAAGGCTATGTAGCCAATCAAAACACTCAAAACACACTATTATGTGAAGCTGAAATATGATGTCAATATTGGAATAAACTGTGTTATTTCAATAATGCTTTATATGCAGTTTAACTTGTTGTATTTATTAATTTTGACAAAAAATGAGCAAAACCAACAGCTGAATATATTACTGTAACATAAAAATTGATTTTACCACAAAACTATATAATTTTATGGATTTTGTAAAAAGATCCCTAAAAATGAAACTAACCATACATGCATGAACACAGTTTAAACAAGAGGGCCATGGGCCCTGAGGCACTCACATGAGACCCAAAGGAACTAAGTTATTCTAAGATATCATGAGAACAAATGTTCTGACCAAGTTTCATGAAGATTGGACTGAAAATGAAACTTTTAGAGCGTTAACAAGGTTTGACCATAGCAATAACCAAAATTGACCCACCTGCTGGTAGCCATGTTATTTGAACAAACCAGAAGCATTTTTTAACTCAGCCCAGCTATCAAAAGAACAAATATTCTGACCAAGTTTCATGAAGATTGGACAATAAAATTGACTTCTAGAGTGTTAACAAGGTTTTATAAAAGCCATATAAAAACAACTGCCCTGCCCCCACATGGCAGCCATGTTTTTCAACCATCCGGAACCATTTTCAATCTCAGCCAAGATATCATTTGAACAAATGTTCTCACCAAGTATCATGAAGATTGGACTATAAATGAGACTTCTTTGGAGTTGACAAGGTTTTAATAAAGCCATTTAAGGATAACTGTCCCGCCTGGCGGCCATGTTTTTCCACAAAAAAGGAATAACTCAGCGTAGATATCATTATAATAAATGTTCTCAGCAAGTTTGATGAAGATTTGACTATAAATGTGACCTCTAGGTTGTTAACAAATTATTTCTATAATTTGACCTAGTGACCTAATTTTTTACCTAACACGACCAAGTTTCAAACTCGGCCAAGATATCATTGCAACAAATCTTCTGACCAAGTTTAATGAAGATTGGAAATAAATGTGGCCTCTAGAGCAGCAAATGTTGACGACGCACGACAGACAAAAAGGCGTTGTGCTCAGGTGAGCTTAAAATTACAAAATGATCAAAATTACAATCACTTTAAAGGAATTTTTTTTTGTAGAAAAGTGCTACTTACATTAAAAGTACAGATACAATATAATAAAATTACACAAACAACACGACTTGCTCATTTGTATGTTAAAAATATATAAAAAAAACGTAAATTCCAAGATTGATGTATTATCGCTTCACACAATACAGTGGTTCAAATTGTTTTCTTTAATGTGTGTAGAATAAGAATATTTGTTATAGTTATTTTTGTTATAGCCTGTGTAAGTTTATTTTTGTAATTATTGGTTTCTAAATACTATGTTACACTAATATTACAAAAGTAACTGATTATGCAGAAGGTAATACACATGCAACAAACCAAAAGTTTACGTTTAATTGCCAAATTGTGTTCAAACAAAAGGTATCCGAACTTTGTATTGGCATGTGTTTAAATAATTCACATAATTATACAAACCATGTGTCTAACCGAACAAACAGGAGATGTGCTTGTCAGAAACACAATGCCCCGTACTGCGCCGCTTTGAAATAAAATTTCTATTTATCATTTGGCAGGTTTAGAAATTATCTCCCTTTAAAGCTTGTTACTTCCCTTGGATTTTGTTTTTTGACCTTTGACCTTGAAGGATGACATTGACCTTGACCTTTCACCTTAAAATGTGCAGCTCCATGAGATGCACATGCATGCCAAATATCAAGTTGCTATCTTCAATATTGCAAAAGTTATGGCCAATGTTAAAGTTTTCGGACAGACGCACAGACTGACGGACTGACAGTTCAACTGCTATATGCCACCCTACCAGGGGCATAAAAACATATTCGTTGCTACTGCGTTCAAAACATGTGACAAAATTAAATCATTCATTCGTGCTATTAGCCAAACCATTAAAGGACCATCTAGAGTGTTAACAAATTGCACTCTCTTACCTCCGAGATTTTGGCCACCTAACATGTCAGGACAAATGTAAGTCAAGATAAGTGAGAGTAACACTAAAAACCATCACCATTGGAAGATTTCAGTAATTATTATAGCTAGTGGCAATATTAACCATGCACTGAACTTTATGCAAGAATATATTAAAGTACTGTTATTGTAAACATAAGTTTTCATACTGGCATCAGGTTTAAAAGATACAATAAAAATTAATTAAATCACAGTTATTGTGTCATTTACCTTGTGACACACGTGCACAAACAAAACCAAATACAAATACATGACACAACATGAGCATGTAATTTACGCTAACAGTTCTCAAGTATAGGTTACTTTTAGCTAGCTATAATAAATAGAAAAACAAGTATAAATGTGATTTTTTTGCTTGTGAAAGTCTTTTATTTGTTTACTATTCCTTAATATATTTTGGAAATGTGTGCTTATGTATTTAATTTTAATTTAAAAGTATGCATGATTTTTGTACATCAGTGATTTTGAAGAGATGTTAGTATAACATTTATAAACAACCATTAAATAGCATTTGGGTAAGCAAGGAAACACAAACAGTACAAGATTTAGAAAAAGTTGTTCAAAAAGAATTCCTAGACCCAGATCAAGAAGAAAACCTAGTACTGGTTAGCAAGTATTTTCCAGACCTTTTCAGTTTTTTAAGTTTTGCATTTCAGAGCTGTTTTTCAAATTATGTCATCCTCTTCAACATCTAAGTCAGTGTTAGTAATATTTTAGGCTGTTTGAGTATTAAAACAAGAAAACGACTGACAGAACCATTCTTAAACTGCTACACATGTTGTTCTGATTAGTGTAAATTATTGGGTAAGGTCTATAGTGAACTCTTAAAACCGTCACATTGCAGGGTATTTTCAATGTCTCACTAAAATTGTCTATCCATCATTTAATCTTTTGATAAATTGTTACCTTACAGATGCATTCTTATACAAACTAAATAAAGTAATACAGCATTTATTGTTTATTTAACTTAAACAAAAATATACATACAATTTAAAAAGATTATTTTTTTTATCCCAATCACGGCTTTTTTTGTTGCACATGTGCTTATTTGACATTTATTTTATTAACATACCCAAACTAGAAAACATCCAAACATGCTCATATGAGCAACATTTTATGGCTGAAATTGCACATTACTAAAATCCATCCCAAAATGAATGCATATACTTTGTCCAGAAAATACTCGCCAACCAGTCCACACAGAGTTGCCAGTACATTATCCAACATGATTATGTTACCAGTTGCCTGTACTCTGCCTCCCTTTGCTCTGGTTGTAACCAGTTCTCGTCTTCTAGAATGCCTGAAGGCTGTTGACGTGCGCCATCAAAGCGAACTTTTCTGGTGGTTATTTTTAAAGGGAAGGAAATAAATAAAAATACATGTGTGTACCAAAAACTTATAAACACATATCTACTTATGAGTGTTCTTGCAAAGAGCAATGTCTTTTCTGTAGAAGTGCTGTGACAGGACATGGTAAGAGCCTAGGAAAACTTGGCTTTATGCATGTGCGTAACATGTTTACACAGATTAAATGAATGAGAAGAAATTGCTCTTAACCTACAAGCATGTAAAACAAATAGAGAAAACAATGTAAACATAAACAAACCAGAATCTGGAAGGTTCTAGATTCTTACCAGTGCCCTCTAAAAACAACAACAAGTTTTGCTAGCTGGGTACTGATTGGATTATAAAACAAATATATAAATAAACAAAATTTGTGTTATATGTACAAAATTCACAACAATAATGTCCCTTGAGTTAAATCCACATCCAGGGGTCAACCTATAAGGTGATGTGGGCGATATCTTCGCCCTATGGGCCTGATATTGCTCTCTTATAAGATCAATTCGAAAAAAGAAAAAAAAAAGCGCTGACAATTTTCGCTTGAAATACCGAACCATTTCCACTGCTGGAAGGTTATCTGATAGTAAAGATAACGCAATTATCCATAATCAATCAACAAAGACAAAAGCCAGCCTGAGAAAATAAGTTACGCCTCATTGATTATGCAATGTGTTTACGAACTGGGTGGATTTAATTTTCATCATGCCGCGTCCGTACCAGACTTCCTCTCAGTCAATTAAATTTTCAAGCTTGTATTCATAACGACACACAAGAAATCTAGGATTTCAAATTCAATTATCTGAAACAGATACTGATTTTACATGCCTCAATCATGTTGTCTGTATTCTTTATTGTTTTGGATTCAAATGTTTCTTTAAGATCAATTGTTTGTATTTTTACTGGTGGTATAGTGATTTATTCATCAATTGATAGATTGGTCAATTAGCACCAGGTTTACAGATGGATATCAGTTGATAGTTGTCATTTAACTTCTCCCTAAATTTGTCAAAATAAGGATAACTTCTCAATATTTTTTTTGGGTAGGATGACCTTGACTTCTGAAATGAAAATGTTCTATTTATAGCATACATGACAACACAAACTATTTAAATCTGTGAGTACAATATCTGCTCTTTACTGTAAATTCTGTAACCAATGACTCTGGATTAGATTTTAAACAAGTAGGACTGGATACTTGCTAAAGAAACAGACAACATCTAATATGAAAGCCAAAGCTACAGGTGTGAGAATTACTTTTGGTGGCAACGTAAGGGACTCAAAGTCCCGACTCAGTTCCAGCAGTTTCTTGCGTCGTTCTGAGTACTCTGAACTGGGCCTTCCAGGGTCAACACTATCCTGCTTTGCCCTTGAATAGCATGCAAAACCCCTAGCTGATTTTAGATTTGACAATAACTATACGATTCCCATGATTTTCTAAACTTTATATATAAAATTGTTCACAAGCACCAATAGATTAACACTTAAGTGTTGCACTGCACAGTGTCTCAATTACTAACAGTATAATTATGCAGTTGGAAAACACCTGGCATTAATCATCCTTGATCAACATTTTAAAGCATAAAATCAGGCCTTAAACTGTTTATGTTCTATTACATAATGGCTAATGAGTAAGCTTTTAACTTCATATTTTGCCAATGAAATAATTGCACACATTCACACAGTTGACAATTCCTTTGCTTATGGATGGGTGCAAATCCCTTGATGTATGGTAGAATCCTAACAAAATAAGGCATCCAGTATCATTTAAATGGCATACTAAATCTAAATCTGTAACATTTGACCTCAGTGTGTGACCTTGACCTCGAACCTAGAGACCTGAGTCTTACCTGTCACACACTGCCAGATAACACAGAATAAGTGTAGAAAGTTATTGCAGAATTTACTTACAGTATAATTATGCTGTTGGAAAACAAATAGCCTTTAACATCTTTGATCAACATTTTAAAGCATAAAACCAGGCTTTAATCTGTTAATTTTCTATGACATAATGACTGATGAGTTTGCTATTAACTTCCTATTTTGCCAATGACCAATGCCACATTGACACACTTGCCACTGTCTTACCTGCTCTCAATCTCCTTGTTTAGCACCTTGTCTCGCAGCTCATTCTGAAAGGTATGGGAGAAATAGCAAAATATGCACCAAGTATGCACAAAGGTTATCAGTAAATGTCTTGTAGCAACTTAGGTTTCAAACATAAAGGCATTCCACAAGTTTCAAAATGAGGTCAGGTGATGAGGGTGTATTGACAGTAATCAAAGACATCATCCATTCAAGTATCAAAGTTTTGCATGATGCTTTATTGATGTTATACAAAATATGTCATTTTGAATTAACCTTGTATGGACCGAAAAATGAACAAAACCCATGGCCAGGCCAATTGCCTCCTGGCATCTGTAGATGCTGGGGGCATTAAAACTAATAAAAATACCCTGATGTGCAAGTTACATTGCTGCTTTATATGTTTGTTAAGTTTTATCAATATTGCAGCAAGACTTTTCAAGTTACACATGACACAAAAAAAATGATGGGCTGACAGGGAATTTATCACCTCCTTTCAATGAGGGGCAGAAAGATCCATGTACACAAGCAATTTTTATTAAAGGAACCAATATGAAGTACTCAATGTTGAAAACTTATTTTAAGACAATTCATATATAAGGTTTCTTCAACAATTCTCCAATATTTCTTACCTCCAGCCTGTTAATGTTGCCCTCACTGGCGAAACGTCTTAAATTGCCAGAGTCAAGGTCCTCCTCTCTTCTGAAAGATATCAATAACTCGATACATCATTCTTGTACAGAAAAGTGAACACACATGACATCAATAACTCAAGGGTTAACCGATACAAACCAGCATATTCATGTGAAGACAATACTGGTAGTCACCATCAAATAATTCCTTTCCTATAAAGTCAAAAATCTCTCAATGTACCTGCGAAGTAATTCCTCTCTGCGTTTCTGTTCGAGAATCTCCTCATAAGTGGGCGTGGTAAATCCCTTCTTCCCTCGATCCTGAACATACACCACAACGTTAAGTTATAGACACAAATATATAAGCACGTAGTATCACACTCAAGTGTAGCAGAAACAGTGATATAGAGATGCTGCACATTTACACTAACCGAGCATTACATGGACACTGACATAGTATCACACTCAAGTGTAGCAGAAACAGTGATATGGAGATGCTGCACATTTACACTAACCGAGCATTACATGGACACTGACATAGTATCACACTCAAGTGTAGCAGAAACAGTGATATGGAGATGCTGCACATTTACACTAACCGAGCATTACATGGACACTGACATAGTATCACACTCAAGTGTAGCAGAAACAGTGATATGGAGATGCTGCACATTTACACTAACCGAGCATTACATGGACACTGACATAGTATCACACTCAAGTGTAGCAGAAACAGTGATATGGAGATGCTGCACATTTACACTAACCGAGCATTACATGGACACTGACATTTGGCTGAGTTGTATAGATCACAAATGAACGATGAAAAGTGGCTCTAAACAATTTTATAAATGACATTTCCCTTTCTTTCAATTAACTGTTAACAGTTTATGTACAAGTTTGTTAAACTACATGCAATGTTTATGTATATAATCATTTTACACCATCTTGAAATTGAAACAGTGCAACTTGATTGTTATTATCAATGGTCCTGTGAAGCAAAATGTGAAACAGCATAGAGGTAATTTTATTCGAAGAGCTAAGCGCTGATAAACCAATTTACTCATAAAAAAGAACTCGACATAAAATTATGTTTTAATAATGAAACACACGAAAATAAAATACCACTTATTGTATTAAATGGTAATTGAGAACATTTAAATCTGAAACTAGTATGCATAGCTGTTACAAGGAACACAAAATTTGTGATTCCAATGAAACATGTCCAAGAGTTCCTGATACATAAAGTCTATAAGCATACAACTGAAAATATATCTTCCCACTATAAACATCATATTGAAATGTTAATCTGGGAAAGAGGTATCTGGACAAATGCTCTTCCGCACATTAACCGAACCATCAAATTTTAGGGGGTGGTCAAAAGCTCTCCCATGATTTTACTTTACCGGACAAGAGCTCTCCTATGATTTTACATCCCAGGACAAAAGCTCTCCCATGATTTTACTTTACCGGACAAGAGCTCTCCTATGATTTTACATCCCCGGACAAAAGCTCTCCCATGATTTTACTATACAGGACAAAGCCTTTCTTAAGATTTTACATTCTGGCAGAAAAGCTCTTGTGAACATAAACTCACCTCTGAGATATGATTGAGGCGGTCAAAGCCTAAAACCTTGATTTTTTTTCTTTATATCATAACATGTGACAATTTTTAATTTAAATGCTTGTAAAAAGTCAGCACATACACTATGTGTCAATGTGCAAACAAACTAATTACAAGAGGGTCAAGGCCTAAGGTCGCTCACCTGAGAAACAAAGGAACAAAAATGTTCTAAACAGCTTTTGTCATGTTTGTATAATATATGTGATTTCTGACCTTGATTGGAACTATTTTTATCCTGATTGGGCAAAAACATTCTGAAGTTTCACTAAAGCCATATTAAGAAAACTGCCCTGCTCCTTTGTAGTTACTACGAATGACACACAATGAGCAACAGACAACAGGTGACCACAATAGGCCACCATGAGCATGAGTGCTTAGAAGTGATAAAAACACATTATACTAGTCAACATACATAATTGGTTCACACTTTTTAAAACTTTTTGTTGTATACTTTCCTTTTACACTGTAGATTATTTTGTTTGATAAATATGAATTAGAAATGTTGCATAGTCTTCCCATTTATATAAATATCCGGGTAATAATTTGAAACTGAGTGAGGTATTTAATTGCAATATGTCATTGACAGTCCAATGGTAACAGGTGAGCGTATGTCCCTGTGAACCTTTGTCCCTGTGAACCTTTGTCCAGGTCTCAAAATATAAGGGTAAGATTTTGTCAAGTTTTTTTAATTGTGGAAAAACTTTTGTCTGGGGTGGGTAAATCACGGGATTGTTGTCCCCCTCAAATATGATGCATGAGTGAATGTTTTGGGCAGCTTTTGTCTTATATTCAAAGTGGTATGTAAACCACGTGAACATGACAGGGTTTACTTCAGTTTAGCATGTGCATCACACTAGAAAAAGCGAACATGACCTATATGTAAGCAACTACAAAGCAATTTTTAACAACAGCTACGAACTTGTAACATTTGTTAATATTCTCAAGAAAATCAATTGACTCTAAACATTAGATTTGTTTCATTTTTTTATTATTAATACTGTATACAAGGTGCGTTATTTTGAGAATTTTTGGAAAATAAAAAGCACAACTAATAATTTCAATAAATTGGACACATCATTATGACTACCACAATCTATCTTTATTTGACCCAATAGAATCATTAATTCTCAAATTATGTTCATATTTGGTAGGTGCAACTATCCAGTTGTTTGAGTCTGTTACACTATATTTTTGGGTCTGTTACACTATATTTTTGAGTTGGTTACACTATATTTTTAAGTCTGTTAAGACGATATCATTTCAGTCTGTAACACTATATATATGAGTCTGTTACACTATATTATATGAGTCTGTTACACTTTATTATATGAGTCTGTTACACTATATTATTTGAGCCTGTTACACTATATTTTGAGCCTGTTACACTATATTTTGTGTCTGTTACACTATATTTTTGGTCTGTTACACTATATTATATGAGTCTGTTACACTATATTTTTAAGTCTGTTAAGACTATATCATTTTAGTCTGTAACACTATATATTTGAGCCTGTTAAACTATATTTTTAAGTCTGTTAAGACTATATCATTTTAGTCTGTTAAGACTATATATTTGAGTCTGTAACACTATATTATATGAGTCTGTTACACTATATTATATGAGTCTGTTACACTATATTATTTGAGCCTGTTACACTATATTTTGAGCCTGTTACACTATATTTTGTGTCTGTTACACTATATTTTGAGTCTGTTACACTATATTTTTTGAGTCTGTTACAAATAATTTTTGAGAGCGTCATCAGTCACAAAATAACGTGAACGGAAAAATAACTAAACAACTGTGAAATATAACAGATAAGATGTTAAGACATTGGGATGATAGAAATAAAGCACTTCAAAAACTGCAATCAAAGAAAGTCCACAGCAAACAAGCATGTTTACTCACTTTTTGTCTTAAAAAATCATTGTATTCTTTATTGCGTTCTGCCATTTTACGTTTCTGAAAGTCATGCACAAGATTGTTAGTCAACAGTGATCAGAACTGCACAACTGGGCTATGTGTTAAATTCATCCTTAAGCTTAGAACTACTACCGATAAAATTCTTCCAAAGTCATGTCAATACTACATATAATTTTATGAAGAGTGCCTGTACCGGTCCTTATAGACTATTCAGATGATATCACACTTGAGACATCCACTTCAATAAGTTATTTAATAGACAGAAGGTGTCATTAATTAACTTTGCAACAATTTTTGATGTCATAGCGGTTACATTTAACTTAGCTGCTAACAGCAAGGCAAATTGTAGAATAGTGCATACAACAAAATCATGTAAAACAGTGCACATGTTAGACTGGGTGTTATTCAATGAATTGACTAGATCAGTTATTACCAGCAGAACATATCAAGAAAACTTATGTCATTATTAATGTAAGATAAACATAAAATATGAAGCAAATATATCTTAAGTAAATAGAAAACCTATCTGAGGGACATATGACAAAATAGTGACTAGCCAGGCAGCACCAGATTGTACATGGACTGAATCCGAAAGGTTAAGGTCCATGTTTAAAAAATATACAGTTTTGAAATTCAATAAAGTATAACTGAACAGTGTAACCCGGGCTGTAATATCATATGTCAATATTTTGCACAGGCAGTACATATTCATAACGCACTTCCATATAAGAAAATGGTGACCAGTCCATATACTCTAGATTGACTTATCTTATTTTAAAACCGGTCATATAGATAAAGAACAAATTGATGTGAGGTACAATATTTCTCCATATATGTGCCTTACAAAACTGATAATAATGCAACATGTTGTAACATGTTGTTGCAGTCTCTTGCAATAATACATATGTGTTTAGAAGGCAACGTTTCTATCTGAGAATAGAGAAACACTTACATCTGCAGAATCACTGTACTGTAATCCAGGCAGGGTTGCATATTCTTTTGGATTGGCCTAAAATTGTCAGAATCGCATTGTCAGATCAGAATAATCTGGCAAACAACAACTTATAGTACATGTGCAACAGTTAAAACCTGTATTCAACTAGAGCTTTGTCACTAACGTGACGTATACCCCCATATGCTGCATTGACACAGAATTTTTTGCATGCTGTCTCACAAAACAAGAGAAGCTTATTTATGGCAATTTTTAAGAATTATTATGCCATTATCATTTATGGCCATTTTGACCTTTGAAATCTTGAATTCTTTGGCATGATACACCATCCAATGCCTGTGAACAAAATTAATGTGGAGAGTAATANCATTACTAGTAATGGGGGTATAATAATGCTAAGTCACACACAGTTTAAATATAAACTGATAATTATTGATGATCTGTCAAACTACAGGGTCTACATGCAGAACTATTGACTTAAAAACAGAGGCTTAATTAAGGCTATCTAAAAACAAACAGACTATTAAGCGCAAACCCCTGTCTGATGCACCACTACAATTTAATTCTTATTCTAGCATGACACCAAGAACGTACAACATCATTATGACAGTTTTTAAATGACCCCACACACATCGTTTACTCAGTCGGGGTTTTTATCAAAAGAAGTGACCTGATGTTGTATGGCTGAATGACATCAATTATCAATGATTACATTATTTTCATTTTTCTTGTCAGCGACCAATTTGGTTTCAAAACGACCAATTAACAAGTGATGTGTTTGTCAAACACTTTGCCACCTTTTGAGCAATTTTGACCCATATATTTGACATTTGACCTTGAAGGATGACCTTGACCTTTCAACACTCAAAATGTGCAGGTCTATGAGATACACATGCATGCCAAATATCAAGTTGCTATCTTCACTATTGCAAAAGTTATTACCAAGGTTAAAGTTTTGGGACAGACACACACAATGACAGACACACACAACGACAGACACACACAATGACAGACAGGCCAAAAACAATATACCCCTTCTTCTTCGAAGAAGGGGGCATAACAAACTTGCATTCAGTCCAACCTTTTTTTATGGCCCCAATGCACTATAGATGCTAAAGTGAGTGGATCAGTGATGTGTGATTGACCCCAGTCATTACTAGTTTTCTTAAACCCTCAACCAACATTTTTCATCATCATAATTATAATATGGTCAGATTCAAAGACTAAACAATTATTTATATTTCACAATTGTTTAAGCAGCAGACTTGTCCACCTACCCTAGGACTCCTCCTGGGACTCCTCTTGGGAGATGGAGGTAGACTGCGGCTCTGAAATCAAACACACACCAACTTTATACTGTTAGGTATGAAAAAACAAACAAGAGGGCAATCATGGCCCTTACGTGTTAACCTGAGTTCATGGACACCAATTGTTGAAGACCTGACCAGGTGATCCAGTTTTTGACCACACTTGACACAGATTCAAACATGGCCTTCATATTCAAGCTCAACATTCTGACCAAGTTTCATCAAGACCAATCTAGGCATCAATGTGGCCCTAGTGTGGTAACAAGTTTTTTTTTAAAGATTTGACCTGGTGACCTAGTTTTTAGATGCATCTGATACAGATTCAAAAATTGGCCTAGATATCGTCAAGATACAAATTCTGACCAAGTTACATCAAGACTGAGTAATAAATATGGTCCTAGAGTGGTAACAAGTTTTTTTAAGATGACACATGGTGACCTAGTTCTTAGATGTATATGACAAAGTTCAAACTTGGCCTAGATATTGTCAGGATAAACATTCTGACCAAGTTTCATCAAGCTTGAGTCATACATTTTGCCCACAGAGTGGTAAGATTTGACCTCCTGACCTAGTATCTAGACGAAAGTGACCCTGATTAAAACTTTGCCTAAATATTGTCAAGATTAATATTCTGACCAAATTTTATAAAGATCAAGTCATAACTGTTTTTTTCTAGAGTGAAAACAAGGTTTTTCTAAGATTTTACCTGGTGACTTAGTTTTTGAACGCAAGTGACACAAATTTAATCTTTGCTAAGATATTGTCAAGATAAACATTCAATAAAGATTGAGTCATAAATATTCAACCTGGTAACCTATTTTTGGAAGCACGTGTTCCAGATTCAAACTCGGCCTACGTGAAATTAAGATGAGCCACAAATGTGGCCTCTAGAGCGGTAGCAAGGTATTCATTAGATTTGACCTTGTGGCCTTAATATTTGGACGCACATGAAACAGATTCTAACATGACCTAGATATTGTCTAAACACATTTTTTTTAGAAGCCTTTCATTTTTGCTGAATTTTTCTAATAAATAGTTCAAAATGTTAATAGCCAGCCGCTATTTAGACAAGTGGTAAGGCTGTCCCAGTCATATCCCACAAAAACTAAGAGGAGTAAGCTACTAACGCCGATGGTGGCAGTAAGAGGTTTCTTGTGGTCCAGTCGGTGAGCGTCCTGCGTCTGCTTCTGTCTTAGGAACTCATTGTACTCCTCATTGCGTGCCTTTATCTTACGCAACTGCAACAGGAGAAATGACAGCACTTTTAAGGTTTGAATGCATTGATATGTTCCCGTTAACAAAGGAAAAAAACTCTACAGCATGCATGACAGTGTATTAGTTTCCTTGAACAAGGGAAACAACTCTACAGTATGCATGACAGTTGAGATTAGCTTCCTTGAACAAAGGAAACAACTCTTCAGTATGCATGAAAGTTGTGATCAGTTCTGCGAACAAGGGGAAAAACTACAGTATGCACAACAGTTGAGATAAGTTCCCTTGAATATGGGAAAAACTCTACTTTGATTGTTCAATTAGCCTCACATATAAGATAAGTTTAATTGTTCAGTGGGAAAAAACAACACGAAAGTAACTGTTAACTAGAGCTTTGTCAGTGACGTGACGTATACCCCCACATGCTGCATTGACACAGAATATTTTGCATGCTGTCTCACAAAACAAGAGAAGCTTATTTATGGCAATTTTTAAGAATTATTATGCCATTATCATTTATGGCCATTTTGACCTTTGAAATCTTGAATTCTTTGGCATGATACGCCATCCAATGCCTGTGAACAAAATTAATGTGGAGAGTAATATTAAAATCTCACAATGAATGACATAGTTATGGCCCAGAAAAGCTTATTTATGGCCATTTTTGACCTTTGAACTCAAAGTGTGACCTTGACCTTGGAGATATCAACATAATTCTTTCGCGCGACACACCGTCCAATGATGGTAAACAAATGTGCTAAATGATTTTAAAATCTCACAATGAACGACATAGTAATGGCCCAGACTAGCATTTGACCTTTGAACTCAAAGTGTGACCTTGACCTTGGAGATATCGACGTAATTCTTTCACTCGACACACCGTCCCATGATGGTAAACAAATGTACAAAATGATTTTAAAATCTAACGATAAATGGCATATTTATGGTCTGGACAAACTTTCGGTTTAAAACGCACTAAGTTTAACCCCGTGACCTAGTTTTTTACCCGGCATGACCCATATTCAAACTTGACCTAGACATCATCTAGATACAACTTCTGACCAAGTTTGGTGAAGATCGGATGAAATTGTGGGACAGACAGACAGACAGACCAACAGACAGACAGACAGACAGACTGACAAAGTGACTCCTATATAGCCCCCATTACTAATGGTAATGGGCCCCCATTACCAATGGTAATGGGGGTATAACAATCTTTTAAAGAATCACATTCTGACCGAAACGATTGGAAAAACTTTGAAAAAGGGTCAACCTAGGATCATTTCTATTAAGTTTTGTTTAAATCTGCCTAACTGTTACGGTGAAGATTACGTTTGAATGAAAAGTCTAAGAATGACACAAGAAGGAAACAAAGTGCACAGGAAAGCTTTTAAGATATCTGAGAATTTAAATTCAACAAGTTTGCTTTTTCATACAACTTGCAGGATTCCATCACCAACTGCTGTAACACTACATTTGTTTGCATAGAAGAAGTGTCATCATGAACAGCAATACAAAAAATCAAATTTAATTAAGACAGGGGTTGATGTATTTTTTTATCTTCAGTGCAAAAACTAAACTATTGCATTAAGACAGATCTATAAACAACAAAATACTTCTTTTATTTACAACAAATTATTTATCTCCATTTTTTTAATCAATTCCATAGATAATTAAGTTGCACACACAATAATTACAGGTGTTCCTCAAATCTTGTGCAAAATCATAACAGTTTTCCAATACCGAAAAGAAATATAGTAAGCCATCTTCCAAGGAGGTTCACAAATAAAATTTACAAGACAATGCAATCACTATTGTATAAAGAAGTTTCTTTATGTTTATAAATTTATTTTTTTCATATTGTTCAAATAAGGTTTTAACAGAAAGCGTTAATTGTGTAACTATTAGAAACTCTGAAAGAAAACTGGTTGAAATGCCAGAAAGATAGATTTTTTTTAGATTTTGTATAAGTGAAAAAAACTATTAACGCGTTATTTATTAATCATTTTTAAATATTATCTATCACTTACTTTTATTAAAGTTAATTGTTTCATACTATATCTTACAAAAGCTACCTATGAAATGTCGTAGAATATTAAACAAAGAGTGCTAATACATATTAGTATTAAATCTTCTACAGAAACCCCAACCAACAAAGACCAGCCGACCCCAACAGAGACATTCCCAGTGCCAGACAGGCTACCTGTTGCACCAGTTCATTATATTCTCGCTGCCTCTCAACCTCTAGGAGGCGCTTTTTCTCATTGTACCTCTGCTGATCGAGAGGCAAGCCCTGGCGCAAGTTCTCTGGCGTGGGTTCTTTCACACGTGAAGTGCGTGGACTCTATGACAGTCACATATTCAACTGACTTACTTACATTTCAGACTAGGAGGGTACATTAGGGTTCAGTGCAAAACATAGTATGTGCTTTATATTTCTATAACAGTTACCATAGCTTCAAGCTCAACCCTCATCATATAGTGCTTACTAAATTAAAACTACCCATGGATCTCTTTGTAAGCGAATGGAGAGTATACATGTTGCATGTCTTGAATTGACAGGGGTACAAGGCCTTTCTAGCATGTCTTCATGAATGCAAGAAGCATTTTGCAAGATAACATGTACATGAACAGTGAAAATGAGGGCCCAGTTGCTCAAATCATTAACATCCAGTTCAGCTAACAATATGTTTACCATGAATGAAATTAAAATAAAAGAAGAAATTATCAAAAAAAAATGAAATATTTAAGGATATCAATATATGGAGAATACACTCACATGATGTCATGTTTCATTTACATCAAAATTTTCATACAAAAAGCTTAAATGACTATTTAGAGGTTTCAGCAACTGGGCTCTGATCTAGCCTGCTTCTCACCTTGGCAAGATACTCGTTGTATTCCCGCTTTCTCTCCTCCTCAAGTCTCTGTCGTGGACTGTCATCATTCAAGGGCAGACNGAGTTAAGTGGATTACAATGGGAAATCAGATAGACATTTAGTGATTCACAGACAGAAATAAGAGAGACTTTAAGTGGTATACAGTAGAAAAAGGGAGAGACATTTAGTGATACTCATTTGAAAACAGAAGATTTGTAACAAATGTGCCTAATACCCCCGCACTGATTTGTCAGCTTTATTTAAGAGCAAATAACTCATGAATATGTGAATCACTTCGGCAAAGTCTTGCACATCTACACTTCCTTTTGATGACATATTTAACTTTTCAATTTGATCACTTAAGAAATGTGGAAGTACCCACTCAACAAACTTATACCATGATGAGCAGACAAACCTAGAAAGTGACTTCTACATACCCCCTCCCTGCAGAGGTATAACAAGACTAATTAAGAGACACATAGAGGGGCAGATACTTTTAATGCTACTCAGTAGGAAGGCAGCGACATTAAGAGATATATAAAGATATCATTATTTTTTGGATATAAGATGAATTGTAGATCAGTTGGATCCAAGCAGATATTTATTAACCTTTTTAAAGTTTATTCCATGGAAAGAAGCTGTTAATGCACATTACCATCATACAATGGCTATTTTACTCCACATGCACAATAACATTTAACAGTTAACACAACAAAATACTGATGTGCATGGACATATTACTCAGTATATTAATATGTATTAAAATATTTGTCTTAAAAAAAAAACAAAAAAAAACTTGTATACATATAGGTATAATGTCTTCTGTACTTTTTTTTACTTCTAAGAACAAATATGCTTTACCAATTATGTAGCACATGCTATTTCTACACTGGCATTCTAATTGATTACATGCTATTTTCTTTTTTTTAACAGTCTATGTAGCTTTAATGGTTATTGCATTTGTGACTAATGCAGTAGATAAATATTACTGCAATATCTAACTGCATTTCAATTCTAATCTGTTACTATCTGATTAATGTGCTTAACAAATTTTGTCAACATTCATATTTAAGATGATCCTAAATAACTGGCAATTAGAGTACAATATGCATAACAATACATAAATCATTAGTGGGAACAAAGTCATGCAGGGCACAGGAATTGAACCAGTCATAGCATCCAATAAATGAGCAAAAATAGGGAAAAAAAACACATTAGAATGACAAATTATCAAAGTTAATATCAATTCCCTTCTTGACATTGCCAACTGTGTATTTTAAACAAAATTATAATTATTCAAGAAGATTATACTTAACAAAAAAATACCTTATGCTAATAATTTACTTTATTAAATAAAACAGCCTAGTAAACAACCTAATGAAATACTGCAGTGTGTTTTAAATTACTTAATACACATGTATTTAAAGTTGTAAAGCATCAAAGATTTTGTTTACAGTTCACACTTTTCACATGAATCAAAAAATGCACTATTTCCACAAGACTGAAAGTGAAGGGCACCCAAACACTTGCATCCAAACAGCAAGCCTAAACTGCAGTACTGCAGGTGATGTCTCTAGGAGTGCAATTCTGTGCTGAGGCAATACTGCCAATAGAATCTACCCCAGTCCCCTGGACCAGAATATGACAGGAAGTCCTATGCTTGCCCGTGCCAGCGTACACAAAGATAATGTAGGTATTTAGCTTAAACCGAATGGCAGCAGGGGCAAACTTCCATTTCTATGCCTCACCCATCCAAAATACGTGGCCCCTTTCATTTTTATGCCCACCCCTTTTAAAATGTGTGCCACCCTTTTTGTCCTTTTTTTTCATTTCTCGATGTTCTTGTAGATACTGAAACGCCCAACATGTTTTTATTGGTAAATGACAATTGTATAGGGTAACATACAATATTAATTCATATTCGCATCAAATTATGTTTAATAAAGAACATACTTTATGGAATATATTATGCTTAATGGATGATAGAACTTAATTTAAGTGGAAATTAAGTCATTTAAAAGGATAACCATACAACTGTGAACTGTGTAACAGAACTATGCAACAGTTTCAAATAAATTCACCAAAAAGTAAATAATTGCTTGTGCACACACAAACACTTGCACAAAAGGAAAAACACATTATTTCTTCCAAGGGGGCAGTGACTTCAATAGTTTTTAGCACAAAGAAAACATCTTTAGTCAATTATGTTGATCAATATGTACATTGGTAATGTCAATTTTGATCATGAAGGTATTCCTTTTGGCAGTGAGTATGACCTAAATATGACAATTTTTATTTTATTTGTAACTGAATTTATTTTAATTCATTTGTAATACTACATATGTTATGCAGTCTGTAATGCCCTTTGATCAAACAACGAGCTAACACTTTAGAGTTGCACACTAATATCTTAGTTTGATAACAAGAGAGGTGTGCCCAAAATGGGGAGGGTGAATGCGGGATAGGGGTGGGGGTCTCCTCTCAGAGGGGACATGTACAATACAGTTCAAAACAATTTGTTTCTTTTGAACTAAATATAATTTTTTCAGCAAGTTCTACATTGAAATCCAATCAGGGCACATTTTTTTATTAGTATGGCCAACAGCAATATCACCTTTTGTGCAGAACATGAAATAAATAAAAGCACAAATAAAAAGCTGTCTGGTCCCACAAAACAATTTTACTCTAAAATTCAACTCCTTGAAATCGATCCTGCAATGATTTCATGTGAACATATGGCTAAACAAGCACTAAACATCATACATGCAAAAGACATCTAACAGTAAAACTGTGACAAGCACTAAAGTATAAAAGGTGAATTGAATAATAAATACATTTTTACTACATACAGGTAATGGACAATCAGTACTAAGGAAAACGAAAGTATATATGATGTTACAACAACAGCATACATAGCAATACACTTTAGAGGCATGCATAGCACAGACTAAACACATACTACAACTATCCAGACTAGACTGCGCTTCTAGCCAGAAAGCAATACCTTTTCCAAATCTTTCAAAACTGCATTTTGTGAGGGTCTGTTTCTTTCTATGGGAGGTGAAAATGACCTTGACCTTCGCACATCCAGGGGTGGAGACAGTTTTTTCTCGTTGTACCACTGGTACTTCTCTTTCTCATCCAGACTTCTGCCTCTCTGATGACTGGGGTCATGCCTTTCACTTGGTCGACCTCTCCTTTCAAACAACCTCTCATCATCACCATGACGATGACCTTCATCATGTACATCACCATTTTCTAGGTAAATAGGTTTTTGTTGCTGGGGGTCAAGGTCTCTTCGTGGGCTCACATTAGGCTTATCCATGACCCTTTCTTCAATTGGATAACCTTGACCTTGAACAGGTCTTTGAGGGGCCAGTATATGACCCAGTTGTCTTGCTTTGTAAAGAAGCTTCTCTCTTTGTTGCTGTAAAAGTTAGAAGTCTTGAATGTAACATAATTCCTTCTTAAACCTAGTTTGTGTGAAAATGATCTGTAAATACATCGCTTCCTAGATAGTTTAATATCTTTTACAGATAGACCATATTCTTTTGTATACTGACAATACATATCCCATAATTGTTTCGATTTCCAACAGTAAATGGGAGACACTTGAGCCTTAAACTAATGTGTGTAGTATTTGATTCATGCCTCATGTTTAAGCATGTTATCATTTTCTGCCTACATGGGTACATTTGATTGAGATAGTTTTAGAAGTATGTTTGGTTTAATTGTCCCTGATTAATTCTTGAATAATTGTGTGTGTCAGCTAGGCCTCAAACCATTTCAAACCCACATGCTTTAAATTGACCATTCCAAGGCCATGATCCCGGTTGTAATAAGTGTATGCTGTTTTTGGTGTTCTGTAATAAAAGTAAAGGAAAAGAACAAGAATTTCTCTCCTGACAAACTTTCTGGACTTTCATTGTATGGTTTATTTGAAACATAATAATAATATACAAACATGATCTGTCTTCAACATACTTAACATTTAATACTATTGTCCCACAGAAAAAGCTAAGCATGAATGTATGAACAGTTTTCTTCTCCGCAAGCCAGACAAGTACCTTTTCAAGCTCTTGCTTAAATGCAGCATTCTTCTCACGTATAGCTTTGTCTCGTTCTGATTGGTCGGGCCCCACAAACATCCCTTCCTCTGGCGTGACAATATGCCTTGAGGCATGGGCCTTTTTCTATTCACATCAACAAAATAGGCAAACATCCAATTGTGGCAATAACATAGTTTTTTTAATACAGAAAGGTTTTTTCAACTGTATAAAAAACTATTGATTTTACTTTGCGCTTTAAGAGTATCCATATGAAATCAAAGAAGCAAAAGATGCATACACCTGATTTTTGCACATTTGGAACTTAAGTCATAAATATATTTATTTAACAAATATGTTTCAATATTTATTGTCGAACAAAGTAAATGTACTAAAGAAACTTATGAATAAACTTTATTCAATCAAATTCAACAGGCCTTTCGCAAAACTAGGTGACCTCCCTTGAAAATTATATCCCTTTATTGTGAATATGTCATTACCCACAGTTCATAATCAACTTCCTGTGACCTTTTTCAAATCTATTCATTTTATGCAGCAACTATTGATCACATTATGTCTTTATAACAAAACTTCTGATAAAAATGATATAAAATACTTAATAATAAAAGCTTATGTCACTGGAGTCATGATAATAAATAGGAACATTATAAAGTTTAATTTGGATTGCTTTACATACAAGTTAAAGCCTTTATTTAGCAAACAAAATCATTGCCGATAATATTCAAATAAATAAGAACAATCAAATAACACATCTTTTATAAATAAGTTCTGCAACATTCACTCATTTTACAACTCAAACTCATACATATGAATGCTTGCCCAAATATTTATTGGACGATATTGGTACATATAAATACGCTGAACAATCGATAATAGTCACCGGAAGTGACACTAGCAATTATGCAAGGGAAGTAACCTTGTGTTGGGAAAGGCCTATAAAATATTGTATAAATGAAATACATTTTTCACTCAACTTGGATAAAATTATTAAAGTTACACAACAACATCAAAATTAGTATAAGCACAGTTACATGGGTGTTCACAGTTTTATCAGCTCGTATGTGTTCCACATAAAGATAACTACTGCAGTCTATTGTTGAACAAGGACTTTTTTTTATTAAAATTGATAAATCTAAACAATTAGACCAAGAAGACGCAATTATGAACACAATCTCTATTTTTAATGGATATTATTTGATATTTGAACCATGAATTCGGATAAAAATGTACAGACAGACCATGAGAGCTTAACTTTTCAAATGTAGTCAATATGCTTAAGGAATGTTGAATTATACAGCAGCATCAAAACCTGTTCAAAGACTATTCTTCGCTTTTCAGAGTATAATGTAAATGTTTAGTTATTCGCCTGGTATAATGACCCAAATGTCGTCTTAAATTTCAATTGAATACCTGTAGTAGAAACAGTGATATGGAGATATTGCACATTTACGCAGACGCAGACTTTTGGTTGAGTAGTACAGATGTAGAGATATTGAATATTGTCACAAAATATAAGCTTGCTAAAATTTTAGGCTACATGTACTTAGCAAAAACTAGCGCATTTTTATCTTATTACAAATTGTGTTCATTTCTGAGCTTTCTATATAGCAAACTGTCTATCTGCAAAACATTGATTCAATATTTAAATATGTATAAACAGTAAAATGTAGAACATGCTAGCAATTATGACTTCAATAAGAAATCAAACCAGATATCTCAATCGGGAAATTAGGAAAAGAACAACAGATCATACTGTGTGATTCTATTAAAAACGCCTCTATAAGAAAAGATATATGACACTAATAATTCATTAGGTTTTCCAGACTTAATACCCAGCAGTGCTTTAAATTCTGCACCATCCAATACCAAAGAACATGTTTTTCTTGCAGCTATCACATCAGATCTATTAAAGAAAGATCTAGGATTACAACAGTAACTGGTGAGCAGGGTGAAAAAGCCAGTCAAGTCTTGTGACATTTTCTGCTAATTTGCTGAATCCACAGGTACTTGAAACTTTCAGATGTCAATATATACCCTTAATAAATAGTTTTTTTAATATACAGTGAAATCTGAAAGTTTAAGTTCCAGTGGCTTAATTGAAGTAGTTTGTAAGTCGTATTAATGATTTAAAGCATATTCATTTCATTTGTCATTAAACATTGCAAAAAATTATTAAATCTTAAAGGATTTCCACAATTTGTGTGTCACATTAAAGAGGGAAGTGAAAAAGCAGGAAGCAGCACCCTGCAATTCGGCTCGATATCTTATCCCAAGTAGTCCATAAAGCATAATATATTATATATTTTACGGGGTACACAACACTGGTATACATATTTCTAGCCTCAGCGGTACCTGCAGGAAGTCATTATACTCCTTCTTTTTCTCAGCCAAGTGAGCTTTCTCTGCTTCCTTGTAATCGAACACTTTATTGCCACGGTTCAACTAGACAACAAAACAGCCATCGCTTATGCTAAGCACAGTGTCTATGGCATGAATAATTACAAAAGTAAGAAACAGTTTAAGTTATGAGGCAATGTTATTCAATCTTACTGGGTCTGACTCTAACAATATATCTATCTGATATGAAACCAGGGCCAGTATTCAAAATGCTTCATAGGGAAATCTTTTCTAGGTGGAATCCAATAAGTTTTCAGCATAACCAAATTATAAAGTGTTAATCAACGTATCGATATTTACTTTTTAAGGCATTCTTGAACAAGTAATAGTCATTAACATATTAAGGAATTTAATGAATTAAAGGAGTAAATGATGCTATAATAAGTTTCAATGTGCAATTTAAGTGTAAGTTTTGTGCAAGGAACTTTTCGTGTAAGTGATATAAAAGAAAAATGTTACATAATCATTGTTTTCAATTTCTATACAACTTTCTTAAGTCTTGACAAGACTCAAGAAAGTTATATTCAAGAAAATGTGCATCCGAGAAAAATGTACAAATACATGTATGCTATTTTTCATTAATGGGTCACTCTCTTAACACTTAAAAGGATTCAATTGTGCACATTATGTTAGACGACATACTATAACAAACATAAAAGCTGCATGTATGTTAGTGAACTGCTTCAGGTTAACTTAGCTCACTTCATCCACTTAACAGACCATATTCCAAACGGGATTAAACAAATGCCAAACCCAGTTACAGATTCCATTACAAGTATCCTTTAAACTGAACATGTACCTTAATCCAACATTATTTTTGTTAAAGAAAATAAAACATTCATGAAAGGGAAATAATTAAGTCATGAGAGACATTCAGACCATACGGGTTACAGACGAGTAACACTCAATATAACCTGGCCTGTACTTTGCACACTATCCCCACCTTTGTCAACAGCTGCAATGAGTGCTTGAAACATTTCAGTTAATTTAAGAAATGCAGTAGGCTTGTTGCTACCATCAAAATTTACATCAGAAGAAAGATCATATTAAAAATACCTCACACATGCATTAAAGAAATGAATATTACTCGTGGGTTCAAATAAATCGGTTTTCTTCTCACCTTTATTAGCAAAACATTCAAAGCTTTAAAAACAGCATGTTTGCAACTAAAAAAAAATCAAAACGTTTAAAGTTAACAAGCAGAAAAGAGCATGTTTGTGTGGTTTACAAATCCAATAACATAAAATCAGAAATAAATTGATAACAAATCAAACAGAAAAGCAAACTAGAATGTGAACTACAAGAATACACTGCACAACTAAACGGTGCCCAGCCAACCTTTGAGGCCAATGCCTGTTTCATTTCAGCATTCCTTTCCTGCTCTAGGGCTTTCCTTTTCTGTTCATACTGACCCAGAGGCAGCCCCTCATTTGAGGGAGTTCTCGGTCTACGACCTCTAGCAGGTCCCGCCTAAATTAGGGGGCAAAAGTTGGACTTATTTGACATTTGGGTATAAAAGGTCTCTTGACTTTACTGTTTCAGCCACTTACTCATACACATTGTTAATACAGTCCTTAAATAACAAAGATTAAATTTGAACCATTTGTATCTGACATAACTTGTTAATTTAAGCATTAACTCCAATTTAACCTTCATTTCTTGTTTTGGTAGCGGTGTTTGATATATCACAGGACAGAGTGGATGAAACAGACTATAATGTGTACATAAAAATTGCTACTTTTGAACACAACAGAAGTTCTAGTAAAACTAACATCAAATGGAGAAATAAAATATATACATCGTACAACAAAGAAAAAATATATTTAGTATCATACATTAAAAACAAAATGTATAAAATACAATGTTTGAATAAGAATGAGTATTTATGGAATGAATAATTATAAGTGATAACAAAAGTACATACACAAATTTATACCCACAACATACCAGTACCAATATATAGCTCGCCAATATTAACCTTGCAATCATCTTTATGCATGAATATATTAAAGTCAAGTTATTTTCAGTTCTTGAAGTGATTTAAATCCATTGATTTACCTCACTGAATATACTGTTATGGTTTTATTTAACTTATGCTAAATATGCACAAACAAAACCAAATGGAAATATACGAAAACAAGAGATGTGTTTGTCAGAAACACAATGCCCCCTACTGCGCCGCTTTGTTTGTTTTATTATTTTTATTTACCTTTGACCTTGAAGCATGACCTTGACCTTCACCACTCAAAATGTGCAGCTCCATGAGATACACATGCATGCCTAGTATCAAGATGCTGTCATCAATAATGCAAAAGTTATGACAAAACTTTAACCTAGGTTAAAGTTTTGGGACAGAATGACAGACAGACAGGCCAAAAACAATATACCACCTTTTCTTTTAAAAGGGGGCATAAAAATCCAACCGCATAATTGACGCTAATGGAGTTCAAGATGGCCAGGTCAACATTGTCGAGCTATACACTTAATATTGACAAGGTCAAACGTGAAATGTGACATAAGATGTTAAAGAAACATTTTATTTCCACGAAATTCTGCTAGGTCTTGTAGGTCATAAAATATCCCAGTGATAACATTCTAACCGTCTCAGGACAAATAGAGAAATTGAGCCTGAGATCAACGAGCAAGGCAAAATGCATTCTCACTGAAAATGTAAGCAAGCATCATTACCGTGTATCCGCCTGCATTCTATACAGAACATTGTCATACCTTTGCCTGAAACTCATTATATTCCCTCTGTCTGTCTGAGTTCAACTGTTGCTTTTTCTTCTCCTGGGAGTCATAATCAAGGGGCAACCCCGTCTCTTGAGCTGGGGGAGGATCCCTTGGCTAAAAATAGAAATAACAAAACATATAGACATCCAGATTCCAGTGATAGCTTGCTTACTTAGGTGAATACAAAAATAACCAGAACATATAGACATTTTATTTTACATAAAGGCCAAAACTAAAACTGTCACAGAACATACATGTATATGCCCTGGTAATTATTGAGTTATTAAAGAATAAATTATGTAAACAAGAGCTGTGTTTGTGAAACACAATGCCCCCTTCTGCAGTTTGAAGCAGCACAGCAGTTATTGTAGAGAAAATTGTTCAAGTCCAAGGCCCATAACTTCTTAAAAAATCAATAGACCAGAACAAAACTCAAATTTAATCTGTACGTCATGTACATGTAGGTAGACTCACAAAACAACAATAAGGTTATTATCTGAAAGCCTTTTGAAAACAATTAAAGAAAGGGGTAATTATAAAGAAAATTCCTAAATCCAAGGCCTGTAACTTCGTAAAAAATCAATGAACCAGAATAAAACTCGAAGTTCATCTGTAAGTCATAAAGGTTGATTCACACACCAAAAATCATGTCAATATCTGCAAGCGTTCAAAAAGGAAAACTGTTATTCTAGAGAAAATGTCAGGCCCATGACTTTGCCAAAAATCAATGGACTAGAACAAAAACCGAACTTGATCTGTAGGTCATGCAGGTAGACTCACATACCAAAACTCAGGTAAATATCTGAAAGCGTTTAGGTAATAAACTCCGGAAACAGAATACCGGACAGACTGACGGATGGACAGTCCGACTGCTATATGCAACCCTACAGGGGACATAAACAAGTTTATTTCAAACGGTTTTTGTTAAAGAAGTTAAAGTTAAGATAAAACTCCTACCTCCTCTGCTGGTCTAGCTTGCTGTGCTTCATTCTTCTTCCACTGTTTGCGTCCAGTGGGTGAGGGAGCCGGTTGCCCCGAGTACCTAACCTGGTTCTAGAGGGTCAATCAAGCAGAACAGCATCATGCATATGCACAGGGGACAAGGCTTAGGGAAGGATTACAACTTACTAGCTATTTATAGAGCTAAATTAATGTACTGACTGGGGTATTGTTTAGATAATGGAAAACTTAAAGTTATTATACAATGGCAGGAATGTCTGTCTGCAAATGCATAATCTAAAAAAAAATAAATGAAAAAGTCTTTTTATTCATTAAAACAAGAAATACTGATTAAAATTGTTAGTTTTAAGTTTCCCATAACAGAGGAAAATACTTTCTGTAAGAATTATTACCAGAGGGCCATGAACGTCCTATATTGCTTACCTGAGAACCATGGCTTTTGCTACATACCAAATGCAGGAAATCAACAAACCTGTTCATACTCACAAGAAGTAACATTTCATATACATTTTATCCTTTTTTCCAAGATTAAGTGGTGAACCAGATTTTTGACCCCACTTTATCCAAAATCAAAGTTGGCCTCCATATTGTCAAAATAAACATTCTGACCAAGTTTCAGGTTTGTGTCATACATGTATCTTATAGATTGGTAAAAAGTAGTGTGTATCTTTGACCCAGTGACCTTGTTTTATACCCAAAAAGATTCAAATTTGGCCTATATATTGTTGTTATGATTAATATTCTTACCTTATATTATCACTATTGAGTCATAAGGTTTTTTAAAGATTTGAACTGTGACCTAGTTTTTCACCCCGCTTGACCCAGATATTGTCAATATTAACATTTCCAGCAATTCTCAGAAAGATTTAATCTTAAATGTGGCTGCTAAAGTGGTAAATATATTTGAAATAGACTTTTTCAAGAATAAGATTTTGACAAAGTTTAATTAAGTTTGAGCCAAAACTGTGGCATCTTTAGAGGCAACAGGGTAAAAGTTAGAAAGTCACATCACACATAGCACCACGTCTGACATAGAACAAAATTCCTCAACTTGAGCACTATTGCTCAAATGAGCTTATGATTAAACATGTCTAAATTATCAAAATAAAAAGTATCTTGGCCATTGCATTGCTAAAAAAATCCTTTTTATGGCCAACTACAGTACTTGACTGGAATTACACAATAGCCATAGTTTTGAAATAGAAATGTTAGAATCAAATAACATATTTCTAATGAAAAGACAAAAATTTGGACAATAGTAATACATTGAAACAAGGATATTTTTTGATTAACAGTGTTTAAAATAATTATAATTGTATGTACAAATTCTTGCAAGACCTTTGCAGACCAAATACATGAAAAACCAAATACATGACAATATAAGTATTTCAAAACACTTCAAGTTAGGACAGAATATAAGCAATACACAAAGCTTTACGATGAAACAGCATCATTCTATTATGCTTTTCACTGCAGTTGATTTCATTGTGGAATCAATTATCAAATGTAACTATTTATTTACATTTCTAACAAAAAATCAGTGAATAATGTCTCATAATATTAACACAATTATTTACCTTTCTAGTGCTTTTCCTTGATATTTTCAAACCGTTGATACATAACAACCATTTGTTTCTTACATCGTAATTAATTTCATTATAAATAAGCAAGTTCGTTGAATTGATATCCCCTGCTAAAATAAATTTTGTTTATGGATGGGTGCAGATCCCTTGATAAACGGTATGAATATATGATCATAAAAAATAATTATGTGTAGGGTAATTGTTTTTATGCATTGCAATTCTCCTCATTGATAGCTATACACTCATGAAGTTTCATGTTGAAATCTTGTAGCATATCTGAGATATAGCCCTGAAAAGTTACTTAGTACAAAAATAACAGGCCAATAGCTCTTAGTTAAGATAGTGTAGGGTTATGGTTTTTGTACATGGCACTTCTCCTCATCAATATCACTTAACCCATGAAGTTTCATGTTGAAGTCTTGTATGGTATCTGAGATAAAGTCCTGAAATGTTACATCATAGAAAATAACAAAGGGCAATAACTCTTATTTAAGAAAGTGAAGGGTTATGCTTCTCTAGCATGGAACTTCTCCTCATTAATATCAATACACACATGAAGTTTCATGTTGAAGTCTTGTACGGTATCTGAGATATAGCCCTGAAAAGTCACATCTAAAAACAAACTAAAGGGCAATAACTCTTATTTAAGAAAGTGTAGGGTTATGGTTCATGTGCATTACACTTCTCCTAATTGATATTTATACAACTATGAAGATTCATGTTGATATCTTATATAGTTATATAGAGATTTAGCCCTGAACAGTTTTCTGACAGACAGAATCACAGACTGACAGACGAACAACGCCAATTCTATATCCTTCCACCTTTGGTGGGGGATACTAAATTTATTAATGCAACAGCAATAGATCCATTTCCTGGAAACAAACACCAGAACAAACAACCAGACGAAAAGTAAACATCTGACAACCCAGTAAAAATATATACCATTTCCTGTCCAAGATGTCAGAGCTAAATTCAATCACTAAAACAAAGTCAACGGATTTTTTAAAACTGTATAATAAACTCAGTATTTATTTATGTATATAGGATAATGTAAGCACAAACTAAAACTCAGTTTTTTCTGTGCATGTGCTTCACACAATTTACATACTAATTAATTTACAGGATGCTAATTTTATTTGTTAAGTACAATTTTTAAGTGCATTATTCTATCTGTTTTCATCTGTGTAGATACAAGACATATAAAGCTGAAATTAATTTGGCACATTTTCATAAGAAGGATTCTAGTACTTTACGACAGTGCTGTTTTAACAGAATTGTATGTCATATATTCTATTGATATTCCAACTTAAAAAAAAATTCCAGATACCTGATACTAGCAGTGATTTTTTTCCTTACATACAAGGGGCTTCTCAATAAGGCGTCAGCCCCTTTGAAATTCTTTCAAATCAAACAAATTTAACACAAAACTAATCTTACCACAGAATTTTTTATTCTCTTTCTATGAACACGTTTTCCCAAAAAATGAAAAACAAGAGATGTGTTTGTCAGAAACACAATGCCCCCTACTGCGCTGCTTTGAAAAAAAACAACAACAAAAAACCTTTGACCTTGAAGGATGACCTTGACCTTTCACCACTCAAAATGTGCAGCGTCATGAGATACACATGCATGCCAAATATCAAGTTGCTATCTTCAATATTGCAAAAGTTATGACCAACGTTAAAGTTTTCGGACGGACACACAGACTGACAGACGGACAGACTGACAGTTCAACTGCTATATGCCACCCTACCGGGGGCATAAAAAACCCACATCCAGCTATCTTGCTCTAAAATGAGGGCTACACCAAGGGTATCATCCCCAAAGGTGAGAAAGGTATTTTATGAATGTGTCCACGTGACATGAATGTCCCTTCTTTTTGGGACAGATAAAATGTTAACATATATTATTTATTAAAATTTATAAAACATAAACAATTATTCTTCAAAATCAGAGCATACAGGGTAGCTGTTAAGGAGATTGCGTTCCTCCTGCAGTTTCTCTTTGTGTCCTCTGATAAACTGGTCAATGTCGGTCTGAACCAGAGCGCCCATCGTCAAACCTGTAATCCATCGAAACAAAATCTATGTACATGCAAAGAAAACATTGCAAGTTTGCAACAAAACATTTCAAGCTTTTAGACATATTTTAATGAAAAATAAATTTGACAAACATCATAAAAAGGTGTTGTTTGAGGGGATAAGCTGACATGTAAAATGACAATGTTCTGGATGGGTTTGAATCTTGCACACGACAACCTTTTTTCCAAGGATGAGTTTTTAAATCTATTAATTTGCATTTTGTGAATTTATCTTCTGATGGCTCAATGACATGTGATGCTTTCTGATTAGACTTTAATGGAATGTAGTGTGTGGGGGTAAAAACTAATGTGAAAATACTGAGCTCAGGCCGGGGATTGAACCCATGACCTCCAGAGTGGTAGTCAGACACTTTAACCATGCCGCTAAAGAGCTAGCCCAACAGCAAGGCTGTTGGAAGTGGGCTTATTTTCACTACACTCCCCCCCCCTTTTAATGTTTCAAGGCCCAGACAAGCCCGCTACAGCATGTCTTGCATCCGCAAGGCCCTCCCAGAAACCATTAAACAGCTCAGACCTATTCACCCTGCATTCACAGTTCTTTTTTACCTCATCACTATTAATGTGAAAATACTGAGCTCAGGCCGGGGATTGAACCCACGATCTCCAGAGTGGTAGTCAGACACTTTAACCACGTCGCTAAAGAGCTAGCCCAACAGCAAGGCTGTTGGAAGTGACCTTATTTTTACTACAAAAATATCTGGTAGAACACAGTGGTAGCATAGTGCTCCAGTAGGGGTTACCAGGACAATACACATGAAAGTAAACTTATCTGATTAAAACTTAATCAACAATGAGGTTTAATGAATACTGTGTCGGTTAAATATTTAAATTGTGGTTAAACGTTTAGTATTTTAACATCAACAACAAGTGATGTGAGTAAATACAAAAGGCGTTTATGGCAACAGCAAATAAAGGGTAAATATTGCCAACGTCAACTGGTTTTGGACTTAAATTTGTGGCAAAATTGATAATTATTATATGAAAACATACTTTATAATTACAAAACACTCTTCATTAGCACTTGTACCACTTAATAATCTTTAAAATACGCTTTATTTTGGTTTATTCGAGTAACAACTTGATAACGGAAGTATGATTTGCACATGCGCACTGTGTAATTTCACAAAATATTAAACCATACTGTAAACGGTTAAGATTTTTACTAATGGTGAGTTTACACTAAATCCAATACCGATACGGCCACATTCTTGCTGCCTTTTCTTCATTTCAGATTGTGCTTGGCTAGTTTCAATTTAAAGATGAAAATGTCTTCTTTCGGAAAAATGCCATCCAACTTCTAAGAGAGAGAGATATTATCTATACTGTAGAGAGATAAAGTGCAAACAGGATGCACAGAAGTTGCAAAATGACCTGGAGGCCGCGGGTAGATGGGAGCAGGATTCGCTCATGTTGTTTTACCCCGATAAATGTAATGTATTAAGCATCACCCGTCAAGCTAAACCTTCTCACTTCCAATACCAGCTACATAACCATACCTTAGAAAGTGTAAAATCATCAAAATACCTAGGAGTAACTATCCAAGACAACTTAAAGTGGGATCAACATATAAATTCTATCACCAGTAAATCAAATCAATCACTAGGATTCCTTCGCAGAAATCTCAAGATAAATAACCCTAAAGTTAAGGAACAGGCATATAAAGTAATAGTTAGACCAAAACTTGAATATTCTTCTACAGTCCGGGACCCCCATAATAGTTACCAAATTAACCTAATTGAGAAGGTGCAAAAAAGAGCAGCTCGTTTTGTCACAAACTATTATCGTACAGGACCAAACTCAAAATCAGTCACAGAAATGATCAATAAACTAAATTGGCCGTCACTTCAAGATAGAAGAGCAAGAGCAAGATTTATACTTTTCTATAAAATTGTGAACAACGTTGTAGCCATTCCATCAGCAACAATTAGAAACCTCTTAATCCCTAAATCTTCTTATATGAGCTTTAGGAACTCACACAACCACAAATACAGACATATAGGTGTATTATATGACCCATACAAGTTCTCCTTTTACCCTAGAACCATCCGTCAATGGGACATGTTGCCTATCACCGCCTGTATAGCAAGCACAGTTGACATCTTCAAAACAGTTGTCACTTTGCCTGTTGTGCTGCGGTTATTTCTCGGCAAGCCTAAACAGCAACCAGTGTACATAGTTTTATCTCTGGCACAATTTTGCTTCTANCTGTTCGCGGTTGAGTCCAACTGTCTGTCATCGACGGAACAATCTGCCATCGACGTGACGCGTAATACGGTGTGATGACGCCAACAGTTATGTTGATGTGTCGACCTAGGATAAGATTTCAAGATTAAAAGAACCCGCATGTTGGCATAACAGCCTTAATCTCTGACGATATTCAATCCTTAAGTCGCCCTGTAGATTTAACTATTTCTGTGTTGTTGACTGTATATGTACATGACGGCTAACGATAAAATATCTGATTGGTTTTCGCGTCCAATTATGCAGGGAAATTGAACCAATCAGACGACGCATTCTTTAAACAGTTATAATGGAGATTACTGAGTGGTAACAAGTGTTTTTTTTTCATATTTGATCCGTTGAACTAGTTTTTAAACGCATCTGATCCAGATTCCAACTTGGCCCAGATAGTGTAAAGATATACATATACATATGTTGTTTTCCGAAGCGGCAACAGTGTTTTTCTTATGTATAACCTGGTGACCTAGTTATTGAATGAACTTGACCCAGATTCGAACTTAGCCTTGATATTGTCAAGATAAACATTCTGACCAAGTTTAATCCTTATTGAATCATACATATGACACATAGAGTGATAATAAGGTTTTTCTAAGATATGACCTGGTGACCTAGTTTTTTACACATGTTATCAAGTTTTGAACTGGGCCTAAAAATGTCAAGATAAACATTTTGACAGTTTTATCAAAATTGAGTCATAACTATTTTCATAGAGATAATCATTGTTGCGCACTAACGTACGTTTAAAAATGTGATAAGCAGTATTTGAGATCGTTAACTTATTAACATCAATATTAAATTAATATAATGATAATTGAATGTATACTTAATTTATATTTCACTAAAAATTTACTTCATTGCAATTTGTATGTCTATATTTTTAAGGGGAATGAGGTTCTTGAAGAGAAATGAAATGAAAAGTGCTTCATGTCACCATTGCTCTACAGCAATCCAACAGCGTGGTACATCGAATCTGCTAGCTTTGTATTTGCTATTGTACTTGCATGAATAAACATCATCACTGTTAGGAAAACAATTAAGTGCTGAACATATATTCTTAAGTGTTTATGTGTATGAATTAGCTTCCTGGAACAAGTCTTCTATATATCCAATACTCAAAATGTTTTCGTCCGATAAATACCGGTATACTAAAACTTTTGGAAGTTTTTCAGAGTGTTTGCTTTAATTATTTCCAACGAAAGTAATCGAAGACTTTTATAACAAGAAATAATTCTTGGCATTCTAATTGCATATATTTATTATTTTTACCACACATTGCCATCATTTAGAAATAATCTTTCAATATTATAAATAGTAAAGGTATGGTTGCATAAAATTAAATTAAGAGTTAACATACCAGGTAACTGACCTGTACGGGTATAATGCAGTGCAGTGCAGGGAATTTAATTCTGTTTTTAAGACGACTTAATGGTTAAAGGAGGTAAATATTGATAGTACCCAATCGGTGACAATTATTGTGGGATACTTTAGCCCACATGCACAATTGACCATCATTGAGGGGTAACATGTTTATAAATGAGTGTGCGAATGTATGGTAATCATCATTATCGTCGTCGTCGTCGTCGTCATCATCACCATCGTCATCGTCGTCACCGTCATTACCCTCGTCACCATCATGCAAGGCAGCCGTATAACAAATAACAAACTTTTGTTAACAAACACACATTGTGCCCCAGCTAGCAATCAGCACAAATCCTATACACAGCCAGCAATGTCAAGAGTTACTTGTGCCCAGCCCAACAACTCAAACAAAGCTGTATCGCGAGACCGTAGCCAGCGCACTGCATCCCCTGTAGTTTAGCGCAGGACACCAGGAAAACAACAATCGCCATAGCCTTACCGGAAGAGGAATCCTCACACCCACACCAAGCAGGGAACCCCGAAAAAACGCCAGCCGGACACGGCCGAACAGATTGCTTCATCGCAGCCTAAATCGACGATACAGCGTCCCTGGGATACATCTGGATCCAGAAGAATAACCCGGGGAGCCCTCACTAGGCCTCCGGGTAAAGACATTGTGCTTCTAACCTGAAAAAAAACAGTAACATAAAATTAGGTGGTCTAAACGTAAGTGGCCTGACAAAAAAGACTTTATTAACAATTACGATTTATTTTGTGCCTTTGAAACCCATGCATACGAAACGGACATTCTGGACATCCCAACGTTTACATTTTTCATAAGCACCGTTCTCAAGAATATAAGAGGAAACCTGGGGTCATTGGCGTTTATGTACGAGAAAGTATTTCCCCACATGTAAATGTTTTACCAAAATCCACAGATTATGTTCTATGGCTAAAAATTGATAATAAAATAACTGGTTTTGAAAAAGACCTAAAACTAAGCTCGATTTGTATACCCCCTTAAAACTCTCGTTTCTACTCTCCCGATGATTTGTATACCCCCTTAAAACTCTCGTTTCTACTCTCCAGATGATTTGTATACCCCCTTAAAACTCTCGTTTTTACTCTCCCGATGATTTGTATACCCTCTTCAACTCTCGTTTCTTCTCTCCCGATGAATTTAGCATACTTGAGGATGAACTTTCCTTATATTGTAACAACAATAACTATGTCTTTCTAGCTGAAAATGCGAATAGTAGAGTAGGGACACTTATTGTCGACGTAGCCCAGTCGGCACATATTTATATTGTATCGGATTCTAAATTGCTGATAAGTAACAACTGAAAGCAAATATAAATATCAAAGATATTAATTGAAATACAACAATACGACCGTCTTATACAAAATATAAAAGGCAAATGCCATTAGATGTAATCGCGCATACTGGTTATAACAATGTATTGCATAAACAATACTAGGAAAATACAATTAATGCACTAACCTGAAAGCAAATATAAATATCAAAGATATTTAATGAACTTCAACAATACGACCGGCTTATACAAAATATAAAAAGCAAATGCAATACGTATTGCATTTGGTGATCGGTCGGGCGTAACAGGTTAGTTGTTATAATGGATTAAATGACTGATTGGATGAATGTAAGTGATGACTGGTCATAAGGGAAAGCTTTCAGTTGTACACATTATTATTAAAGTAGCATTGACCTGGTTTGAGTAATTGCAAAGGTGTTGTTTTCTATGACATAACATAGTTTTACTTGTCGAACTGGTATTAAAAGTGTTCAGGGCATATTGAACAATGTCGATGTGATTAGTCTGCGCTTTTAGATTCTCCCATCAACGTGATGATCTTGATCGTGATTGCAATTAGCTACACACTAAAACACATTAGCGACAATATTGTATTCCTGTCAGCGGTTAATAAAGTACAAAGGTGTTATCCGTTTTGATCATGTTTGTAACGTCGGGTATCAGGATAACATTTTATCGATATAGACAATGTATACAATTTTAAGAAAACATTTGTATTGTTATCGGTAAATTACGGAATCCGGATAGTGCCATCTATAATCTCGCCCTTCTTTCATCAAGGGCGACACACGATACTTTGCGCGACAGTCGCGGCGACGCACGATATTTTGCGCGACAGTCACCTAATATTAAATAATAATAAACTTCAAATGTCTTATTAGAATGTATGTTATATACTATAATAGCAAAAAATAGTAACATACATACTCAAATATATACACTATATATTTTAAAGCTAGATACAATTGATTCACTTTCCATAATATATTACACCTATATGTTCTTACTTATTATATTTTTTTATTAGCGAACAATGCTTTATACTTTACGACGTTATATATAAAATGTTAGTAACTTGCAAATGAGTTTCCTAGTCGTGTCAAATATTTTTTGTATAAGAATTTAGTTTTAAATTGCAAAAGTCTCATAAGCTGGCAATATGACGGTGAGATAAACTTCCGTCTTAAAAGAAGTAAGCTAGTAACAATACATATTATTTAAAGGAGCGTGTATTATCAAGATTTCGGTAAGAAAGACTTCATTTACAGGTTGTTCAGATGATGATCATTAAACAAAAATGTTGATTGTAAAAATTCTCAAAATTATTCAATCCAGTTACTCGCCAACAGTCTATCTACTCTGGACTCAGTATTTCTAGTATCAGTTTTCTTTCGTTGTTTTGTTAAATGTGTAATTGACGACACGGATGGTAATGGCTGTAACGGTCTAAATACAAAAAAAGATGTGGCTGTTATGTAGTTGAAATTTTCATGATATTCATTATTTATCTGGCTTATGGTGATGATTTTAAGGACGACGACGAATAATAATTGTAATAACATTATTAAAAAAACTGAAAAGTTTCTTTTTCCACATGTACTAGGTTTGAACGAGAGAATGTTTGTTTATGGTTCCCCGTTGTAAGTCTTGCTTAACTCTTTTTGGTCAAATGCTTTGTATAAGAAACTAAATTTTCTTTACATTATTGAATCAAACAAACAATATATCAACACGAGAATCTTAGTTTATATAATATAGTTTTTATTTCTTTAATATAAATGATTATCCGAGATCAATCAATAACAATATGTATGCGAAATAAAGTTAACAAACACGAATAACGAAAACAGATATTGCTGACGTAATGTTCTTCTTTTCCTAAAAGCACAGTTTTGTTGCATTGCCTGATGCAAGTGTTCGATGACATGGCTTTTCACCCGCTGCCCAGGACTTTGACTTTACACGGAAGTGACGTAGATCTTCAGAATGTTCCTTTTGTAACATGGGTGTGTATGACTGTGGAAAACAGTGGCTGCGCTCGGATTCGTAGAATGCTTTATATCCACCTTGGAGGAGATAAATTTCGGGAAAATTCAGTTTAGGGTACGAGTCAATATTTAATTCTCGATCCAGCGACCTCAGATGCCGATACATTTTCGGGCCCCTTTCGGAAGAAAACTCGCAATGGAAAATAAGCACGTGATTCTTTTCTGATGACGTCACGGAGTTGTGTATGAGGTCCTTAATCGCTTGCTTTGTGCAAAGGTTGATAGCTCCCTTGATATGTCCTCCTTCAAACTCATACGGATATCTGCAGTCAATGACAGTCATTTGATCAATACTGTCCATGTACGCACCTTCCAGAACACGTGCCATGGTTTCCGGTGTGATCGCATTCAGATCCTTGTGTTTTCCTGATACCGTTGGCAACGTGTTCTCACGTGACCCATCGGCAACGAGGCGAGGTTCTGTAGACAAACGCTCTACGGCAGCAACGATGCTTTCAATCGACCTCTCCTTCACGTCAGGCGTTTCTGCTGCATCAGTGCAACCAACTGAGCGACGCCGTTTCGTTGGCTTGTCAAAACCATCAAACTCTCTGTGACGCTTTCTCGCATGGCATCGTTTTTGAGGCTCACGATTCAAAGCTTCGCAATCAAAAACGACAGAAAAGTCCACAACATGAGGAGGCATTTTCGTGATGTTTTTCCTTGCACAGTTCAGATTTATTTAATGCTTGCAATCGTTCTTATCTGTGTTATATAGTTTTACTTGTCGTCCTGGTGTTAAAAGTGTTCAGGGCATATTGAGCAATGTCGGTGTGATTAGTCTGCGCTTTGAGATTCTCACGTCAACGTTATCACCTTGATCGTGATTGCAATTAGCTGCACAATAAAACACATTAGCGACAATATTGCATTCCTGTCAGCGGTTAATAAAGTACAAAGGTGTTATCGGTTTGATCATGTTTGTAACGACAGTTATTTGGAGTAAATTTAATCGATGTTTTCACTGTATGTAATTAGAAGAAAGCAATTGTCTCGTTATCTTAACGATTCTTGAAAGGACACTAATATGGATAGATAATAAATAATTATAATCAATATGTCAGTAACGAAATAAACAATTGTTTTAAGAAAATATCATATCTCCCTGTTTTTTTTTTCTTTTTAATACATAAAAACTATCTTTTGAAATTTATATAATAGCATTTAAGATATAGAAAACCCCATTGAATGCTCTTTGACAACATTGTGACTAGCCATGCAGCCCCAAATTGTATTTTGACCGAAACCAAAGGCTGGTCACTATTATGCAATTTGTCCCGAAGTGTTTTTTTATTTCTTATAGTGTACCGAATAGTTTCATCATGTGTATAATTCAGTATATAATCAACGATTTTTACAGCTTAGTCACACATTTGACAAAAATGGGATTGTTTGATATCAATGTTAACTATCGCCAATATATTTTCACAACAATATCATCATGCGTGCTTTGAAACATAAGACCAGTACATTGTTCAAGAATGTAAGTTAATGTTTCTAAATGTTGAACCTCAAAATATTTACATAAGAAATTACTCACCGGTGTTTATATGCATTGGGGATGCCATTTTGATCATGAACAGTGGGCAACAAGATGAGTCGGTAGAAATCACTATTACAAAGATGTGGAAATGGGGGTTGGTTTCTTATTGTTGAAAGATATTCCTTCAAACTGATATCATCAAAACATATTATTTTAAATGTATTTTTATAATTATATGCATCGTGCGCACAACCTGATTATCAAATTGTCAGAGGCGTATCCTATATTTTAGCATTAGGGCGGCGAACTTTTTACATACTTTCTGAAAATGTTTTTAATTCAAATTTAAAAGATATTGTCAATTTGAAAAAAATAATAATACATATAATATACTAGTATTTTAAGAAATAGCATGAATCATATTACTCTGGTATAAAGCTTTCTTGGGAAATACATGAACTGTGATTTAAAAATAACGTATAGGGCTTTTCGCTTAAAGACCAAAACATGTTCTTGGGTACAAATCATATATATATTTCTGCTCAGAAACAGCGATATCAATTGCACGTTATATAACGGAAGTGAACACGATCTTTTGTGACATTGTCTCTGTGTTCCTAAATTTTGTAAAAGTAGTATGGACTTGTTTACAGTAATCAGGAGACTAAAACTCATGACCCCAAAATGTAATAATGATCTGGCACACTAGGCCAGGGTCCGGAAAGTGTTAGTCTGCATCAGATATTTTAGGCTTTGTGATCTGTTAAAAAAAATATTCTGTGACCATTTACTCATTATTCTGATCACTATTGCTAATTAAGTACAACTACAGTACATGTTTAAGGATAAACAATCCTTCATTTATCATAATATAACTAGTAAGCAAGTCGCTGTATGGGCAGGTTAGGTTGGAATAAGTTACGCAATTGATGGAAACATGAAAACTATAAAAACAAGAGCACCGCGGTCGGAGACAAATATCCCCCACCCCCCCNGGCATTGACACTGGATTTTTTGCAACAAAACTGGCCATCACTCAATCCTTTGAGAACGTATCGAACGAAAACCATTTTAACACTTAATGTCACTGTGACCTTGACCTTTGAACTAAGGATCCCAATTTCAATAGGGGTCATATACTGGCCAAGGCCAATGCACATATGAAGTATTAAGCCAATCGGTCGATTCGTTGACAATTAATTGATCGGAAACGATTTCCACAGATATTGTGACAGTGACCTTGACTTTTGACATAGTGATCCCAATTTCAATAGGGGTCCTCTACTGTCCAAGGCCAATGCACATGGGAAGTATCAAGCCAATCGGTGAATAAGTTGACGAGTTATTGATCGGAAACGATTTCACACTTAGTGTGACAGTGACCTTGACCTTTGACTTAGTGACCCCAATTTCAATAGGGGCAATCTACTGCCCAAGGTCAATGCACATGGAAAGTATCAAGCCAATCGGTCCCTTTGTTTACAAGATATTGATCGGAAACAATTTTCACTCTTAGTGTGACAGTGAACTTGACCTTTGGCATAGTAACCCCAATTTCAATAGGGATCATTTACTGGCAAAGGCCAATGCTCATGAGAAGTATCAAGCCAATTGGTCAATCTGTTCACAAGTTTTGGATCGGAAACAAACTGGTCTACCGACAGACCGACAGACAGACACACCGACCGACATCCAGCAAAACAATATACCCCCTCTTTTTTGAAAGAGGGAATACAAACTGAAGTGCACTAACCATCAGAGCCACTGATTGTTCGGACTAAATCTCTCAGTATTCTCTATCGTCCCAAAGCAGAAGTATAGTTTTGATGGCTGGTCAATTTATTCAGACTTGCATAGCAGCAAGCTGATGGTCCAGGCTATGGTCCAAATTATTCCAAACACTGCATTTTGAAAGCAAAATCATTATTACAGTAAAGTCTTAAAATTGTGATTACAAATTTGTTTCTCTATACGTTTTCCAACATGGTGTATGGTAAATGACCTTGTTTCATGACAAACAGCATACCATCAATATATTTAGCTGAAAACATGATTAAACATTATAATTAAATAATAACATAAACTAAAAACCCATGTTAAAATTTCAAATTATGGATAGTGTAATCATTCAAAGTAATCAGGTCAAACGGTCACCGTTGTCAATCCGAACATTTTTCGAGAATTATTGACCGTTATGGGTTATAAAACTAAATGATAGCGATTTAATAAAAGTCATGACTATTACATAAATTAGTTACTTGTTGAGACTGATTAAAATTTATGTAGAAATGCAATGTTAAGAGGGAAAAAGTCATGGACAAAAGATCTTGGATTGCGACGCCGGAGCTCAATTTACTTTACGCATAGCTGAATTTGGCTCTCAGAGCTACTTATACAATACTCTGAATTGAATGAAAATGTCAAATGTCATAGTCAACTTCACGGGTCTAATGCAGTAGAAGTGTACATTAACATAGCAGTGTGTAGATGAAACTTTCTTTATTGCGGTAATAACCATTGGTCTGGAGGTCCGATCCGTATGAATTCACCACGAGGGCGATAATCATTGTGACTTTATAATAAACAGAACGTTAACATTTGTGTGACCCTTGTATATCAATGTTGGTGCATTGCGCTTTGTTGAGCTTTTAACGAGAGAATGTTTGTTTGTGGTCTGCAATTGTAATAATGAGTTGTTTTTTTGTGTTTTTTTTTATTCAGTATAAGACATACAATGTATACATGTATATGGTCATAAAACAAACTGATACCGTGAAGCAGCAATAATGTTCAAAAACATGTTATACAAGATATGCTAATATATACTTTTTGGCCTTGTGGCTTTCTTTTGATTAAAAAAAAGCAGTTAATAGTTTATATGTATGTTTTCCTTTGTTTGTTTGTGATAGGTGTTTAAAAAAACAACAACAAAAAACACAGAATAATTGTGGATAAAGATGAGTTGCATAAAGTGGGTAGAAAGCAAACTGGACTTGTTATGAGAGTTTAATGTGTTTCCATTTTTGTTCAAACATATAAAGTGTATCATTGTTGAGGGCTATTTCTTTTTCAATTTGAATCTTCAGTTTTAAGTAATTGATAAAACAGTTCATTGTAGGTGTTTGTTTTCTGTATTTCATGCTGAATATAAAATATTTCATTAATATTATAATGTAATTCACAGCGTTATTAACCTCTTGTATTTTGAATGTATTTACCCCTAAACTGATGTTTAAGAGAGATAGTTTAACATTTAATTGTTGTTTCTCTAGAAAGGTTGTCATTTGATTCCATAGAGATTGAATATGTTTACACTCCCAGAAAAGGTGTTCTATTGTTTCAATATGTTCACTACACATATCACATAAATTTGTGTTAGATAGTTTGCACTTAAAAAGATATTTATTTGTAGCTATGATTCTCTGGATGTATTTATACTGAAAATTTCTCAGTGTGCTATCAGTAGTTGATTTATATGGCATGACAAATATTTGTTTCCAATTAAATTCTGTTTCTCCAAGAAGGTTTTGCCATTTAGTTTGAGCTTTAGAGGTTTCGGCATGGTTTT
>VMBQ01001487.1:168096-178558 GCA_007657795.1 Dreissena rostriformis
AGATCTCGTTCAGTGCAGCTGAATGTCGCTGTTATATCAACCATGACTCAGTGTCAGATTGTTAACACAAGTAAACCGTGGGAGAATTATTAAGTAGCTGACAATGTGCTTATAGGGTGCGTGTGTGTGAGAATGTGTATTGGTGGTGTTGTGTTGGATTTTCCATTCGAAGGTTGTTTATATTCATAATCTGGGTGTTTATATTTCTGAATATCGGAGACAGCTCTCCATTATTTGTCTAAATATCAGAAGCGTGTGTTTGATATAGATTTAAAACAACAATAAAACCAAGACATTATGGGGACACATTTGATGGTGATACAGGTTTAAGCTGATATATGAAGACATTATGGAGACATTTGACAGTGATACAGGTTGAAGTTTGAGGTTACAATATCTCGTCCTTACTTCATACTCGTCAGAGCAATCCTATTGTTCAAGCTAATATTTCTGATCTGTATTAGTGAGTCGTGTTTATGTATTGGATTACAAGAAACTGCGATAAAATCGCTAAGAAGAGCAAACAAATCCTAGAGACATGAACGGTTAGTTAAATCGAGATAAATGATCGGGTTCCTCGGGTGTTTTCAATCTATACAGATAGAACTTTAAAAATGAAATCCGGATAAACTCGAACAAATTCCACGTATTTCGCTGGCGTCGGGATCTAAGTGGTATGTACATTGAAAAGAAGACAAATAATCGCTGTTTATGAACACGTGCATACTTAATATTTATTAATTGATATGACTCGAAAAGAAACGATCACGTTAAGTAAATTCATGGAATAAAACACACATACGTACATTAAAACATGCAGAAATGTGCGAAAAGAAACTTACTTTATTTAATGACTAGTATTGTTTTCTTTAGGATAGTTTTTAGTACAGTTTCAAGTGATCATCATGAGCGCACATACACAGTTCTTTAAAGTGGATTTAAACAAATGAACGGAACTTGATTCAGCACGTGGTGCACGCGCTTCAAGTACCACAACATGACCGAGTGGTCAATGATGAGACATGATTTGAAAACAGCTCTCGATATTCTCGAACTTCCAAACTATATAAAAACATCTGCCTACGTACGACCCAACGAAAGTTTGCCACATCGAAACCTCGACAAACTTAATCTAAACGCCGACAGCGTCATTCGTCTGGAGCGTAGAGTTAACGTGTGTTACGTTCGCGCGTGCGTTCTCAAACTTAACGATGAGGACTGGTTCGCTCTGAAGAAGGGATCAGATTTTGTTCACGATCATGCGCACCATGTAGGGAGCGAGATACTGCTTCCACTTGAGTGCCGGATGAAAATTCGTCTGCTGGATCGAAATGGCGGAAAACTGTACCGCACCATCAGGGAGGTATGAAGGATATGGATTTGTTATTGATAAAATAACATGTTACCGGTTTCTTAATTTGAATGGGAGATATTACTGTTTTCATTTGCGTTGATGAAGATTGACTCCATTCTCATGATGATATAAGCGTTTTCTTACTCGTGCCATGCCTCGTTTTGTTTCATGTAACCAAGTATTTGTACATAAAAAAAAAATTCCAGTACAGTGAGTTGCATAAGCATGTATTTCTGACATTTGTGTAAATATCAATTCTATTTAACTATTTCACTAAAAAAAATATATATTATTTGAATATATAACTTAAGCTCTAACACGCACCTGTAATATGAAGGTTATTGAAACCTGCTAAAACGTAAAAACACATTATGTACTGTTACGTTGTTTTAAATTATTATGCATAACTACTAAGGGAGTGCTTTATAAGGCGTTTCATATTTATAACGCTGTATTAATTTCCTACAAACTATACAAGACCGGAACTATTTAATTCACGCAAGTGGTATTTAATGTCGCCAATAATATCTTCAAACAGCGATGAAACACACCGGCTAACCATTGTGCTAACAGTGAGCGCTGCATGTATGCTCACTTACGGACCAAACAAACAATGCAACCTTGTTAAACGCACTGTATCCTGCCTGTTTGAAATCATAAAACGTGAAATCTAAGACTTGAACATACCCATTGTATATTGACGATTGTTACACCAAAGTCGAAGACGGACACTTTCATCAAATGTGGACACAGTGCCTTTAGTCATAGCAATATCATGAAGGCAAAAGGAAAATGTATGCATAATATACCAGAAGTTAATGGGCAATAAGACGAAATATAGAAGAAGTAGTATGTAAATATATGACAAGACTCAGTTCTAGAATACACCGCAATGAAATGAAGGGACCACTTTTGCCCTGCTTTTGTTGACTCGCAGTTTAGCTTAATACAGCGATGCGCTTGTCTTTCATATGAATACTCATGTTAAAATTCGCTCGTCTGCTTTAAAAGTCAGTGGTGAAGCATAAGTAACAACAGTTGTCATGGAAACCGGATTGACATATATTGACACAATGTGTCAGAGGTATATACTGGATATAGACTCATATTACATGTATATTGGGACACGGAAGACTAAGTAAGTATAAGTATGGCAACATCAAAGTAGAGAAGCCTAGAGAACATACAGGGTCGGTATGCGATAGCGTTAAGAGGTTTGCTGTATGCGCTGAACTGTTTGATGGGTTGTTTAAGTGTCAATTATTAAAGTGTTCATGCATTCTTCAATACTTATTATTCATTATAATACTAAGCCACTCGTAAGATTGTCGATCCCATTGATTTACATGATGCATGTTAGTGTTTCGACTAAATAATTAGTATGTATATTATAATTTCATGTCTAATATTGCTTACAGAAAATGCTACGTAACAGAAATGGTTACTTTAAAAAAAAAACACAACTTAGTGAGACTAAAGCTACATTGAAGTTCCATTTTACTGAACTGAATTACGAAGCCTGTTTTTGCTTACTTAAATTGTATAATAAAAATGTAGTTTCCTCAACATTATGTACACACAACTGCCTTTATAATTGTATACGGCATAAATGGTTGAACGAATCGACATTTATAAGTGAGTGAACTCATTCGCTTTGACGGTGTTATGTTGATAAAAGTTATATTTTAGGTCTTACGAAAAAAATAACTCATAGCACGGCCCGAGGTATATGTAGGCGCTTCTAATAATGATGTCAATTTAATATCCCTAAAACAAAATGTTTAAGGCACTTTCCATACTTATATAGGTTTTATATTTATGTTTGAACGAATCTACAGTTGAACATCAATGAAACTCATTTGCTGTGACGATATTAGGTTGATTACACTTTATATTTGAGGTCAAACGAAAAATGGTAATGACTCAGAGCGTGGTCCGATGTATATAAAGCTATTCTTACTAATCATGTGATACTAAATTTCCCGAAAACAAAATATTACAAGCGCTGTCCATACTTACAAAGATCTGACGCAATTTTGTTTGCACAGATTGTTGCCGAGTTCCCTCGTTTTGTGCGCGCGGAGCAAGACACCGTGGCCGCAACCCTCGGCCAAGGCGGACATCACGTGGTGTCACGAGGTACGGTGCTAGAGCTGGACCGAGTGACGAAAAGCTGCAGGTCGGTACGAGGGTTTCGAGAAGATTATTTGATTTTCCGAGAATTAGAACAGTCCACAGAAATAGCATTTACACTCTTCACTCCAGTGCTGTTCAGGAAAGCAGCTGACAGAACTAGATACTTGTTGAAAGACTTTGTTGAACACCTACCTCTGCCACAGTGCGTGGAATGTCTAGACTCGAACCCATACGACGTCGTGTGCGAGTCCGACAACGAGGCACGTGACCTTCTGATAATGCTCAACGGTCCCCTGGAACTGAGGTCGATTCAAGTTGTTGAGTATGTTGTCGGGTTTGTATTGGAGAGGAAATCCATTATTGCCATTCCGTTAATCGACGACATCTTAGAAGCTGCTATGGTTCACATTCCACTTAATAGCTCCTTAGCTGCAACGCTGAGTGACGTTGACTCGCCAGTCGACTACGAGTCTATGCTGGAGAAACTGTACTTGCTGTACGCGGACAATCAGCTGCCCCTGATACTGAAGGGACACGCGGAAGCAGCGTTCTCGTATGAAGAGGAAGGTGAAGTGCCAGATACACCGCCACTTCCGCCCAAACAAGGTATACAATTGTGATTATGCATTTTCGATTTTTACTTTAATAACGGTAAACTCAAAGAAAATACGAGGAATTCGACACCTGTCTCAAATTGTGAGATATACTATGTATATTGCAAGGAACCAAATTCGCAATAAATTTGAATCATGGATTGCGTCTAAAAAAGACGTAACCATTTAAATTTGTATTAGCTAAAATATAAGGCGTTTTTAGTTTAGAAGTTTACCCATGCAGTTTAACACTAACTAACAGACTTAAAATGTTTCAAATTTGCAAATAATCCTGTACTAACACTACATATACGGTGTTACTGTTTTGAAGTCGACCTAGTACTTACGTGTTTCCACTTTGAAGAAGAACTTACACTTAGGAATACGATGTTTCCATTTGAAGCATTCGTACTCTAAAGTACTCGTTATTTCAATGTTTCTTACAACTTTACATATATGGTATTTTCATTTTGCAGAGGACCTTACCGTAGTATAAATTGGTTATATTGTGCAAACAACCTTGACAGAAGCAAATAGTTTCTTGTTTTTTAACAACCATACAATAAAACACACGCTGTTACCGTTTTGCTGAAGATATAACACTATTTTATTTGGCAGACGACATTTCACTTAAGCAAATGTTGTGTCCATTTTGCAGACGATGTTACTCTAATTAAAACATGTATAGCCTGTTTGCATTTTGAAGACGCTTTTACAATAAATCATACCGAGCTCCCTATTTGCTGACGATTGTACAACGAAGCATACTGTTTGGAGTTTGTAGACTATCTGACACTAGTAAATACGACGTTTCTATTTTGCAGACGACCTTACACTACAGCACGCGATGTCCGCACCTGAGATACACGTTGAGAACGAAAGTCAGTCTACATCAGACAGACGGCGGCGTAGGATACAGTCCACAGGAGAAATGGACAGTATGTCCGACTGTACAGTGATTATATATTAAAAATAACAGAGTAACGTAGACAAACAGCCGGAAATGCTTTGCGGCAGTATTTCAACAAATCTAAGATCATACGTAGTTGTTTGGCTATGTGCCAACATATATTTTATGTATTTGTTGTTAGTATTTTAACATTGTTTTAGAGCGTACATATAATACTTTTATACTCTTTTACTGCCGTTATTGTGAAATGATTCTTCGTGTATTTTCAGGGAAGATTCCAAAACAAAGAACTAGATTAGAGGTAGGTGAAACATTACACTCTTGGTGTAAAATCAAACAAATCACATTTGTGTAACAGGTCGTAAATAATGAGTTGTCAAGTTTGCGTATAATCGAATATATTCTATATACGAATGCATCATGGCTAACCTAAATATTGTATTAGCAATTGTAAAGCTTATCATTTTTTACAAGGAGCTGCTTGTATATTTTATACTTGTGTAGTATTAATAACACGTGTCATACAAACTGAAATGTATTACCATTAAACAATGCCAACCCACGATGGACGATGTAGACTAGGTAGCGTTGTTTATGTTAGAATGCAATTACGAGATATAAAACAGAAACACGCAGAATTATTAATATTCACCAAATCGAGATTAAGCTGTTCGCAATCTGCTATGTAGGAACCATGTGCAATATGGTGTCCTTATATTACTTATTGTTAACTGCCATCCGAAAACTCGTTAAGCACTTATTAAACCCATAGATCATCATAAGTAAAAGAAATTCATAAGGCATTGTCGTCTAGTATTTTTATGTCTTAAAGTAAATAAATATCGTCATTCTGTGTTGGTTGTATTGTTGTGAAATGGCTGAAATGCAATAAAAAAAACAACCTGTACAGCATATTTTTTCCATCTTCCAACAATGTGTCTTTTGAGCTAGCGATATGTGGATTTATGCTGAATAAACGACTTACACAATTCCTTCATTAAACACTTCCAAACATTCATTTAAAATGAAAACGGTATTTTGTAATGGGCATACTTTTACATAATTTATCAATGAGCTTAGAACTAAAATAGAGTCACGTGTTTTCCAGTCACGTGGTTTCAAATCCTACATCTCCGAGCTCAGCCGACGAATGAAGAGCACGGCCTCGCAGTTCCTGTTCGGAGAGGAGATCCACCCGCCTGACTCGAACCTCAGCCAGAACTCCTTCTCGAGGAGCCAACCTGACCTAACACAGCGTCTTTCGTCTCGTGCATCAGAACCGGAGTCTCGTCCCGGATTCGTGTGCTATCTCGATACGCCGTTGAAACCAGACGATATGAAAAGTGTTACTAACTCAAACCATTCCTGCTTAAATACTGTGTCAGAGCCTTTGGACGAAACGGATAAAATCCTGTTACGAACGTTTGACGTCAGTAATACGGACAACCTTATTGAAGCAAACTTAACATCAGGATTTCTGGATGTAACATATGCGGATATAAGTGAACCGAAGAATAACAATCAATTGTGTCATTTAAATCATTCAATGGCGGACTCGTTTAAAGACAAATTGAACGAAAATTGTCAGAAAACTAACCACTATATGTCCGGTACAAATAGTCAAAATAATGGCGATATAGCTGATGTAGTATATGCTAAAGTTGACAAAGGTAGGGCGCGAACTGCTGCGCGTGCCTTGTACGCTTCCGTGGACATGTCAAAGAAAACTAGGAACCTTAACCCCCATAGCTGTGATATCTGCAGACATAATTTAACTTAATAATAGCAATGTAAAACGAAATAAATGTTTTGAATTGTTTTCTCAATGAATATTACAGCTTTAACTTGAACTACTATATACAACTTTGAAAGAACAATATGGTACACTATCTCAGCGATTGTATCAACCATTGCAAAACTTAACCTTCTATCAATATAAAATAGTATATCCCCATCACCCCCACAAAAGACTGCGTAGAGTGGTGTAAGCATATTCATGTTTATCATAAATGTGTCGATATTGATGATAATTCCATGTTTTTAAATGATATCATAAACGGAACGCTGTACACGATGTGTATACGTCAAACGATCAGGCTCAGTTCATCAAACCAGAAAGTCACCAGCACGTATTGTGTACTACGGTGTCATGAAGGCGACATAATACCTATTTTACTTAGTGATCTCTTTTGCTTGCGAACGTGCTATGACGTGCGAATGCGATAACTAGGAAGTGCTCATGCGATAGCTATTATGTGCGCACGCGATAACTATGACGTAAGAATACGTATCAGATACGCCATTACACGCATACAAACATGGACCAATGTGCTTAGTGCGATGTTACAAAATTGATAACATGTTGACAAGTTTCATCGGCCAAGTACTGCGTGCGGACGAATAAGCTATTGCTATGACGTACCCTTTGGGTCAAAAGTACATATACGCCAACAGCTAAAATAGATATCACCGCGGTGACAAAATTGTCACCGCGGTGACAATTTTGTCACTGCGGTAATGCATTTATCACTGCGGTGATATATTTGTAACTGCGGTGAAACTTTGGACAAAAGGACAAAAACATATGAAAAAAAACATATGAATAAACTTATCAACTATCCTTATTCATCCGTTTTGATTTTATTTTAAACTATTGTTAAATATTTAATTATTTTCTTGAAAAAATCTCGGTTTGTTACGGGGAAAATGGTTGAAAACTGACCCAAAGAAATAAAAATGTAACAGCAGGTATAAAAATATACCAACAGTCATCATTTGTCACCGCTGTGACAAAATTGTTACCGCAGGGACAAAATAGATATCACCGCGGTGACAAAATTGTTACCGCAGTGACAAAATTGTCACCGCGGTAACAATTTTGTCAGCGCGGTAATATCTATTTTTAGCTGTTGGCGTATTTGTTCTTTTGACCCAAATGGTACGTCATAAGCTAGAGCGTGCGCACGTCATAGCTTCAGCGTGTACCAAATAGATGGCAATAAAATAATACAGTATATGCAACATAAAACATTTGGTGCATCAACTTAAAAAACATGAAAGTTTCTTACAATCAAAACGAATTGTATTCTACCAACAAGATATTATAACAGAGACATTTATTTATTGCAAGGTATATTCGGTCTTCTTTGCATTCGACATATTGTGCAACACTGAATTTTATGCATACGATATACGTGTATTGACACCAACTTTAAGTAAAACAACAACACAAATATATAACACAATGTTTGAAGTATCGTTAAACAGTAATTTGTTGTTGAATATATATATTGTTCACACACCTTTCTCCCTATATATATATGAAACACAAGGATTATTAAAAATAAAACAAGAGAACAATAATTTAATAATACAAACAACGCAGGACATTTGAACAATGAAAGCAACTTCATACTGAGCGCATATAACATTTTAATCCATAATTCAACGTTGCGTGTTTTGAATAAAAGAATAATTGTACTAAACATTTGTTTGCGATAATTTTACTGAAAGTAAAATAGGTAACTGATTGTCATTAAATGACCTATTCATTCTAAAAAAATTCCCTAAGCAGACATCGTGCATACTGCGCTTTTCAAACCTATAGCAGGTAATGGTCTCCACTTTTTGTTCCTCACAGTAGATCTATTGTTTATTGTTTGCAAATTTGTTCTTTCAACCAGCTGTTTATTAGTATTGTTTCTATATATTAAATCTTTACTAACTGATTATTGTCTCCATGTTTTAATTCTAAGAGTCTGATCCATCGTCTCCTTCTATCATTTCTTAGTTAGCTTCCATCGGTCTCTCGGATTCGGTTCGAGGCACTTCGTTATAAATTCATCCGCCTCCTCGAAATCAATCGGTCGTTTGCTGAAGACGGCCATATTTCTTTCACCGAATAACTCTCTCCTCGCGCCATGCCACAGATACACGCATATCACCCCCAGACTGTACACATCCGACGCAGTGGAAGTCCGAGATGAATCTACTTTAACTTCTGGTGCGACGAAAAGGTCGTCATTGATTTCCTAATTGTCAGATGTAAATAAATTATTATACTATTGCAATATAAAATTTTCTTTAACTTTGCAATTCAATTAATAAACAAGAATATCAATACAAAAAGTTGCCATAACATAGTTTGAAACGTTATACGAAAAATAAATATCACTTATCAAAGAACAAGTACCATTTGTAGAATGCTATACATACTTCGTATGTTTCACATTTTTTACTGAAATAGACGTTGTTTTATTTACCTGTAACCCACTCTCGTTGTTTTCTGCAATGGTTAGTTTGAGGATGAATTGATGATTTGAAACAGCATTTTCCTATAATAAACAGAAACATGCGTTAGAAACTACGGACTAAGCTGTACATATATTTCCAAGTAAAGGGGTGCCCAGATGAAAATTGACTTTGGAACAAGAAACATCGCAAAGTGACATAAACCTACTCAGTTTTGTTTTCATAAACTAAAATATTGCTTATGTTATTTCTCACATTTCTCAACATTATAGACGCGTTATCCTATCGTTGTATCACAATGTATAAATGTATTCCTTTTATTAACAAGTATTTCTTATTTAGCTAACGTATGCCATCATTAATTTTGCGATATGAAAACAGCTATCTTGAATAAAACATAACAGTTTATCATACCTCATCCGTTACATCAGGATCTTGATTTTCGTTATCACTATCAGCACGGACCTGAGAAATAATAAATTAATCTTTGGCGTTATTTACACATGTTCACCGGCTGCACAGGTTTTGAACAAGTCATATCTGCATTAACAATTTATTACATATATAGTGTATACATATACACAATTATGAAAGTATACAACACATATAAGCCATATGGACTATTTAGACATACCATAACAAATGAAGACACTTTCAAGTGACCATTGGCAATGCCCATCGCATGTATCGACTTGATACACTGCTGGCACTCTCTTGAGGCGTGCTGGAACAATCGTCTTTGCATGGCTGGGTCGTGGTGGGGTTGCTTCCGTAAAAGCCAACTTAAATTCCGAAACCCACCCTCCAATGTGACGACGAACTTCCTGGAGCTTCAGATGAACATCCAAGAACGTGAACAAGTCTTCGACAGGTCCCTCTAGACATCTGCCTGGAATGTAAAAAACCAATAAACTATCTTGAACCAGTTTCAGAGCAACATGCTAAGCACTGATGGACTAGCATGGCGATATTGAGCATTAAGTGTGAATTTACATATTATGGCTTAAAAAAAACTTGAAAATAGTTGTTCACCATGTTTGACTAAAACATAGGCGGTAAGCCCTACAACTTGTCGGCACACATTTTTTACTACCCGTAGCAGGTATAACGCTATATAAATAATTACACGCACCATATAATAATCAAAACATTTTACCGCAATTTTTTAAACACATTTGATACAGGCCTCGACACTAACTTTTTTTTCAACTAGCCCAT
>VMBQ01001488.1:0-36669 GCA_007657795.1 Dreissena rostriformis
AAGATCTGAATAAAGATACATCGATGAAGAAAACAGATTGGTAGAATACACACGATTTTCTATATTAATGATTGACAGTTTAAGTGTTTTTAGTTTAGCCGTTTTTGGTTTAAGACATGAGTCTTCAAAACTAGTTACTTAAGATCCGTACAGGTACTTGGGAAAAATCAACTTGAATGAGAAACGATGAACATTTTATGTTTTTCAATAAAAGGCATTCAGTGGAAGTAACACTTGAAATAAAAAAGTACGAGTATCCATAGTATACATTGCGTATGCGTTTTATATTGGTATAAGATTCTTGTCATGAATTATATGTACTACATATATTATTGGATTTTTATATATGATGCTCCATATACAATTACATGATTGATTGATTAAAAGATATATTATAGTTATATATCAAATGCATGTAATCCGTAATCACAATTTGAGAAACAATATCTAACAGATGTTTATGGAACAAATGATTACAGTTTATTTAAATTACATACAACTTCATGTTTCATTCACAGATGAATATATAAAGTATATCATCTAATATATGATAAAAGTAATCACTAATGGTCAGTTAAGAGATGCAAAAGCTAACAGATGTGCACTGTGTTAGAATTTAAAGGCCGCATCTTGTAGAAATACAAACATGAGCCATCGGTAAAACGTAAGCACATTGTCTTTTATGTTCAGCTGCATATCGCGCTAGTTACAGTGTTACGATCCCAAAAGTAATTTATCATTCCAAATGATGTTGAAAAACGAATTCCCCCGAGTAAAATTATGTACACCTCAATTACATTCAGCACGTGATAAACATCAGGAACGACATTTTATCGTATACAAGAGTTATTTATCGAATTACGAACACAACACATTTTGCTCAGTTCCTTGATTAAAATATGTAGCCGTCCACGGTTTTAGAAAGTAGTGGTCCGTCTACATATTTCGCAAACAGAAAAGAAGCTTAGCTTTATTGAAGACGCTCATTCATGTACGCTCTATTAAAGCTTCTCTGTCACAACTTTATAGAACGCAATTATCTTTCTGGCTCGTAGGTATTATTAATCCAACATTTGTTAATTATTTTTGAACATATAATTATATTTTTAAAAGTAGGATTTCCAACTTAATATATAACATATTGTATTAATGTTTAAAAAAATGTGAATGTAATGTAACTATTCTGATTCAAAATATAAAGGAAATCGTACTTAATTGTATATGTTTAAGATTATATGTAAGTTTTTTATGTGAAAACACAGTATCGTCTTTTTTATTTTCAAACGATTTCCTAGACAAATGCTATTCAAAAAAATGACTGCCTTTCCAACATTTTGAATTTTTTAATAAGCGTTCCAGCAGAAGTCAATGTTACCACAAATTGTTTTATTTGATTGACAAATTCATTATGGTACATTGGTAATTGTAATAAAGATAACATTGCGGCCAAGGATAGCAAATAAAAGTACAAAGCACCGATTTATTATGGGATCCGTTTATTTCTGTAGAGACAAATGAAGAGACACTATCGAGATACATTAATCCGGTTACCATGCCATAACTATTTACTAATATATCCATTTGCTTTTGGTGTATCCTCAACATAAATCACAGATATACGCGAGATCTTTCTGGGTTCCTACCATTACACATCTGATTGGTGCGGACGTGGAACACTGAAAGCGTTGCTCAGTCATGAAATGTAGCGATGGCCGCTAGATTGGTAGTCAAAAAAGTTCACAAATTGACCATCGTGCCAACCAAACAACAGATAGGAAAATATGTTATTGTCTCCCTACCTTATAGCATGAATATTGTTTATGTTTTATTTTAACATGTACCTTTGCTTCGATGTGCTACATTAGTTCAAATGTATAATAAACGTCCACTGAAATTCATTTTCTGATAAAATATACATATATCATCTCGTTAATGTTCATGTTTATACTATACTATTTTTATTTATCAAAACTATTTATGACTTAGATGTATTGCGAAAGTTGTGGGAAATTAATGGTAGAAAGTAACATCATGAACACAATCATGTCTTACAATAGGGTGTGTTTCTCTGCTGCAAATACAACGAAATTACCACCTCAAAATTGATTCACACTTAAAACAGAATCACAGCAAATAAATTCTGGATGTTATGGCAATACATACAAAAAAATGCATTAAAAATAATCGTTATTGTTCATTGTTATCATTTTACATTGCGATTGGTAAAATTGTATTTACGTGATTTGTTTTTAAAATGAAGCTCCCTAATTCTTTCTGGTACTATTTTGAAATCCTACTTTATATATCAACGCTATGTAAAACTCTTAGTTTGACCAAGATCGACCTTTTTGTTCCCACTCGACATTCCTACTTTTATTGTTTGAATGCGCCCAGATATGCCTTTATCCTTGAAGTCGCTTTCATCTTTACCACCCGCCCTATAGGTTTACCATATTTTGAAAGTATACTCATTATACTTTATGGTTTTATGTACTGTTATTTTAAAAATTGGCGTGTGTAAGTCTATGGGTACTTTTTGCACAGTAGACCTGTCGCGTTTTTATTAAAATGAAATTGATTTATTGATGTGCTAAATAAACAGTGACAATATGAGCGATTGTTTACTGCCTTAATAGAAGTAAAGATGATTTAGTTGATCATAATACAATGTTTTCTTTTTAACCTGTGATTTATTTGATCGATTGTATTTAAACGTTAAGTTTTGGATTATGAAATAACCAATAGCCTATTTCACTCCGAGTAGTCACGAATATTAACGATTTCAGCCGATACGATTCCGAACAGGTAACTGGTTGACCAATGAAATGCTGGGATAAACATGTACAATTAATCTTTTAATAGTAGCAATATTTGTAAATTCATGGCATACATTTTACTGATAAATAGAGAATACACCGAAGAAAATGCCGCACCTGTGCCATTTGAAAAGTTGTTCGAATGTTGGCGGTGGTGGAAATGTTCGTTATCAATAGAAAAATTATCATTCCACCTTTTTCTTCCAATGTAATGTATTCATTTAATGATAGGCTAACTGTTCGCAAACAAATTCCTTTGTCGACAAGCTTGACCTTATTTCAAGGTAAACAAGTATACATACTCTGACGTGTCCGTTTGTAAACAGCTCGTATGAAACTTCCCAGATTGAACGAAAGTCCGAATGTATGTTGAGAAAGTAACTAATTATTGATGTAATTATTTATTTTTTTAAATAATTGCGGCAAACTTCCGCTAGAAAAGACATTTTTTATTTCAACAAAGGAAACTACTGAAGCAGACGCCATGCTGATTTAATGTTAACATAATACCCCAGAATTTGATTGGTTAGCGTGGTCAGCTGATAACGCTCCATGTGACTTAGAATTCCGAGTTTCTGCGAATATTGCCGATCTTCTGGTGAAATGGGCTATTTCCGTCAACTTTAAAGTTATGCATCCAAATAAAACGAATGCTAAGTCATTTGTTTTGCTTCATTTATGTTCTATGTAAACGGTGAATATACAAAGCTACAGTTATAACAAACGTTTCAGAAAAACATATATTATCGTTTCCCCTAGTTCTAACCATGTTAATTTTTGTAAAAGTGCGTCGTCAAGTTTACTTAAGATATCAATACTGTTAGACGTAGTCAGTTTAAAATAGTTTCTAATGTAGACAGTTTCGATATATTTGTCTGGTCTATGTCAGTCTATTCCCTTTACAATTGCATAAAGTAAATTTGATTATAACTCGTTAACATGCGGACAGTTTGCTAAAATAGAAACATTGTTTTTTTTTAGTTACGTACCCAAACAGTTACCGGTATGTCAGCTTTGTTTGATACAAATGGTGTGTGCAAAAATAAAACAACTAAATTGCTACTATTTACGTGCACTTAGCGTTTTGCAATGCTATTAAAATACGGAAATCTCGACAATATATTTTGCAAATTTAGAAAAAATATATTTTCTGCAAACTCTTTGAGACGCGTACTGTTAAACTGGGCTTAATGCATGTGCGTAATGTATCGTCCCAGATGAGCCTGTGTAGTCTGCATAAGGCTAATCTGGGTCGACACATTCCGCCTAGATTTGAATTTTGTTTAGAAGGAACTGCCTTTGAACGAAACAATCCATAAAGCGGATAGTGTCGTCCCTGATAAGCCTGTGCGGACTGCACAGGCTAAAGTGTTCCGATACTTAACGTACATGCATTTATCCGGTTTTCCCAAAGCGCGGCTCATTCAAAAGAAGATTCAGTTATAATAAGAATCAAATTTTACTATTTAACACATGCTCTGTAATGCAAAGTGAAAAAAGACTCACAAGGTTCCACAGAGGTACACTGATGTGCAATAATTCGTATACATACGTTAACGCTCTCCGAAAATAATTAAACGATTTACTATGTAGCCTGCAAATGAAAAAAAAGCACTAAATCAAAGGTATTTTATTCAATATAAGATGTAGGCGTACCCACTTGTTTGTTTAACCCGTTTTGCTTAAGCATTATTTCTACAAAACCAAAACAATCTTTGCAGTAATATACTTGTTCCTACATAAATATACATTTTTGAAGACATACCCGGTAGATTCAATGAGAACATTTATTTCCAACTCAAAATTATTAGTAATATGCTTAATTGTACTTGAAGTAAAACAAGTACAAATACATAAAACCTTTTCTTACATTGACACTTCATTTAAAAACTTATAAATCAATACTGCAACAAATGTTAAAGTTATAAATACTAAATAAAATAGAAATAACATTAAAATATATAAAATTCAATTACTAGTAAAATGAATGTTAACATAACATACTAGGAATGTTCGCATTTTGTGCTGAAAACAAGTTTGCGTCTAAACATGAACAATATTTTAGTTGAAAAATCTGCATATGGGTATATATAGCTATAATCCAGAGGTGACTCAGGAAAATGATGGGTACATCGCTGTTTACGAACCTTTATGTGAAGGCTAATAAGCCCATCAAACTCAAGCATTGTTACAGGTGAAAGAAGATCAGCACATCTATATAAGATTACGTTATTCCGCATATACGGTAAATTTCAGAGATGACATGGCGCTTTGGCGAGTTTAAGATTAATATTAGAGTAAGACATATTTGGTTTATCTACGTATTTGATTGAATTAGGCGCCAGGGGTTTGCATGGTTCACGTGTGTTGTTCATGTTAAAGTATACTCATTCTATTGCAGTTCAATGTTAATGCAACATTTTGCAAGTGTTGTGATGGATACCTTTTTTAATCAGCTTCATAAAACTATATTGACTCGCATGCCATGGACGATTAAGTGATAATGATGACACATTTGCATACTTTAGTTTTGTTTGCATTGCTAAACAAATACATGTTTGTGGGTTTGTCTGTTTGTGTTCTGTGCAGAGTTGTTTTGAGAATCCAATTCATATACATTAAGCTACCGCAACAGGTAAGTATCTAATTAAACCTTCAATAGAAGACGTTTGTTTACGTTGCATATACACAGTCGCTCTACTTTAATGTTATATAATTAAACACATAATAATTCCAACGAAATACGTGGGGTTTGTTCCTACGCGTACCGACAGAGACATAATGTAGTACTTATGAATAAACTTCCAGTAGGCCAAACAATTTACTCTAACAAGGTCGTTAATTTTACCACAGATAGCCAAAGCTATGATGTACATAGCCTCAGCTGTTTGCCATTTCGTTGATGTCATGGTGTGTGATAGGAAGATCAGTGGGTTTTATTAATGCGATTTATCGAATATTGTATCATAAAGTTGTACATAGAACGATGCTAACGGACGTTATACGGCAATGTGTTTGCAACGCATGGTCGACACTTGCTCATTAACCTAATAAACGCCATGGAAGTAAATGCTGAACCAGCAGCAACCAAATATCTGATGTATCGCTGAGGTGCAATATGATTAAACATAATTAAGGATGTGAAACAATAAAAACAGGATTCGCATTAGAAGCTAACTTGACAATAACACTAGGTTTCACAATACTTGCGTAAGTGTTTATAACTTCTTGGACTTAACCAGGGAATAAGGTTATAAGTGTTATCAGTAAAACTGTTCGTACAGTTAGTACCATAAGGATAAAAACGCGTTGAAATAGTAAAATATAAGTGACATGCAAAAAGCATGATTCTTCATGCGATTGTTTGCCGATGCAACTCGATGTATATTTACTACACACAGTGTGTATGTCATTCGTTCCAAGATTTGTTTCCATAGAGCTTTGTAAAATACATTTCTTAAGTGCGATATTGAGTTCATCCTTCATTTGCACAAATGCCATTTCTAATTGAATTGAATTACATGTCATTGTATTTGTTTTAGTATGACATATTCTCGTGACTAAACAACTATTGTAGCGATATTGTTCCTCCGAATTGTTTTTTTGTGGTAAATGTTTTGAACTAAGAATTGATTGTGTGGTGTTTTGGCTTACGTTGTATTGATGCCTATGATATTGTAATCGTATGCGTTTTCGCAAAGTGGTTCACATGCAAAAACAATGACGAGAACTATGAATTGAAATGTAAAAATAAAACACAAATAAAACGTGTGTTTGCCCTGGGAATTTAAAATAATCAGATTTAATACGGGTCGCTTCTCTTCTTGTGCAGATGCTGAAAATGGACATTACTATCTTTTAGCTTAATATTAAATATGGTCCGTTAATGATGGCGTTGTCAAATGCTCGTTGTTTTATTGCTGAATTTCAAACAAGACAGCCCGGAGATGCATCGCGTGACTGGGTAATGCATTTCATTTGGAAACCTTTTATACAAGGCTTGAGTTTTGTTTCAAGTTCTGGAGTTTATTATATTAAAGCGTTTTCTTAACAAAATTTACCCCAAATAATAAAAACAGAATATTCACAAGGTTGACACCTTTATTAAGTAATAAACACATTTTTGTTTTTGTTTTTTGTACAAACGGCCTTTTTGCGAAGACAGTGCGGTTACTTGCAGCTCTTGTGAAGCCATAATTTCCTAAAAGTAGTTCGTCTGCAACAGCTATGCTCCGCTAAAATCTTGATATGAAGTCATCACACACAATCACAACGCAACAACAATCACATGCTTGACATGTTCAAATGGAGTGTTTATCAAATCATTATATATAGAATATAAATATCGTTTATCAGACTATATTAACTATTGGATATACTACTTGTGAGAGAAAGGTTTGAAAATGCTCTGCATTTATACCAATGATGATTTCGTTATTGGTAGAAATACTGTTTATTTCAATGTATAGCATCGTTGAGATTTATTGGTGGCATACACGAAATCACACCAAACGTGTTTTATCCGCGTTTTAATCTTCATGTTTGTAAGTGGAGAAGATTACGGATCGTATTTGTTTCTAATTACCATTTTGCAGAATTCAATATGTTTGCAGTTAAATTTAAAAATGTGTTTGTTATTTTGTTTTTCAAAATTATACTTGTGTTGTATCGTGCATGAAGTAAACTATAACTCGTACAGAAGATATTAAAGGGACTGTAAACCACGAATGACGAAAAACAAAAATTTATAATTTTTTTTTTTACAAGTATTTGTTTATATTGATTAAAATATCACGGCTGGTATACAACATATATTTTTTTCGTCATTCGTGGTTTACAGTCTCTTTAAGGTGCAATTACCTTCTGCTGAATTGTGCACAATGCTAACAATAACTCCTACGAACGTTATTTATGTGAAATTACTTACTTTACTTGTATCTATGTATTAGTTCCGAAATATTCCGATTCGTTCCACGTTATTTGCCAGTGGTTTGCATGTTGTGATAGTTATATTCATTATAGAAATCATAGCTCAAAAATGCGATATATAATTCAAAATTTAATCCTCACAATATATTCATCATTAAAATATCAAAACACTGCAAATTGTTAACGTTTAAAGGACTCGGTATTGCACAAGCAATTGGAAAGAAAGTACGCATTTACATCAAATTGGCATGTCAGTGAGTGTTTTCGAGCACCGTAGTGAAACCGACACAAAACAGCCGTTAAAGTCATTTAATCGAGAATGATGTATGCATGGCAGAATTGTGTTCGAACACGTTTTGTGTTTATTCGATATAATTACCATTAATGGTGGACTTGATTAATCGGATGTCTAATTGGTTTTTGTTTTAGATTAGTTGGGGGTCATAAAATCATGAAAATAGACAATTTACCGGTAAACAGCCTTTAACAATGTGTTACACGCGGTTAAGCCCTCGATTCTGAGAACAAGGTGTCATTTACCAGTTTAAACCTCTCCCAAAATGATTGACATCGACAGTTCAAACGCAGTTTTATTATGCGCACTTTGTGTTTGTTATGTATCTAGGTGTTGATCTCTTTTGTTGGTGATAACTGTTTCCCTATAACGTATGATATGCCATATATATTCGATATGCAAAACTGCTTTTGTATAACTCATACAAACATTATAAAATGTTTGTATTTAAATGCAGAACTCGATTAAGAAATTTCTTTTTATCAATGTTCATTTAAATATCATTTTTACAAGTGTATATGTTAACGACGAAAACTACATGAATGAATTCATTTATAAAATAAAAAATCAATGAACATATTTATATTCAGTTATTGCAGTACTTAAAATTTAATTGAAATAACCGAAATACTTAGTCATTATTACAAGAGAATTGTCCTGAGCACATGAGCATGTACATTCATTAATTTAACGACACAAATGAAAGTAATCTGAATGTCAACGCCCGTGTTTTAAAGACATTTCTTGTTTCTGTATAATATTGAATGAACGTTTACATTTTTCATGGCATTCGCATTGCCATCGGTATCTCGTTTGTATCTGTTGAGTACAGTGTGGTTTGTTGAACAGACATACCATGTGGGTACTGTGTATTATAGCATATGTTTTTGGTTTGTATACCGTTATTCTCATCAAAGCCTATACCCATCTTCTAATTGTAAAACTTGATTAAACATTTTAAAATTGTTAAATAAAGTTTCTTTTTTATTTTCCTATCTTTATGTCCGAAACGAACACGAATACTAACATACAATTTCAGTCAAAGAGTTTGGCAATTCGATAAAATCATTATCATTTGAAAACCTTTCTTAGACACTTCATAACAAGAGCTGACGACGGCATTTGAACAAAATTTTATATGCAAATGTATTGCTATTGACATTTACAATCTTACAATTTAACCCATATAATTCGTCGGCGTTGCAAGATATCGAACAATTCAATTAGATTCGTGGTGCACATGTTTGTTGTGTAGCTTTTTTTGCGGCGTTATCGGAGTTATGACCATTTTGTAGAAACAAACATGCTTGGAATGGCCTATCCCAACAAATGAGTAAGTACCAATGAGTTTGGTGTTGTGGCTAGGAGAAACAGTTAAATATTCTGCACGAAATGATTCACAATACAAACGTCTTCCGTCTAAAGATACCGATAAATACACATTTATATATTTGATCTCAATACTCTGAAAAAGTCAAAAGATATCAACTATTTATGGCAGTTGCAATTTGAATTGATATAATTCTTTCATACAGTGTTATGGAATCGTACTGCTTTGAAATATCACTGGGAAATAAAAGTTCATGCGCGGAGAATATGTGATCACTTTGCTAACTCAATTTAGTAATCCAATACAAATCACACTATCGACTTAACCAAAGAGACCAGACTATTTGTATGGATACTCGATATCTCATTACATGGTGACAACTTATGTAACCAGCAAATATATTTAATAAGCCCTGAAATGTTTCGGATATCGTCATGTATAATTTGGTAAATGTACACACCTATACTTTCATCTAAATCTGGTGAAGTTTATATTAAACAGATAAATCACCACAATATCTACCCGTCATATTGTTTATACTTTTTATCTGCACTATCGATTAATAAATTATAGTTTATTTAATTAAGAATTACACTTAACATTTTACTATGACATGAAACACCGTTGACCAATAAAGAACAGGTTGGAACAATAACATTCAAGATTAACGCATGTTAGTTCATTTCAGATAAAAAAGTGATTTTGATAAAGACGCTAACCCCCATACTTATAACGAACATGCAGGCAACGAAATTGAAATAAAGCATATACTTCACATATACTATGTTTATGTCGTATCTAGGCAAATTAATGTTCAATTAAAAAAATATCGATCAGGTAAACGGTTGTTTTGTGTCAATTCATTTCCAACAAATCAACGTTTAGTCTTATGAATCGACAAACAAGTTCCAGAAATAAAACACAAACAAACAAAACCGAATCATATTTACATCGGTCGCACTGAATCTACAGATCCTTTTGAACGTTCATATTTTAATACCAAAAAATAGCCACATATTATGTAAATAGCATTATGACGCGCTATTGTTAACATCACTGCAATAGGTATAAACCAAAGGCTGTAACTTGTTGATTGTAAAATGGGTTCTCTAAATTCGAAAGTACACATTTTTGTTGCAATGTAAGCAAGATTTAAAAAACAAAGCATATGCATATATGCAGTTCTGAACACACTGCAATTACATAATAACATGCTATCAAATATATTCAAAGCGCAAACAAAATCATATTTTAGTAATACATATTTGTGATATTCTTATCTTAACTGTACTTTATATAAAACGCGTGTCAGTATAAAATTATATAGCAAAAGTAACGACTCATTACCTATGTTTTCAGGAAAACCGAACAAAAGGTTGATCTCGTGCATGTTATCAAATTTGAGATATTTGAAGAAAATGCACAATATGCATGCATTCAATGCTGTGGATGATATATAAGCTAATCACAAATGACAGTACGCATTGGATAATGTGAAGCCTGACCTCTTATGTCAAATCTGTGCACAGTTCCTATAATGTATAAACAAATTCCTTATACATAGGGGATTGCTTTTTTTCGTTTGACTCATCGAATACAGTCTTAACAGTATTGTAGACATCGAAAAATCGTTATATGTTTATTCGTGCATAAATGATCGTTTTTATTTAATATATATTTCAATGTTACATAATCTTATTTTTGAAAGAAAGAAAATATTAATAATACTTCCAATGAACCATGATCGTTAAGCTAGATTGATTACTAGGTTCATTATCCATGCAGGTTTTCTCAGTTTTAATTGACAGAGTATTTTTAGTTAAAAAAAACTTACCCAAGCTTTCTACACCGATATGTTTTTGAACTCTTCATTTCAGTGCATTTCGGTGCATTTAAGTGCGTTTCAGTGCATTTCAATGCATCTTAAGCAACGTTTTATCTTTAATAATGTTAGGTCGTTTAGTACAATGAAAGTTCGACAATATTCATTTGGATTGTTAAAAGTTGTCAAAAAATGATAACACACATACAAATATGCTACAAGCTCATATTAATTAATGTTTTTGGATGTGTAAATGTAAATTCAATATACTAGTATATACAGACTTGCTGGTTAACGTATACTAAACGTGTATTCTGAAAATGGGAAACACTTCAGAACGCACAGATAAGACTTTTGCACTGACTCTGCATTGATAGTTTATGATAGTAAATTTGTGCACAGCAAAACAGCATACAGTTAATAAAATACAGATGATTACACCTGCTCTGGAACACCGACCAAGCAGCAAACACATTGCCTACAATCCTTTGTTAATATGTTCTTTGAAGTTACTTAGTTATTCAAACAACATAATGCGTTTCGGGGGATTATTTTAATAAATAACGTTTCAGAAAAGTACATTCAAAGAAATCGATTCTTCTATTGCCAGAATCAAAGCAAACCGATGCAAAACTGAATAAAGATACATCGATGAAGAAAACAGATTGGTGATAATAATAAGTTGTTCTATAATGATTGACAGTTTAATTGTTTATAGTTTAGATGTTTAAGTTTGAAGACATGAGTCTTCCAAAAGTAGTAACTTGAGGTCCGTACAGAACAAAACATGGAGAAACGATGCACATTTTATGTTAATCAATAATAGGCATCCCGTGAAATTTACAGTTGGAATACAACATTATTGGTGACTATACGTATACATTGCGTATGCGTTTTATATTGGTAAACGATTCTCGTCATGAAATATATGTACTAAATATATTAACGTCTTGTACGTGTAGCATCATATACAAGCGTCTTCAGTCGAAATTAAAGTTTACGACTTGTAAAGGAACAAGTTGTAGCTTGTAGGTATAAAAATCACACTTCCCTTTTGCCTTGATATAACAGGTGATATGTAAGTTTCATGTTAGGTTTTACTTAATCGTCGTCATGGCCGACATCTGTAATAATTGTTGCGAAATTTAGACTAACGGACATCGTAACTAGACTGCTTATGACTTTCAAATATATTGTTAAGTAATTATTAGACATGAACGAAATATTAGAGTAAACGGAATTCTTTAAGATATATCACGCCTGCGGTTCGTTCGATTGTTTGTTGTTTGTTTTGTTGGATTTATCACAGGTTTCAACAATATTTCATTCATATCACTGATTTACTACTACTAATTGTACATAGTTATGCTAGTAACTGATAAATGATTACTGCTGTACTTGAAAACGAGGAAGAGGGAGAATGGCCATAGGATTTCAAGACAAATCTCCACACAAGTTATGTAGCCGGGCAGAGTATCAATTTATTGATCATCGGTTTTTTGAGTTGAGCGCTTTATCAACTAAACACACAGGCCCGGTGTTTGGTCCAAGGTATTGTACACGATCATACGCTGAAAACGGCGATCAAATAATTAAATAAATCACAAGCGTATATTAATGACAAAGTTGATACCGATGTTATACAATATTATATAACCAATGCAAACTGGTGTGCAATCGCAAATATTGTACAACAACTGTACACACATCGTCATCATATAGTCCATTAAACCAATTATAACCTTAAACACACACATGTTACAAAAAACGAACAATACACTTCAATCAAAATTGTATTTGGTTGCGTATATATTACATTACACCGCATACAATCTTCTAGAATGGCTGTTATGCCTTAATAAATCATCGAGTATCTATAGAAGATATGTTCTTATGCTTAAACACATATTATTATGAGATTTTGCATATGTTAATAATGTGTTAAGTTGGGCATTGGTATGCAATTATGTATCATTTTCATGTATTAGATATGAAACTACAGAATGCAACAAGAAGGTTTGGCGGGTAAACAAGTTGCTGAAAAAACAGTCCTTTTTGTTTTGAATCGAGTTGTTTCTTGCATGCCACATACACTACCCTCTTTATTGTTTAAATTCTGGTATGAATGTTTTTTTTTCACAAAAAGGTATGGTTATGGGGGTCTCTCAGCGCATAATGTTGCATTTATTTGCGTTTAAACTAATCGCTTTTACATTGTATTATATAAGGACAATATTTTGTATATTGTTACCTATAAGCATTGCGCAAGTGTCTGCACTTGTATCTTAATAATGTTTCAGTATACAGTAATCGTGTGTGGACGAAGAGGCGAATACAACTGTGAACTATGTTCCCCCATTAAACATTATGATGTCATTTTATTTAATATATTAAGAGAAAAAGTTACAATTTGTTCATGTATGTTGATTGAAACAAATTAAGAATAAATCGCTTATTCCACTGAATATGCTATCTTGTAATGATATGTCTAAACATTGTTATTTAGTTTTAGACCGGTAGTTAAAACCAAAAACCAAAGTGTGAACAACACTTATGGAATAAAGCTACAGCTTTTATTCATTTACATACAGTTACATGATTATTTGATTTATATATATATGTATTTTGATTACCGAAAGTATATTATCCATAATCCCAATTTGAGCAACAATAACTTACAGTTGTTTATGGAATAAATGGCTTCAATTTGTTTTAATTGCATACAACTAAATGTTTCGTTCAAGTTGTCGTTTAATGCATATTATCTAATACTTGGTATACGTTATCCCAAAGGGTACGTTAAGAGCAACACAAACTAACAGATGTACACTGTGTTAGAATTTAAATGTTGCATCTTGAAGAATTTCAAACACGAGTCATCGGTAAACTGCAAGCACATTGTCTTTTATGTTCCCTTGCTAATGGCGCTTGTTACAGTTTTTCGATCCCAACAGTAATTTATCATTCCAAATGATTTTGAAAAACGAATTCCCATAAGATAAATTAAGTACACCTCAATTACATTCAGCACGTGATAAACATCAGCAATGACATTTTATCGCATACAAGAGTAATTTATCGAATTACGAAGACAAAACATGTTGGTACACTTTTTTTTCTGATTGTAGACGTCCACGGTTTGAACAAGAAGTTTTCTGTCTAAATATTGTCGATCAAATGCGCAAGCAGAAAATTGGCTTAGAGTTATTGTATCAGCTAAGTCAAACTCTCTATTAAACTGCATTTGCGTGATTTCTGTGTCAAAATTAAAACATTGTTTCCGAATTGTTTTGCAAGATACTCTCTCACAACTTTATAGAAGGTTATTGTCTTTCTGGCTCGAAGGTATTATTAATCCGGCATTTATTATGTTTGAAAAAGCAGGATAAGTGTGAATTGCAAACTAAATATATAACATATTGCAATATTTTATTTTTAAAATAACTATTCTGATTCTAAATATATAGGAAATCGTAGTTAATTGTATATATTTAATATTTTATGTAACACTTTATGTGACAACACAGTATCGTCTTTTTATTTTCAAAGGATTTCATAGATTTAACACAAATATCTTTGTGGAAGTGTAAGTATTTGACAGGCGAGTCATGGAATAAATTTGCGCATATTTTGGCCTGAATCACGAGCTACACAAATGCTATTTAAAACATGACTGCCTTTCTAACATTTTGAATTTGTTAATAGGCGTTCCACAAGAAGTCAATGTTACCACAAATTGTTTTATTTGATTGACAAATTCATTATGGAACATTAGTTATTGTATTTACGATAATATTGCGGCCAAGGATAGCAAATGAATGTTACCATAAGCATCGATTTATTATGGGATCTGTTTATTTCTGTAGAGACAAATATCTTAAACCGGTTACCATGCTCGTTACAAATATATCCATTTGCTTTTGGTGTATGCTCGACATAAAGCACAGACATACGCGAGATCTTTCTGGGGTTCATACCATTACATATCTGATTGGTGCGGACATGGAACAATATGAGCGTTGCTCAGCCATGAAATGAAGCGATGGCCGCTTGATTGGTAGTCAAAGGAGTTCATAAATTGACCATCGTGCCAACCAAACAAAAGTTAGGAAAAAAATTGTTATTGTCTCCCTACCTTATAGCATGAATAGTTTTTTTTTTTTTTATTTTATCATGTACCCTTCGCTTCAATGTGATACATTAGCTCAAATATCGAATAAACTGACATTCAATTTTCTGATAAAATATACATATATCATCTCGTAAATGTTCATGTTTATACTATAATATTTGTATTAATTAAAACTATTTATGACTTAGATGTATTGCGAAAGTTATGGGAAAGTAATGGTAGCAAGCAATATCGTGAACACAATTATGTCGTACAATAAGGTGTGTTAGCTGCTGCAAATACAACGAAATTACCACAGGCATTCGGCATAAGTTGCCCCCCCCCTAAAAACAAATGTTACTGGATTGTTTTCTTTAAGGGGTGTTGCGGCAGTTTATTTGACCGAGAATATATTTATGGCAACACCGATGCTATTATCACAACCCAATAGTTTTGTTATCAGAATCATCACACATTTATGACCGAGTAGGTTCATAATAGGTACTCAGTGGTTCGATCCCAGGCGCGGTGAACTTTTTTTTATTCTTTTTTTTCTTTCTTTTATTTCACTCTTGTTTTTTTCCTGGAGCTCTTTAGTCCTGTTGTTTACATTAATNGGGGACCAACTAATGCCGAAACATTACCATCTCAAAATTGATTCACACTCTAAATAGAATCACAGCAGATTAGTCTGGATGTTAAGGCAATCCTTAAAAAATGCATACTAACATAAACGTTATTGTTCATTGTTTACTGTTTACATGGTGAGTGGTGAAATTGTATGTACGTGATTTGTTTTTTATATGACGTTTCCTGATTCTTTCTGGTACTATTTTGAAATCAAACTTATAATCATGTATAAGTATACATATATATATGCAATCACAGATATTTATATTGTGATGTATAATCCAGATGGAATTCGTGCATTGTTGCGAAACTATTGGAAGGTCAAATGTACACATTCATGGGAGTTATGAATCTATGTGACAGAATTGTGCATTTGTAACATATTTATTTGTTTACATAAATAAAAGCAGGTTATATGTACAAAATAAAATTATACGTTCTGGATTTGTAAGTCATACATGTATATATATAATACGCTGCAATTCGATTTGGGATATGATTTGTTTTGTCAAAGATGTGTAGAAGGTGAAAACATAACCTTGTTTTTACTCTTGTTTTGTTCCCAGTGCCGATCCGAATAATCTGATCTTTACTATTTTGGAGCAAATGACATTTCCTTGATACACATTTTTGTAATATACTTTACAAATTGTTTAGTAAATAACTTAAGTGTTAACATTATTGTATGAATACAATAAAATATACATAATGCATACGCGTACCGACAGAGACATAAGGTAGTCATAATGAATAAACTTCCAGTAGGCCAAACAATTTACTATAATAAGGTCGTTAATTTTACCACAGATAGCCACAGCTTTGATGTACATAGCTTCAGATGTTTGCCATTTCTTTGATTCCATGGGGATGTGATAGGAAGATCAGTGGGTTTTATTAATGCGATTTATTGCATTTTGTATCATTAAGTTGTACATAGAACGATGCTAACGGAAGTTATACGGAAATTTGTTTGCAAAGCATGGTAGACACTTGCCAATTAACCTAATAAACTCCAACGAATGCTAAACTAGCAGGTGTCAGAAACAAATATCTGATAGGACATAACTATCTCTTAGCTAAATATTTAATATGGTCCGTAATTGATGGCGTTGTTAAATGCTCGTTGTTGTATTGCTGACTTTTAAGCCCGGAGAAGCATCGCGTGACTGGGTAATGCATATCATTTGGAAACCTTTTATAAAAGGCTTGAGTTTTGTTTACATTTTAAGTTCTTGAGTTCATTAAATTAAAACGTTTTCTTAACAAAATTTACCCCACATAATAAAGAAAGAATATACACAAGGTTATTAAGTAATACACACAATGTTTATTTGTACTTTTACAACCGGCCTCATGGCGATGCCCTTGACAGTGCGGTTGTTTTGCTAAATACAATATGTTTGCAGCTTAATTTGCAAAATGTGTTTGCAATTTTGTTTTTTCTAAACCATACTTGTGTCGTATCGTGCACGAAGTAAACTTTAACTTACAAAAAACATCCTCACAATATGTTCTTCATTACAATATCAAAACATTGCAAATTGTGTACGTTCACATGACTCGGTATTGCAGAAGCAATTGGACAGAAAGTACGCATTTCAATCACATGATATGAGTGTTTTCGAGCACCGGAGTGAAACCGACACAAAACAGCCGTTAAAGTCATTTAATCGAGAATGATGTATGCATGGCAGAATAGTGTGCGAACACATTTTATGTTAATTAGAAAGTATTACCATTAATGGCGGACTTGATTAATCGGATGTCTAATTGTTTTTTGTTTTAGATTGGTTTGTGGTCATTACATCATGAAAATAGACAATTTACATTTACACAACCCTTAACAATGTATTACACGCGGTTTTAGCCCTCGAGTCTGAGATCAAGTTGCCATGTTCTAGTTTCACGCTCCCCCCAAAATGATTGACATCGACCGTTCAAACGCAGCGCAGTTTGATTATGCTCACTTTGTGTTTGTTATGTTTTTTAAAGACATTTATTGTTTCTGTATAATATTGAATGCACGTTAAAATTTGTTATAACATTTGCATTGTCATCGGTTTCTCGTTTGCATCTGTTTAGTACAGTGTGCTTTTTGAACAGACATAACATGTGGGTACTTTTTATTATAGCATATGTTTTTGTATTGTATACCGTTATTCTCATCACAGCTTATACACATCTTCTGTTCGTAAAACTTGATTTAACATTGTATAATTGTTAAAAGAGTTTTATTTTCCTTTTCTTTTATTTCCGAAACGAACACGAATACTTACATACAATTTTAGTCGAAGAGTTTGGCAATTCGATAAAATCATTATACATTTGAAGACCTTTCTTAGACACTTCATTACAAGAGCTGACGACGGCATTTGAAAATAATGTCATATGCAAATATATTACTATTAACATTTACCACGTATCGTTCAATTTAACGCATATAATTTGTTGGCGTTGCAAGATATCGAACACATCAATTGGATCCATGTTGCACTTGTGTATTGTTGTGTAGCTTTTTTTCTGTCGTTATTAGAGTTATGACCTTTTTGTAGAAAAACAAATATGTGTGGAATGATCAATCGCAACAAATTAGTAAGTATCAATGAGTTGTAGCATATGGTGTTGTGGCTAGAAGAAACGGTTAAATATTCTTAACCTGCACGGAGTGATTCACAAGATAATCACTTTGTTTTCCGCCTAAAGATACCGATAGATAAATATGTCTATATTTGATATCAATTCTCCGAAAAATTCAAAAGATATCAACTATTTATTACAGCTGCAATTTGAATTGATATAATTCTTTCATACAGTGTTATGGAATCGTATTGCTTTGAAATCTCACTGGGAAATAAAAGTTCATGCGCTGAGAAAATGTGATCACTTTGCTAACTCAATTTAGTAATCCTATACAAATCACATTATCGACTTAACCAAAGCGACCAGACTGATTTGTATGGATACTCGATACCTCATTCCATGGTGACAACTTATGAAACCAGAAATATATTTAATAAGACCTAAAATGTTTCGGAAATCGTCACGTATAATTTGGTAAATATACACACATATACTTTTATCTAAATCTGGTGCAATTTATATTGAACAGCTGAATCACCACAATATCTATCTGTCAAACTGTTCATGCTCTGTATGTTCACTATCGATTAATAAATAATAACAGTTTATTTAATTAGAATTACACTATACATTTAACTATGACATGAAACACCGTTGCCCAAATAAGAACAGGTTGGAAAAATAAAATTCAAGATTAACGTCTGTAAGTTCATTTCAGATAAATATTTTCTTCTAGTAAGTGATTTTGATGCTAACCCTTATACTTATAACGAAGATGCAGGCAACGAAATTAAAATAAAGCGTATACTTCACACATATTATGTTTATGTCGTGTCTAGGCAAATTAATTTTCAATAAAAGAAAGCATCGATCAGGTTAACGGTTGGTTGGTGTCAATTAATTTCCAACAAATAAACGTTCAGTCTAATGAATCGACAAAAAAAACAGGTACAAAACAAACAAATAAAACCGAATCACATTTACATCGGTCGCACTGAATCTACAGATCCTTTTGAACGTTCATATGTTAACACCAAACAATAGCCACATATTATGTAATTAGCATTATGACGCGCTAATGTAAACATCACTGCAATAGGTATAAACCAAAGGCTGTAACTTGTTCATTGTAAAATGGGTTCTCTAAATTCGACAATGTTTGTTGCAATTTAAGCAAGATTTAAAAACAAAGCATATGCATATATGAGTGTCCATACAGCCGGGCACAAGTTGAACGCTAACTTTTGAGTGTGTCTTAATGAACTCAAATAAGTGCTGTCGTATACAACACTAACCCATTGGAACAGAGGAACATCAAACTAGTTTATATGTTCACAGGTACTTGATTTGAATAGAAACGAGTTTGTTCAATGAAACATTCGCTTAAGTAAACACCATTAGGTTACTTTACTTTAATACTGTTATTTAATATATCATTTAAGGAAACAAAATGTTTCCATTTATTTAATCTTACGTATTATGTCAATGTTTTAGTATCTAAATCAACGGTTTAATGTTATACATTTAAAGTTAAATTCATAAACAATAAAAGCGTTTTATTAAGAGGACACGAAAACAAACATCGATTGTAGTCAACATTGTAGTAGATCGTATTAAAGATACGTTTCATTCGATATTTCAAAAGTGATGTAACACTTATGAAACTATGCTTGCTTAGGTCAGTCAATTGCACTGTTTTGAGTTTCAAGACAAATATGTATGTATAAGTCAAATTGAAATTTGCTACATGTTATGTTTCTGAAAAATCATCATTCCCATACTCTTAACCCGGCTAAAGTCAAATTGAAATTTGCTACATGTTATGTTTCTGAGAAATCATCATTCCCATACTCTTAACCCAGCTAAATAAAATTATGTTTGTTCACCACTAACCTAGATGTAGTTGTAGTAACGTTGTGTTATCAATAATTCTAAACAAGTGTGAACAGGATTAGATTAAAATTTAATCTAAATTCCATGTACTTCCAAACTCATTTTGTTGATGTAAAAATCTTTCGGTTTGTAATCGACTAGTGTTTGATCCCATGTATTTATTTTGTCATTTCACGGATTATTTCGTAGCACTTTAGCTGTTGTTGATGGATCAGCCTTTGATCACTGAATCAGTCGTGTTTGTTATATGTGAGATGTAATGACTTCGGAGGTTATATGATTTGAAGAAAAATGACGAATACGGAAGCATTAGTGTTAGTGTAACCTTTTACCACTTAATAGGATACAATGCAAGCTCGTTTACAGGGGCATTTGAACGATATGCCCTTTACATATAGACATGTTTAAAAATAAATAATACTACATCTTTTGTAGTATATATTTATATAGTAACAATACTATATGGATTGATCACCCCACACCTACAACAACTGCATACTTAATTTGATTTTTACAACACTGACGACCAGTTTCCGAAAGTTCGCATGCCTATTGCAGTTCTTGTTGTAAATGTCATTCATAAAAAACAAACAACTACTACTTAATTTCCCACACCCGCTTAAAGTGTCCGGGGATATTTGTTATAATAATAAAATAATAATAATGAGCTTTTATAGCAAGGCTATATATGTTTAAACCAATCATCGTATTGATATTACAGATAACATTATGTTTGAAAATAGAATACCGTATAAATTGTGTATCTGCCCCCTTTCAATTCTGTTCAATATATTGACAATACACAAACATATATATCTCCCTGAGAAAACATTTCGTTTTCTAAGTGGGCCAGTTGCTATAAACTTGAGCCCAGTTGAGCGAACAGCGTCTTATCTTTAGATGGATATAACACTACGGTTACCACTGGGATTCAATGCACTTTGCTTACATAAACTATATGATCAGATCAGGGTTGGTGGCATGTAATAACATTGTGGAAGCGATTCATTTTATCAGAAGGGTTGGTTTTGTTACAAGGTGAATTGTTTTAGTATAAACCTTCAGACACACAATTGTGTTCGCTTAATGGGCATGTCGATGACCTGGTGTCTTTGAAAGATATTGTGAACGTTCCTCGTGTTGGTTTTGAGCCCCATCACCTTTGATTGAGATTGTAATCGATTACACTACGAAAACGCTAAAGCGTGACAAAAACCGATCACTACCGGCACAATTTTTGTTATAATAATGAATACATGTTATGAGCGTTAATAAGAACGACACATATGTTTGAACTTATCATCTAATAGATACATATTAACATATAACCATATATTTAAAACTATAATACCGTATTAACCGTTGATATGACCCTTTAACTCCTTTCTATTCAATATGGACAATACAGAAACAGAGATATTTCCACGAGAGAACATAACATTGCTAAAAACTAAAGACCAGTACAGCTAACAGCGTCTTATCTTTAGATGGATATAACAACAAGGTTTCCATTATAATTTAATGTAATTTGCTTGGATAAAATCTTTATTCAGGAGGGTGGTGTGTAACACAATTGTGAAAGCGTGTCACGAGGGTTGGTTTTGTAACAAGGTAAATTGATTTAGTTTATACCTTTTTATGTTACATCGATTGCATAGAAAGCCCTCGTCCAACTGAAGCAAAATCAGGTCATTTTCATAAGAATGTCCAGTACGGAGGTCCAGTACGGAACTTTGTTTCTCTCAGAATGGAGCCGGTTTCACTTTAACAAACGTTAAAACGCAATAGTAAATATGATGAAATTGATTGTTTTCGCTAGGTTGATATGATTTGCAAAGAGGCCACGAGGTCTGCTATATTATTTGAGTTCTGAAAGACTAGTGTTCATACAAAATTAATGCGGAAACAAGAGGAATTAATTTCGCTTTCACAAAAGATCTGATAAAATAAATTGACAATTACAGTACATTCAAGTTTGGAGTGCTGTATTACTNGTGCCAGACAGAGGCATAGATAACGATAGCATCTTTCACAACTGTAAGGTAATCCGATGGTAACAATTTATGAGAAGAGTTGTTTGTTTTTGTCGTGTCTTACTGATGAATTTAACATGAATTGCCAGTTTTAAACGCATCTTATCTAAGGACGATATATACATCAAGGTGTAATTTGGCGTGGCACGTTGTAATACATAACACGTGTCAAGTCGATAAAAAAGTATGGCTGTACTACAGGAGCCTTGTTTGTAAATACACGTACTATTGATTACCATAAAAGAACAATGGCACACTATCTGGAAAGACATTCTAGAAAGATCCGCTAGTATATGTGTTTAAGAAATGTCAAATCGCCCATACAACACATGACAATAAATGTCTTCACAAAACGTGTTTCGAATCAAAACATTTGTAGTGAACGCAACCACAAGTTCACTGTTCGGATGCCATATTATGGTTTTAATGTTGTCAACCGCATCGTACATTCTAGACGAGTGAATCATGTTAAGCACATGCTTTTAGTTCCAATTGCAAATATAGAAATTTCCAGTTCATTCATACATTGAACAATTTTTAGCTATCGCTCATTTGAACTAATTGAGTACCCTCAAAATAACGTATGTTCGATAAAAATGCAATGGAAAATCAACACTGCAACCGATAAATTATCTGCTCTGGTAATTAGGCAATTACGTTGTGACAATGTAAGTCTCGATCACCTAAAGATTCCACTTCTTCTAGGCTGGAGATGGCCTTGAAGAAGATTCCTAGCGATAACTTAAAATCGTGTTTGTTTGAACAAAATTTATATACAGAATAGCATATGTAATTATTAAAAAAAAACTCCTTTATGTTTTGAACTTATAGAAATCGCGATCAATTATCAGGAGTGAAATTATCTTGTCATTTAAGCAACTTATTAATTGTCTATGCATTACAGGACGATACATGCAACGCAACATTAAACATAAATAGTACTACGGCTGGGTTAAACGACAGTGAACGGTGAATGCATTGTCCACATGTTTATGGTGTCGACGTATAGGGTATTTTTGTATTCTCTGGCTGTGGGTTGAACACCAATCCCCAAAAGGCGATTATACAATATGGTGGGTATGAAAACGACCTGTAACAACCAAATATATATGACTTGACGATTCACTTCAAACAGCTAATAACAGAATGAGGTAAAAATACGCCTTTGTGTCATATTCATGTCGAAACGACAAATTATATAGGATAATACATTTAAATATCAGCTATTTGTTTGGTAAATATAAAATCAACTCAGAACTGGGTAATGTTATAATGCACGATTAAAAGTTGAACAGCAGTTAATTTGCAAATGGAGATGTGTATTAGTTTCTAATGTTAATCTACTAACATAATTAAAAAAAGCATCGCTGTTAAATGTGTCGTGTTCTGAGAAAACTTGACATAATGCATGTTGAATACAAGCATTTTGCCCAGTTTTCTCGGAACACGCCACAAATGTCAAGTAAGACGAACATTACGACTAATTTAGAACGCCGCTACATGAACAAAAAAATCGCAATCACGTAAATAAATGATAAAGACATACACATAAATCTACAATTAATTATACAAATGTGTATCCGGTGACAATGGTTTCAGATTTGTTCACTGGTAACTTATACTAACCATACAATTTATGCCCGTCGGTATGAGGAAATTCATTTAAATTAACGATGAAACAATTATTTATTTACTGATATTCAAAACACTTAATAATTATATAGATGTATTATGTTGCCTTTAGTTGATTGTGTTGTCATATCATACGTGAAACTAATCGTGTTAGTATACACATGTTTTATATTTATCATTTAACGTGTCTGATTATATCACTTTAACAAAATACATTAGTTTCAGGAGATTCGTGTGTGTATACATGTATTTCTTAAACTGAAGCAAGTGACTGAACCGTCTACTTGACTTCTACGGTTGTTTGAACAACTGTATTATTGTTATTTCATTTGAGAAATAGGTGTTCATATATTATTTTGCTTTGATAATGAAGATTGAATACACATGAGCTTTAATTATTAAAAACGAAGAATAAATATAATCATCTTCAAGCTATTTAGATATACTATGTGTGCGTGTGGATAGACAAAAAAAATTAATAGTACTGAAACCGATATCAAGCACGAATGTATAGCGCAATTGCTTATGGTGAATTATTCTGTTATATTAGCAACATACCCCGGATCACTGTTCTGCTCCAAACTAGCTGAACAAAAACAAACAATAAATACCATTGTTTAGCTTAAAACACACTAATCTTACATTCTAAAGCAAAATATCGCTATGTTATCTTATATGAACTGGAAACTATTAACATTGTGAACATCTGACCACACTAACTAATAGTGCAATTGTATACAACGGTATAAATCCCATTTCGAATGATACATTTTATTCAGCTTAGTTATAAGATACCATCAAATATTTCATAAAAAGATAGCTGAATCAGTTATTAGATAGTCTAGCAGCGGCTTAAAACCACATACACGCACACATCTTTCAAGTAATAACACTTAGTCATTGTCAGTAAGCCATCATGTAAAAAGTTACAAAACAGAAGTCCTTTGTTTGGAGTGTTTTATGCTTCCATTCGCTTACCAAAATGTCAAAGCAATAATAACATATTGACGTTGAGTATATTTTTGCCGTTCTATTTTACCATATTTTTTCCTAGAATATAAATGAGAACAGTTTTATTATATAACTATCATAATAAATAAGCTTGCTAAAACGCGTATTTGATTCATTTGAACATAAATCAGTCATATATTTCCTATTCATTTGAACATAAATCAGTCATATATTAGGAAATATATGACTGATTTATGTTCAAATAAATCAAATCAAAACAGCGTATAAAACAACACAAACGAATAATTATATTCGTTTTGGATCCATAGAAAAGTAAATGGTCAAATACTAAGAGGAATACAAACAATTGTATTGACCACAAACATTGCTGAAGTTGTTAATATTTTGTTTAAAGTAAACAGAAGTCATCTGTTAAAGGACCATGTAGCGTATTTCATGCTTAATATTTAAATCGACATTTGTGAAGGCAAACAGTTACCTTAGGTGGTTTACCACCGCAGGTCTTTTGAACCTCTGTAGTTCCTTATGTTTTATCTTATATTTAATAATTTCATAAAATGTAACATTTCGGTACGCTTGACAATTTTTTATATTATGTTTATATTGCATATTTTGTGATAAATTAATAAGTATTGTAGACGATTAAAAAACACACACAAAACGGCAACCGTTGATAATTCCGAGGTTCTTTCCTGGCCATGCCTCCTTGTATTTTCAATGCTTTAAATTGTGGTTTTTATACAATATTGTTAACTTTACATCTTCAACCATAATAAGATGAATAAACATCATTTATTTAGATTAAAATTCAGATGACAGACAGGATAACAATTTTTTCAAAAACTGATTTTCCTTTTCAAAAGTTTTATTTATTGCAAATCAACAGATATACAGGGTTCGAATATATTATAATGTTTGTCTCGTGGTTGCAAAACTGTATGATGTTATTTATTATAAATACAAAATACACACAGACAGATCTATATCGCATACATGACCAATGTCGATCTTAAGTCGAAAAGAGAGAAATGTATGAACATGCTTGAGTGATTTATCAAACAACGTAAACATTATCAAATAAGCGATGCTGTTGTTGTTTAACTGGATACATATCAGGTCCATGGGCTATGAATACAAAAGGAAATATCAAGACTTCCGAACGACTAATATCAATTTTATTACTTTGTATATGATTGAAAATTGATATTATGTGTCCGAATACCGATAATTAAACAAATAATGTTAAAAAATTTGGTTTGGAAAAACAAATATTTATCTGTTAATGTTACTGTTACAATGCAGGAGTTTAAGGATAACAAACTTAAGCAAAAGGGTCTATGTTAAACGTTATATTATTAGTGGTCCATCAAAGATTTAACATTTTCTGTCGGTATGAAGTTATGACATTTTTTTTCGATTTCAGAATTGTTAACATAAATATTTTACACCATGTTAGATTGCAAAAAACGTATTGCAAAATTTTAATACAATGCACAATTATGTTCTTGTATTAAATAAACGAAATTTTCGTTTTTGAGTTATTTTCACGTGCACTCCTTCACTGTGCTATTTCATATCAATGCAATTAGAGGGAATTTGATATATCCATTTACAAATCGGTAATTCAATAGAAAATTAAATGTGTAAGATATGACTAATCGCAAACAGACCGAACAGTCGAAGTCAACCATTCGTTTGGCTTTCGTGGACTTTAAGTTTTCAAATAACGGATGCCTTAAGAAATTATTATTGAGCCGGTTCGTAATCGTAAACACATACATATATGAAATTTAAGGCTAAGAAATATAATTCTGATTAAGCGTATTTAACTTCCGGGTATTAATAGCAGTCCATGCAAAACATTAAATAAATTAATGTACTATACATAGATAATGATATTCTAAATATGACTCAATTTATAAAAAATATTAGCAAATGAATATACCAGCTAAACTCACTAGTTCTTATGTCTGGTATGCTCATTACCATTTGTAATTAGTCGGTTCATTACTCTACTCCCAATGTTTGACGGAATATATGTTACGTCATGATCGGTAATCTTTCATTCATGGTTATTCTATTTCAACCTTCAGATTATGAGGACGCAGCATGTTGCTTATCCTGCAATTATCGTTTGCGCATTGTAATAACAGCATCAGGTAGCTCGTGCTTGACATCACTGCGGTTTTGGTATAATAAAAGATTGTAATGAGATTAAATTGCGTTCGAACACGCACACGCTTCAGTGCATTCAAATGAATGAATTATTTGATGAATGTGATATGCATGTTTACGAGTTAATATCTTAACAGAGCTCGAGGTGATATTTCCGGATTTAAGGTCTATACAAATACAGAATAAGTACTTGCGCCTGTGATGATAAACATTTTCTAATGTGGGGATTGCATCCACGTTATATGCATAAGTTTAATGAATACAATTAAATGTACCTATATATTTCGAATAGTTCAATTTACCAAGAAATAACAATTAACATAGACGACCGGCACATATAAGATTGCCAGGCATTCTGGTGTTTCACTTTTTAAAAGCAAGCTTCTAGTTGACGACAGTGCTGAGGTGGAATTGTAGTGCATGCGATGGTTAACGCGCCGATTCATTTTTACCAGTTCGAAAAAAAGTGTGTTTCGTTGGAAAATCTTCAAAGGTGAGCAGGTGGCAACTTTGAATTGAATTCAGGTTACCGTAATATGCAATACGTGACATTTTTCAAAATAACGTTATCTGCATTCAAGTTCGCACGTCATCTCTTCTTAACTTCTGCAATTACTTCTCAGATCTGGAATTCCAGGTTATCAAAGAGAAACGCTGCCAAAAGATAATCGCCGGAAGAACCAGGTGAAATTCCGATTGTGTTGTTGACGTGAATACCTCATATCCGTCATTATGTAAATAATCAAGATCATGAATGAAGGACAGATTGCAACTTTCAATTATCGAATGAACCTGTGATTTCTTATTTTTTAACACAATGCCAAAACCACCATTATCGACTCTTAATATTCACTGAAACTATTAAATGGTATCCGAAATTTTCTGCCAACATCGACATCGAGTACTTTCCAAGCGTTACGCATTGTTATAGAATGTGTCAATTTGCCATGATGTCATAGAGTAAATTTACAAATCCCTATATCTTTACACAATCTCAACATACGCAATCAATATATATCTATCTTACTATTAACATTAATTATTTCCAAACAGTTACTACATTTCAGCTAAAAAATCTAACCGGTTTTGAATCACCTCAACCTATTACACGCATGACCTGTTTGCGGCGTTTGGTCATGTGCCAAGCGCAAGTAACCGCACATTTGCCAATTGACCGCCAGAACATAAACACGTTTATCTTCGAAATATAATTCTGCGTTGTTATTGCAGGTTAGTGATCAATCAATTTATAAACTTTAAACTTTGTATTGTTATAATCTATTTTCTATTTAAATGTAACGTTGGTTATTCATTGTATTTGCTGTATAACAATATCGCCATGCTTTTATAAATATTATTACTGTAATTGTTGTTAATAATGGTGATTAATGTGAGGCATTTGCCACTTGACCAACAGAACATAAACACGTATATCTTCGATATATTGTTCTGCGTTGTTATTTTATTCCCTTCACACGAACCTATACATATTTGCCGAGAGCTACGTCGACAATGAGCAAAAGTATCTCATGATGATACCAGCGTTCTGTTCTGCTGGCGCTATACTTGTTTCACTGTGTTATTTATACATATAAGTTAATAACATATATATTGCATGGTTATTCGATGTCGTACTATAAGATATCTGTAAAAAGGTTCATTCGTACACGCATGGTGTCACTCATCACTCGAATGATTGTAGAAACAACGAATGACATAATATGTTAACAACGTGCTAGAAATGAACCAAACTTTATTTCAATGCATTGCATTGACCGTTCTAAGGCGAGGACCCTAGTTTTAGTTTTATTAATTGGTGGTTTTTCGTAGTTTGCTTTTGTCCTGTGGGAAATAGTATGACTAAACGGCCAGTGGAAATTACGGACCTCATAGTGGTAATAAGAATACTCGTATGCCGGTGCAACTTAACCTTAATTTTTCCTTAACATCTGAGGTGGTTGAATTAATGGTGAGCCATATGTGAAACTGTTTTTTTTATGTATACCAATATTATGTTAATGAAGATACGCACATGTAAAATAGTATGATATCGCATTGCATAGGTGTTTTTTGCGTTAATAAAAGTTGTTACCATGGAATTACGAAGAACTTTTTAACACATAATTTTCAGTAAACCAGTTATTTATGTACATTACCGAACGTTGATTACGGAAAAACATCATGCATGGAATGATAATTTTTCATAATTGATTCCAGTGCAACATGCTATATGGACATGCATTAAATGCAATAATTGATCATGTTACCATTTGACGATCCTTCAAAATTGAGTGGAGTTTACTTCACGTATTTATAAATGTGAGTACAGTCACCCGACACTATTTTTATTATAAAAGCCAGCATTGTGCTAGCGGTTTGTTTAAGAAGACACTACATCAAACAACCCTTCCTATATCAAATTTCTGATTTTATATAATGACCTTAACCTTTATTTAGGTCTTAACATTTTATTCCTATCTAGCAATATATAAATTTTAATTATTTTGTCGATTTCCCGCTGCGATGTCTTTATAACATAACATAATTAAACGCTTGCCAAATATGTATTGCCTGACGTACCAACATTCATCATATATCGGTTCCTATGTTGATTAAAATCATGATAAGAAAAAAAAATTAAGAAATTCCTTCGACTACAGATTAATACAACTAACGAAACGCAATAACTTAATAAATGAATAATGAAACTATTGAAGAATTATCAGGAGATACTTATAGGCATTATATTGTAATTGGAATACATGCATTAACTGTTAGTGTAATAGTAGTCTTAATCAATTATTACATATTGTTGGAAAACTTAATATTTTGTTGAAAGTGATAAAACACGGATCACCGAATAGTATTCATACAAACTTTTGCAAATACACACTAGCTAGTCACTCAACGTGATAGATCAATGTATCATAATAAATAATGAATATTATTTTCAAGATGTTACATACTATCTTAGTGTACCTGTTTTCAAACAATATATCTTATACGAATATCAGTGCACTTAAAACACTGATAAAACATATTAATGGATACATAAAAATATTTTGAAAATGTATGATGATATAAATATACAGCTAACAACTTGTACCAATTAAGTAAAATGTATGGAACATGAATAAACATTTTTATGGCGTTTATAAGAGAGAATGAATTAACAGAAAGGTTTAATGGATTTATCGTAGATGCTAAACCACTTATATAATAATTCTCTTTTTCTACTACAACTACAACTACTACTACTACTGCTACTACTACTACTACTACTACTACTACTACTACTACTACTACTACTACTACTACTACTTCTACTACTACTACTACTTCTACTAATACTAATACTACTACTACTACTACTTCTACTACTACTACTACTACTACTACTACTCCTACTACTACTACTAATACAACTACACCAATACCTACAACTTCGTCTTCTACGGCTTCTGCTACTGACTGCTTGTACATCCTATCTCTGTCCTCTACGACGTTTACATATTTTTCGTGCAGTCAATATGTTATGGTAGAATTCTATTGCAACGGAATGTCTTTTACAATCTGCCAATATTGGCACCATGGTATGTTTGTTACCCATGCAATCAGTTATTATACATTCCGAGCTCAATCACAAGCGAGTTTATGTATAAGCTAGTCGCTAGTACAAATATAATTAACACATTGGATGAATGCATTGAATTCCACAAGGGAAAATATATTATTTATGCACGTTTACAAACCAGTTCCAACCGCGTCCCCGAGTGTGTTATCGAGTGCTATCGTTTGCTGTGGTGTTTACTGTTTTAAATCTAACTCGTATTGTTGAAATCGTAATGGAATCCCAATAACAGAAGTCGATATCAAATGTATATTCGTTCTTAAAATTACCACGCATGATTATTTATTAATAACTTTAATTATTTAGTTACCCCATGGGTGCTCAGCGGACATGTCACATTCATTTGTTCTGTCTTTCCACAGAGCTGAGTAGTATTTTGTTATGAATCTTTGTAATAAATAACGCGTGTCAAGTCGATAACAAAAGTATGGTTGCACTACAAGATCGAATTTCATTGCACTTAACATCATTGAATTGATGGCACCATTATACGATACAGAAGGAGGCATTACGCATTGAACTTGAGTGCCCGTCTGTCCGTACGTACCGAAGCTTGTGTTTCGAACTCCTCATTAACGTGTTGGTGGACTGCGCTCAGACGTTCATATTTGAATGACCTTAATGAGTAGACGATAGTAAAGGAAGCAATTTTGGCCCAAAGAGTTTCTGCAGATTTATTGCCATTTGAATATTTTTCCGTCTGTGGAAAATCTTGTGTTTTCTAATTATTTTTAACGCTAAGATGGATCTTGCTAAAAAAATCACAATGAAATAAAATTAATGTGTGAATGAACGTTAAAAAAAGGAAAATTGACCACTACGATTATTTCAAGAATTATGGCACGTCGTTTGTTGTCTATAGAATATAAAGTCTCCTTATTCTATCTTTTCTATTCCTCTTTAACTACTTCGTGGATCTTGCTCAAACGTGCTCTGTTTAATAACCTCAATGTGTAGAGGATCATTGTGAAATAAATGTTGGCTGATACAAGTTTTAGTGTAATTATGGCCTTTTTTTAGTTTGTTCCACTATACAATATGTAGCCCCAAACTGTGTTGTTTTTAACTTCTCTTTTACTACCAAGTGAATCTGGCTCAAACTTTTACTGTTAAATGACCTTACTATGGAGATGATCACGTATAAAGGATTTTTGACTTCGACCAGTGTACTGACCTTTTGTATTTCTTGTCAAATGTAGAGATAGTGGTTTTGAAACCTATTACCATTAGTTTATTTTTTTTAAACAATTTGTTGTGTTTTTTTTAACCAATTGAACTCTGTCCAAACATTTGTTGTGAGGAAATAGGTCTAGGCGATGCATTTCTAGTATTTAAGATTCCATCAGATTCATGAATAATGTTTAGGTAGAATATATTATATCAATACATCAGTATCTTAAAACAGTGACACTGTCGAACCAGCAGTGGTTATACGAGTATGGTTGTTGGGTACCTCTCAGATTAAAAAAAGAAAAGAATTCGAGGACGAATTTCAGAAAAAGGGATGCATATGGTAGTAGGATAAATACGGAACACTCAATATAGAGTCTTCAACTATGAAATTTTTATTCTAACGACGTGGAAGAGAATTTGCGATTTGCAAAGGAGACCCCGGGTTGGATCCCGTTGTGACTTGAATTTGTAAGCTAGGTAACATAAAACGCTTGACATTTTAAATAATTAGTACTACCTTTCAGTCATCTTAATCAGGCATTAAAGCCATTACCATCCGTAAGTCAAGTGCGTAAATTTAACACTTTCTTTGCTTCGGCATAGCCATTTCCGATGAACAAATTAAATTGAGCGTTAACTAGCAAAGTTATGATACCTATGTCGAATGGGTGAATTTCATTTAAGAACATTGAAAGCTTCTTCAAAAGCAGAGTAAGTCGTGGATAGATTTTAAATTATATTGCTAGGGTTGTTTCCCTTAACACGTACCGCAGTTTAATCTAAATGCTTCATTAAGTTGTTCAACAAATCACCGGTTCGATTACATTCATAAGCAATAACGTTAATCGTATCGTTGAAGCGGAAGAATATATTTAATTTTAATCGCAATATTGTAAATTGCAATTTGAACCATCATTGCTGGTCTTCATTAAATTACATATCAATGATCTGAATATTACACTGTATAGATTGTGTCAGTTTAAAAAAGGACTATATTTAATATTGTTTACTTGCATCGTCTTTGTGACAGCTTCACTTCTTAATCTCTGCTATGTTTGTAACAATTGAAAGAACTGCTATGCGATTAGCGCTTTCGTTATCAGTCGGGTCGTGTTTCTCTTCTAGTTGGATATGACCAAATGTGTCGTCCTTAATTATTGTGCTGGTATATCTTCTTTTTAGTGCATTGAAATGTGCATGTACAGGATTAGGTATGATGGGCGCTCTTTCACAACGTCCACCATATACACGAAATCAAATTAAAAGCTACAATTTATAAATAAACAGAAGATACTGTCTTCTTTGAACGTATAACTGCCAGTTCACAATATATAATAGAAAAAGGTCTGGGCAGATACACCTATAGCAAATCACTTCAATTACTGCGACCTCTAACAGTGACACATCAACTGCTCCAATTATCCATAATTGTCTTAACTATCGTCTGCATCTCAATTAGAGTCACATTGTTCGTTAAGTCATATAGCCGAAATTCATGATACACAAAAACTGTTTTACCTAAACGACATATATAAATGTTTTAAATAATTAACTTGTGTTGAGTGACTTATTCCTATCATGACCATTCTAAAGGATCTAGCCATAAGCATGCTTATTTAACTAGAACTAATGACGCTCACAATATAGTTTTATAAAGGATAATAAAATAGGAAATTAAATAAAAATCCTCTAAACGAGGCTGATAAATTAAATAGGAGTCTGATAAAACAAATAGGAGTGGTTCAAGCGCTTGTGCCAGACACATAAACATATCTTTATTTATTAATTCAAACGTGCTATTTTATTTCCATGGTTATGTGTATTTATTTAGAAAGAAAATAAAAAAGATTAATAGTATTGACATAATCAGATGCCCTGACAAAATACAGCAAATACAAACACACTTTTGCCTTTCCTTTATTTGAAAAACTATATGCTTATGCGATGTTTACTAGTTTTTTCCAACCTAAAAGTTACACAAAAAGTCATAAACATTAATATCTGCATGATATATGACTAGAGACCCGTTTAATACAAATATATTGGACGTACGCGCGTCCAATACGGTGGAATATTGGACGATTATGTGGTACGGATGACGACAGCCGATTAGGTTGTATAATAAGATGTATAAAACATATAGTTAATTTAAATTTTAAAAGACCATACCATGTTATTTAAAAAAAAATGAGAAAAGGTTGCTTGTCCTTAAACATATAATGATGACATCATATTATGCATCTAGTTTCAAAATGCATATCCAATTATTAAAACATCTTATCTGAGTCGTATCTGTCTTCTGATGGCTTCGCGGCAATTTCAAGAGCTGCATCGGCTTGATCGTCGTTTGTTTAAAGGAACCAATTGACGGATTAACTAATAAAGTTGGCTTGTAACACTACACCTTCATACACCAATAAATTTATTTTATATTTAACAATTTGCGTAATACATGTTATAAATTGAGCAAAATTAAAAAGGTAAACATCAAAAAAAAATATAAGAAAAAACATCAAAACAACTGTGAGCAGCTATTTGTATTTATTCCATAGGATACTCGCTACATGTATGTGGCATTTAAACACGAGATTCCACTTAAATAATGCGACGTCGTTTCAAACGACGTTTTCTCAGATATACAACATGTAAGAACATATTGTATGACTGACTCTCACTAGTGAATAACCGAATATTGAAATCTTAAAGGAACATAATTGTAAAATGTTACAACAATAATTGTCTGTTTTACAACACGGCAATAATTATACAAAAGACACCGAGACGACATCACACGCGACCTTAATATCATGTTGACTACCATAACGTCGCTCTTATTAGTATACACATTCACATACACATACAGTCCTCGTACACGTCCACAAAATCAGCATATGTATTAATTTCGTATTGAAATATTGTCTAAAATAAACTCAAGTAGTCAAGGTATTGATTATCGTTCTTTACTATATATTAAAATATAGTGATTTGACGTTAAAAGTGTATTTATTTTCCTGAAAACATTTTCGCAACTTCATTAGGACCGTGCTGTTTTGTTAATCAAAACATGATTTAATCTGAAATTAATTAAAGCTATTAAATTATAAATTTCAGATGAGAAGCTTCTCGGAAATAAACAATATGAATTCAAACTTGAAAATGTACACTGCAATCGCACATGTGTTCCCTAAACATTTGAGATACTGTACATGCATTATTATATGCCTCATTTGCCTCTTAAACATCTGGCTTATCTCCATTGTGAAATGTAACAAGTTTCTAATAACAATACGTATGAAAAAATGACATAAACAAATGATGTTAATATTATTCAGAAACCCGAATTCTCAGATCGAAATTATAATCCCGCTTTTCCAAAAAACAGATATCATAAGAAATATGTATCTGATCTTACTTTGACACGATTTAAAATCTTAAATGTATTAATGTTTTCATATTAGTTTCATTTAAGGTATCGCAAGCCAGAATTTTCATTTTCATTTGCTATTCCACGCCGGCTAGATGAGTTTATAGACTATACCGACGCTGGACTAAACATTCGATGATCGCCTTATCGAATCCCGTCCGTGCAACATGATTTGTGGGCGGATTGGTAATGAAATCATTTCTACGTCCATTCTCCATGTACCTATGATTCAAGAAGTGTTATGTCAGTTACTAGCATGGTTATGTGAACTTAGCCCTGGTAAACCAACTGTTCATTGAGACGATTGAGTTGGTAAACTTACCGCCGTGATATGACTGAAATGCTGTTAAAAACTAAGAAATTTCGAAATTAACAAAGAAACTAAACATTATCAATGTTCGTGAAGTATATTTATTCAAAAATGAGTGATCATTTGTATGTTTTATGATGCATAGTATCCATAAGGTTCAAATTTCAAGACCTAAAATATCGGATTATTAAACTCGATTAGTTATATTTATTGCTCAGAATATTCTTTGATGATATTAGGTAAATTTATACCTCGCAAATCAAATATTGATCATGACGTAAACCCGAGTTAAATGCACTCAAGTTTTATAACAAATTGAAATGTGTTTATTATGGCCAAGGGATTACACGAACAATGACAGAACTGTTAATTTGGATAAGTCTATTTATTTTCAGAATACGTGTACACGGTAAGTTAATAAGATATGTTAAGTCTTAAAATAATGTTTCATGATAACTGTCCATCTATTCAGCTTAAACAGCTTTTTGTCGTGTTTCTAAACTGTTTCACCATATGAAAAGCAGGTAACATATAATGCAAAAGCTTTTTTGAGGAGCGCCTTAAAACATGGTGTATAGTTTTTAAAGATTTTTTAATATAATGATTTCACCAATACCATATTTACTATCAATAACATATTAATTCAAATTGATAAGGTCATACCATTTTGGTTAAAATACATGTTTGTTTTTATTTACCCATTTAATGTTCATGTATACTTACAACGGTTTTGGTTGTTGAACAGATATGTGTACTTATAATTCAAATCAGAGGCAATTTAAGGACATAACATGTCAGAAATAAAATCAAGTACACGATATGTTTGGTTTTATTTTAAAACGAACCTACTTGTCTACTATTACTACTACTACTACTACTACTACTACTACTACTACTACTACTACTACTACTA
>VMBQ01001488.1:36904-185399 GCA_007657795.1 Dreissena rostriformis
GATGATGATGATGATGATGATGATGATGATGATGATGATGATGATGATGATGATGATGATGATGATGATGATGATGATGATGATGATGATGATGATGACGATGATGATGACGGCAGCGACGGCGACGACGACCGCGACGACGACGACGATGATGATGATAATGATGACGATGATGATGATTCATACTTTCACAATTGTCTGATTAATCCCTTTATAATATTATGACAACTTTTTTGTTACGTTACGTATGATCCATATAGAAAGACTCGTTTGCTCACTCGAAAACCCTATCAGACACAACTTCTTAGAAAGAGGTAGTTAGTAAACTGATTTGCTGCATGTTCCCTAAATACTCCCTAGTACATATATATATCTAGTAGTATATATGTTGTGATTGTTTTCTACATAAAGAGACATATTGACAGTATTTCCATTAAATATAGACAAGTAACACCAGCACAGCATGATCCTAGACAGTCAAACTCAGACTGGATTTATGCCATGACAAACACGCGGCCATCCCAGCTGGCAGTGCTTGAGACACCGAAGAAGATACACACTGGAACTCTCCAATTCGTTGGAAAGGCCGATGAACAGATTGATCTGGACTCATCAAAGCAGCCGCGGACTTCAGTAACATAGTCAGAGCTCATAGCCAGGGCACGGCCAAAAGGAAGGAAAAGGCATACAAAGAAATCAACAAAAAGGTAAATGAGACTTATTTATTGGATATTTTTAAACAGTATCATTTACAAAACATTAAATCAATGTGAAAATTTTAATTTGATTTTAAGTTAAAAAAAAATCAACATATCTTTTGTGCTCACATGAGCACACAATGATCCATGGTTACTTGTCTGTTAAGCTCACTTGAGCACAATGTGATCACGGTTGACGTTTATAATCGCCTTTTGTTTGTCGTTCGTCGTGTGTTGTTCTTCGTCAATATTTACCTTGATAACACTCTACAGGACACAATGTTTGTCCGATCTGCATGAAACTTGGTCAGAAAATGTATCGCAGTGATGTCTTGGCCGAATTTGAAACTGGGTCGTGTGAGGTAAAAAAATAGTTCACTAGGTTAAATAAAAAAAAAACGTGTAAACTCGCTAGAAGTCACATGTATTGGCAAATCTCAATGAAACTCGGTCGAAAATGTGTTGTTTTTTATAATGATACATCACCTGAGTTCGAAAATGGTTTAGGTTGGTTAAAAAGTCGCTAGGCGTAAGGCAATTTCCGTTTATCGTGTTTGGCTGATGTTTTGTTTATGTGTCAGTTGGCTAGTGGTTAATTAACTGAAAAAAGCAGACTGCTATTCATTATAAGGTTGAATGTATCGGTCCGTTCCTATAGTACGCGGTGGTGAAATTGGTTAATCACAGTTCTTAAGGTATGGGCTACGCAGTCAATTTACTTTAACAATTAACAAATCTCATGTTATCAAACTGAAAGTGTCCATTTTTTAACATGCTTGATGCAAGACAGAACCAGGTTTCATCATTAATTGTGTTTCATGACTGGCTTACAGTCAAGCCACATATCACAACGACTATGTGCGCCGCATATGATAGCTTATATAGTGTAATTAATTCGTGCATCAGCGTACACAACCAAGTAGATATCTAAACAAAATAAACCAGCTTTTCTTCGTAAACGTTTGGAAGGTTATGAACAGAGTTTTCATAAAAATAAAGATTGTGTAGTAAGCATGACTTAATTAATGATAAACACGCAAAATATTCCCTATCCCCTCCTGTTTTGAAAACATGTTATGACACTGTGCTCCGTGTCCACTGCGCCATTCCAATTTGGATTTATAAAGAAACAATACAACTCCACACATGACTACATGTATGACTATCACAATAACGAAAACGAAAATAACTGAAATGAGTACGCGGTCTTAGTGGTTTTAGTTACGTTAACCAAACTAATAAGGAGTATTGCGCAATTAATCGCGCATTTAATTCTTTGAGTAAAGAATTACAATACATTTATGGCAATACACTCAGTACTAAGTCTGTGAAATTCTGAAATTCGTTGAGTTAACAAACCTATACCCTACTTCAGCAGGGATGAAACTTTATGGCACGAGGTTGCGTATGAATGAAAAGTGACTAATTTCAAAACGGTCTGACACAGCCCAAATGCACAACATAAAGAACTTAAATAACACGCATTACACACACACAAAGATAGATTAAACACGGGTGATTGAATGGCTGCAAATGCAAAGTTTCGATGTAATTAGATTATCAGAACTTATCAGACCTTTGTGTTTAATACGTGGGTATATGACACAAATGTTAATACACAATGCCATATCCTATTTCCAATTATTACCCAAGCGTGTGTGCATTGATCATATTTATTATCCACCATTAATAGTGTTAAAGGGATTGGAATAATCCAAGTGTGATATCGGTCCCCGCTGAGCTGTTCTGGAAAACGAAACATGCCATTGAATTTCCATTCCAGCTCCCGACAGAATGTGAGTTTGGTTGGTGGTGACCATAACGGACGGCTGGGGTTTCCTCCGCGTACACCGTCTCCCCCCCCCTCCAAAAAAAAAGAACAACAGAAGACCACACCAAAATTGAAAAAAAAAAACAGAAACGACTGGCTGGAAATTGCAGCTATAACTCAAAATTCTTCCAAACTTTCGTGAGTCTAGTAAGTTAATTAGGTAAGAGTGCTGGGGCACACTCCGCTGGTCAGCACATATTGCAGCCTTTGGCTTGGAAAGGACCTCATAAACTTCGAAATACACACACAAGAGATGAATTTGAAATGAAACTGAATGTATGAATTTCACAGAAGTTTTGACAATAACAAATATTCGATCCCATCCGCTACAAAAAGTCACGTGATCATGATTTAAGAGCATGTGCAAATCAAAATGAATAACATGATTACCAAAATGTTATCTTCATAATCTATTTTTATTTGTGCACGTTGTGTGTTTAGATTTATGATAAGGTGAACTACAGCCCAATAATGTCATCATATAGGTGCAACTCGCGAATGCCTTTTATGCTCCTCAAAACATAGTAAAAGCTCAAAGTCATTTAGCAGCAGTTTTGGCAAGTACACTTCTCGGTAGTGGTGGGATTCCAGCTCAAGTCTTTCGGCTTTGGATCTCCTTTCAAACGTCTTTGTGATGTGTGCATTGCCAGATTTCTACATGAACCATGCAGTCAATTGTTTTTTAGTATTTTCCGCTTCGATGTGACTAGAACACCGAAACAGTTTGCAAAGTGTAGAAGAAGTGTTTCATTTTGGAATGAGCGGTGCATGAATGTTATGAAATTGAAACACCAGCTGCACCAGAATATTGTTTAGTATAAGTATAATGAGATAAAGTCATTGCACGTGTTAAATGTCATTATTTACGCCAAGCATCACTAAACAAACATAAATGCACAAACCTTGAATCATTTGAACGGCAAAGTCAAAGCACTGGCGGTTCTGTGATGTTAAAGTTATGGCAACATTTCTTTATCTTATTAGCTCCTCAGTGATTGTATATATATTTGTAAATGTAGATACATATGTGAAACATTAAACTGCAGAATACGTGTTAACATCATGTAGACTTTATTTTTTTTTAAACTTCAATGTTGATGATGTTTGGTTTGTATGTGTGTTGATGTGTTTTTCTGGTGTCTTGTGCAATAGTCTTACACAACATACAACTATTATCGTTTCGTAAAATGTAACACAATACATTGCTGCAAAGGGTTACCAAGAAAATAACATCTGAACGTGATTCAACATTACCATAAATCACATTAAGAGACAAGTAGATATTTCATGAGGACCAAAACTGTGCGTCTAAAAGTGAATTGGTTTTGGAATTGTTTGCATACAGCGCGCAGTAAAAATCGTCTCATGTTAAGACTGCACTCTCATACCCTTTAAATCAGTTGAGTGTGTATTAATACAAATTATTTAGCCGCACTTCTTTTATTATTTGTACTTTTTATTTAAGAAGAGCTAAGCTCCCAAAAAAACTCGCTGTTGAATTGTCCAGAGCAACGAATATCCCGGTACACACGTATTAACGTAAAACTTGATTTGTTGAACTGAAAAATTCCCACCAAAATCGATACAAAGTGTTACCACAGGTAACAGTAAGCATCATTTCTTTGTTGAATTACACTCCACTATTAATTTATTTAAGCAAAGAAATAAATCGCTTACAAAACAACGGACATTGCTGAGATCGTTGCATTGAACGATCACTGCAATGCAAGTGAGGTTTAAAGCGGGTTAACGAAACCGCCTTAACTAATCACGTAATACAAACGTAAATATAAAAAATAACGTCATTGAATTGTAATTAAATTAGTTAAAAAGTATAAGAAAAACACGAATATTTTATTCGATTTATTTTATCTGTGATCATTCAATGTCTTAGTATTTTTTGAGAAACATAATAACCTGAAGAGAAAAAAAAAGTATTTATAAGAATCAGAAAAATGCCGTTTCGTTAAAATGTTTTCAGAACACGGCAATATATAGTGCAAATTCCAGCTCACCGTGACACCTTTATTTTAGGCAGCAGACCATTCGTAACACAATTTTACACAGGGCAAACACACACGAAAATCCCCAACACCAATTTATAAAACTAAAGTCACCGCTTAGGGACAGACAATGCGAAGCCTCCAATTGTGGTTTAAGATCGGTTTTAGTTAGCAAAAGGCATGCCGCTTGGCCCTCACTTATTCAAACAATATTTCAGTTTAAAGACAATTTAAACTTATAGCATCATACTATCGCAAGCAGAGTCACTTTGAATTCAAATGCCCCTTTTATTACATATAATGTATAATGATATGTATGTTGTTTATAGTTAAAACACCGTATGATCTTTTTCTTAGGAAGTAAGCAACTCGACATTTATTGTTTATTGGCTGATACATAACGATAATGTGAAATGTAGTTTGATTCAAAAGTTGGATTAAAGAGCTAATTGCAAAACTTGAAAAACTGTAATGTTTAACGATTATGATGATATCACGCTGGGCACTTTGCCATCAGACGCGTGTTCTTTTAACAGGTAATAACAAATTACGTGACCTCTAAATTCATCCCCAATTCTACTGGAGTCGCATTACTGATTGATAATGGATCGAAACAAAGGAGCACTAAATTTGGCTTGTTTAGGCTTTGTCATGTTACCTTTGGTTCACGATTGCAATCTAGTTTAAAAAAAAAATGACAGATGTATTGCTAGCACGCAATAAAGAATGCATTGATCCCGATTTTGTAGAACTTGATCTCACGAACATAACATTCCGATTCATAACTATGTTAAACTTTAACTGGCAAAATACGGACAATTTGACATAACAGCCACATACGATCAAATTATTGCTTTTGTAAAATATGAGTTATTGTTAATTTATATAGATTATTATTATTAAGCTTATTCATCTTAACTATTTAACCGGTCATTTTGCCGCCTGCGTTTAAGCTTCTCGCGAAAATATATTATGATACTCTTTTATTGGACTGTACGATGATAGGTTTTTAAATTTTGTCATAAAGAAGGTATTTATATCATACTTGTTTTCACGTAATTTCATCGAGTATCAGATTTACTTTCTTTTTGTTTCGCGGATTTTAAACCATATAGTAATAGAAGATCATTATATCAACTGCAATAGGGTTAGTAGCTATTTTAAAATGTGTGTTGAGATTCGTTCTAGGCTGTGTTTGCAATTATATGTGCCTTGCTTGCAACCGGTTAAAATCCCCACTGTTTTGCATTGATTGCTGGAATCTGGTGAACACAGCTTCATTCATTGGGCGTGTCAAATAGTGTGTTGCATCTATTATTCTGTAACGGATCGTCCAGTTGCAATGGCAAAATTTGGTGCGTAGCTCTATAACATTTTGTCGACTCTATTTTAATTTAAAAAAAAGACATCGTCAATCCCACATTCACCCTTTAGGTGTTTCCATATCGATATAATTGTGTATATCGGTATGTTGAATAGCTGTCGATACCGAAATAACACAGTTGGTAAGAAAACTGTCTTCGTTTGATATGTTTATATTTTAAGAGTGTTCTTTCAATTATGGTTTTACATAATTATATTGTGTTTCAAATCGCTGGTATATCCCATCTTCAGGTTTTTACAGACATATGCTGAATTTACGTATACAGAATAAACCAAAATACACTACATAATCACAATTATATATAGTTGTTGTAAATTATGTTGCTGTTTAAGAAGGCGATATGCGACATATTTTTCCAGTCGGTTTAGTCCATACGTAATCAAACGTTCTCAGGTTGCGTTTTAATTAAAGTAACCTTTCAACACTATTTTCTTCTCCCTCACCCGAACCTTATTCACATATATTGTTTAAAAATAAAATATACTTGATATACAATAAGCGCTGATTTAAGTGAAATTACAGGGACAGATACACACATCATCAACATATTTCTGTATAACTTTCCATCACGTCTTATGAAACTCAAATTATGATATTTATCATAAATAAACGATTTAATTTAAAATAAACGAAAGTTCTTCAGAACTGTTTGTCATAACATCATATGCAGACAAAAGAAAAACGATTTCGATGTCCGACATCATCTATGATATTGCACAACTCACGATGACATGGATGCCTACACAAATTATTTTATCGCAAATCTAAGATAATAACAAAATAATGCTTAAACTGTATAGAGTATACAAATTCACATGCTTTTATGTTTTTTATTTACGAGCATTACACAAAACTGGACTAAAGAAAAGAGCACACGAACGGGCTGAAACGGGTATTGAGCTCAGCTTCCACTCGATAAAGAGTTCATAATAAGCAACGCATATAGATACAATCAAACATTATTATTATGAACACTTTCATATAATACATTGTTGATATTTTAATCTCATATTGCTTATAAACGCCTGACCTTAGGAAGTTCTATTTCGTGTATTTACAATTATGTCTGTTTGGTTAGTAATCGATATTGCATACCAATAACACAATACATAATTTCCAACACAAAACGTATTTAGAAAACAAAGTGAAACAGGAGCACACATAAATCAGCTTACACCGTTCAAATGAAACAGCAGGAGTCACAATCAAGAACGAAAACGACACAATGCAGATTAAAGAAATCTAATCGAGCGCATTTGTCTTAAAATTATCTAAAAACAATGAAGAAGAAAAGACGTACGCTACTGCTGATAAAAATAAAATAAAATAAAACCAAGTACTAGTATATTGCCGGCCTTCTGACGAGCTTTTCCCGCCAAAACTGCGTCATCACACAATTTTAAAGCAGATTGAAGGTGCATCTATGTCAATATCTAATCTCGATCTCGACCAGAACTTATGATCAAGCCATAACCAAATTCAACGAGACATAGGACCATCGCCTCAAGGGAGTCAATCTGTTACTAGTAATATAGTTTCAGTAATAACGAATTTTTGCGAATAATCAGACATTAAAGGCCATATAAAGGTGACAAATCCAATTATTATGCATATAAACTCGTCTAATTTTTACCGGATTTCAGTTAATCTTGCACAAAACATGCTGATAACACAGCTTAGGTGCAACGTTGTCAAAGATTATGGAAGATCTACCCGTTTCATAATTGGAAGAAATGTTTACAACTTTGCAACTAACGTGGTATGTAGCCTCAAAGCGGTGACGTATGCTTAAACTAGCCGAAAGAAAATTCAATTTTAATTCTATTTTAAACAACTTTTTACCAGCAGAAAGTAATTTATTAGATCACTACAAACGTTTTAACCATTTAGAAGAGACCTACTTTGTGAGTGATACCGGAAAACGTTGAAAATCAACGATATATTTTTGGTGACCTGAGTCATTTCCACTTTCAATTTTCCGAGTAAACAGCGATGTAAATATTGTTTATAAACACAATTGACTTGGAGGACACTGTATTTTGAGCTCAAAACAAGTTGTATTGCTCATTTTTAATGGTAATGTTTAATAGCATATATATANAACATTACTCTTTAAAAAAAAAGTGTGCGGCAAATAAACCAAATTCGCCACTGCATTATTCAAAACATGTTTTTACGAATTCATATATTTTATAAATGCCGTATTTGCAGCATCGTATAACAGGGGGCAATGAAAGACGCATTCCTTACCTTTGATGAAAAGATTTTCGGCGCGGTTGTCAGGGTGCGTTTTATAGAGCAGTTGAACGTTTATAATAGTCGACTTCTATACAAAAAACGCAGTAGTTGATAATATAACTGTGATTGCAATAATTATAATATATTTATAAACCCGTATTATAGGTCAAAAAGCTACTACACCGTGCGCTTAACTGTTTATCATTGTCTGTTCATTATTCTTACATATGCATTTTGTTTTACCATAAATAATCTAAATACCAATCCAACGCAACTAAAGGACATCGTATTGAGTATTTAAACAGTCATGTTGGAAAAGGCTATATACTCATATGTCGAAATGTATTTAATATTGAATAACATGTAAATCGAGGTATATGAATGACGTCCATTGTACAAACGTATCGCTTATTACTCATAGCATTCTATACTTCCCGATTAAATAATGTAATGCGACTGATACATCACATGAAGCATTTTACCATTAAAATAACCAATGTGGCCAATTTAACAGGCGAGAATCGTTAACTGTAAAGTTCCACTTTCCATTACTTTCCAATTTGTGGTGTCTCTCATGCAAACGATAGTCATATAATTAAATGTTACTACAACGCACTGACTAGGCTATACTTTTCCGATATCACATACCAAAACTAATTTTCAATCGTCATTCCCGATGTTGAATACAGCTTGACAGATCATAAAATTCACAATTCATTAAGCTCGCCTCGCATAGTTTAGTTTTAACTATTAAATGACAATCGACACACCGTTGTTTAACAAGTTATTCAAACTGTATTCGTTGGCGCCCACTACATGAATCATTTATCGACTACCTGTCATTGTTGATCAATCCAACCGAGATGACGTCCTCGATTCCAGTGTACACTTAAATATAAGGTATATAGCTAACTGCCAAATACAAGTTGTGAAATATACTACGAAATAACCATATGTTACGATATTGTAAACAGTTTCTTGTACCGAAGCGCCCTATCGATTTGCTATATTAGTACATTGTATCTTAAATACCTAAAGATCGTTTAGAGACCCTGTAGTTATTGTAAACAGTTATCGATATAAGAATGTAATCAAACTAGTATACTCTTCAAGTTATATCTTGTCATGAATTTCAAAAACAATATTTGCTTTGCAATAGTATGGGGTCTTATATTGAGCAATTTCACTTTTAATGATATTTATCGGCATGTATTGATTTTCTTTAAATTGTGGTTTTGTTCGAGACCCGTACGGCTCTTTAGCGCCATAACTATAACGGATATATATATATATATATGGTTTATGCACTGTGAATCTACGGGAAAAAATAGAACGTCATAGGTCAAACTATGCAAACAGTATTTTAATTGTCTGGCTGCATGCAATTATATTGTTTAGAACGTTTAAACGCTCGTGTCTTTTTCCAGTTTTTGTACCGTACGCGAGTAAAGTAAGATGCTACATCGATATGATATGTGTTATGTTTAAGAATTCCAACATAAATAGGCTTATAACATTCGCTGTTTAGACCTATCTTCATGTAATACCTTTTATTTTTAGTCATTAACATAACCACATACATTCGACACTAGATATGTCATTAACCACGACAAAAGCAGCAATACCAGCATCAGCATCACTAGCAACGCCTTTTTATTTGTATAATCAGCAACTACATGGCAAAAGACAGTATTACCGTGACAGGGGCCAGCCTGAAATATGCAAAACGTATGATGTCGAAACACATGTGACACCTACACATAGCTCGTTCATGTATTATTTAAATTGTTTAACGTCATGGATTTAAACAATATTAATTCCACGACTACAACTTAAAAAAACATTGAACTAAAATCTCGCTTTTGAATCCTAATGGTCCCAAACATTGTACCATTTTAATAGGGTGAAATTCATATGTCAAGTACCAACAATGGCTTGTACATGATTCAAATTCTCTGTATTCATAATATAGCTGGATCATATATGATGAACTACTATTTAACACAACATATTAGAAATAAGTAATGGTGTATTTAAGCAACAGGCGCTTATTAGTTTTGTGTAGATTACAGATGAATACTACCGTTCAAAATAGAATAGCTCTTAATAAGACAATTATTTTAAATTGTAATCATGTTTTTATATATTTGGGAAATAATAATTTATTTTATGTAAGGTACATTCGCAGCACAATAAACATATCGACCCAATAATGTGATCACGCTACCGAGGGGGTTTACCGACTTAGGGCAGGTTTTGGAAAATACAATATATGAATTGACGATAAATCTCAATGGCGAGTTGAAATTAACCATTCAATTTAAACAAGATGTAAGAACGAGACAGCCATACTATTAATTTTAAAGTTTATAAGAAATAGCTATCGAAGATAACCTGGCACAAACAAATCACTTAATTAGAAATAACCAACGTTGTTATTCATAACAAACATTTGAATGCCTTAAAACATAAACACAAGAAAACAACAATAATAAAAAATCCAATGAGTGTACATATCAATTTAAATTGATTAAGTTTTTAAGTATGTTATGATGAGCCCTTATCACTTCTAATGGTCGGTGATTGACTTCATTCACCATAAAGAGGAAGTTAAATTTTACCAACTAATGCCTCTTTACGCTGACAATAACACACACATCGAACCTAAAACTGCTATCTAATCATCAGATAGTATTGCCAAACAGATAAGTGGAGTCTTCCAAAAGCAAACAATGGGCTTGTTTGGAGACCAGCATTGAGTTGAACTATAACAATATTAGACTATAGTTAAGCCTATATTTTGCGAATATAAAACAATTGAACTTAAGTAATGTGAGCTGTTAAACAAACACGGAAAACCCCAAATGACTTTATCGAAATTAGTCAGCATATATTTAGGTGATATACACTTACATCTACTGTGGAAATCGGTCAATTCGTTAACTATATTTAATTATCTAGTATAAAACTCACGTATGCACCTGTGTCCTTAAATGAAGGCAAATGAAATACAATCACATCGCAAAACCAGCGGCGTCATGTATCTTAAAAAGTGATTTGGAATTAAAAAAACAGATAAGATATTTATCTGATTATTAAATATTTGAACGAATGTACGAACGACAAAAAGGTGTACAGCTGCATAAATCTTAAGTAAAACGATAGCATACAGCGATACTTATGTCAATAATGCTGGGTAGGGTAACTTATAGGTAGAACAAAACTATGCACATAAAGTTTACAAAAAATGATAATTAAGTGTTTTTAATGTTAAATATTACAAAAATAAATAAAATAAACTCGAAACATAAAACAAGAAAACAATGTAACGAATAACAACCATTTGAACCTTAAATGTATTGTTAATATCAAAATACCGATAAAGAACACAGGACATTCATACATTAATATTTTATTTTTAAAAATACATCTGCACATATATAATAACAACACACACCAAATTAATGTAAAAAGCTGTGGTTTCATTGTTCAGTTTAATCATTTTGAAATATCAGTCACTAAGACAACCATGCCTGTCTCCGTTTTTTTCTTTTCAACTATCATGGACTTGGTAGATTCTGGACGAAATGTCGCTGAAGCTTGACCAAGTTCTGCAGGGTCTTGTTGTGCAAAGTTTTGCTGCTTCTAAAAAACAATTACACATATTATTAATAAATTAAATGTCACATCAATGTACATGTATCTTAAATGGAAACGCAATTTTGCAATGTAAGTACTAAAACGCTGAAATCGGCCTTATATAAGTGTATATGAAATAATGTTTTCATATCAAGTTATTAGACGTTGATTTCAGTCATTGTTTGGAGGTACGATATATTACGGGGAGCCAATATTTGGTCTTCCGTTTTGGTAAAAATACATCAGATTTTACTAAACCATCTTATACCAAGATAAAGTACATTTCCAATTCCTAAAAAAGGCAGTACAAAAAGCGAAGTTCAAGTTCAAGTGCTACAGACATCATATATTAACACGTCGAGCGTCATTCAAAAAATGGCTTCGCAGAGATACGATTAACATCAAGACAGGTTACTGCCATGTTTGAGCCCTATCTTTGAGTAAAAGCATCATATTGCTCTTTCAAAAGTTGTGATTCTTTTCAAGTGGTTTCATTCGAGTTTATTTGAAACCCAATGATCACTATGACTTAACATAAAATCCAATCTCAAATCGCATATAAATTATTTAAGTGATTCATGTTCATTCGACTTGATATGCAAAATAATTTGATACTGACATTTTAACACATTTATTCCGTTTTAATATGTACAATTACAGTTTTGCAACTATAAACTATAATTTGTTATGTTTAGTTGTACGAATGTGTTTCCGTTCTATTTTTATCCGTGTATAATGAATTTTGACATATCACCTATACTAAAAATACTAATAAAAACTACATCGCGTACCTTTGCGAACACAATTGTCTTGTCCTTGTTAATTATGTGTGTCTTTTTTGCGACGTCATTGCGATTATGATGGTGATTGTTTGATTCTTGAAAAGCTTGAGTAATAAAGTAAGAGAAAAAATCAATTTATGTTTATTAAATTTATAATTTACGAATTTATTAAGTTGATAACGGATTATTTAAGATGATATACTACACGGAAATTTATTTTTTGTATACTTAGTTCTATACTGGACAATGCTTGAAAAGCATGTGCCTCTTCCCCTTTTTATTAATGGAATACTAATTATCAATTAAAATAACTCTATGTACCCAGTAAATTGATCTGGTCTGATACTCTCTAGACCTAGATCTAAGTAGACGTTCCAATTGAAGAAACATGCGTGTGCAACACCATTGCAACTTAACACATATGCTCCATGTGAACCATTTGTAGAAAAATTATCTCGAAACAAAACACATATGGAAACTTTGAAGGATGGATGGACAGATGATACCTATGTTTAGCGCCATTTTGAAAGCCTTGGTGCACCGGCATGCATGTCCTTGATATTATGTGTCCTTGATATTATGCATAATGGCATGGTAAACACATCCACTGAGTTACTTTGTATGGTAGCACACTAAATAAATCGACATTCTAAGCTTCCGAAAATAACTTTTGTGTGTTGTGCATTTTTTTTTACCTTACCTGTAATGTTACTTTCGACATTGTAGTAAACCACCAGAGACAGATTGCATCGTTAACGTTCACACAGGGCTATTATAAGTGATTTAATGAGAAGTTAACACGGAACGAACAACTTATTTTTAAACATTTCTCACCACACAAATTTAGCAACCAGTATTGATGTGCTTATTAAACTTAAGCTACGACCACACCAACAACTATGCCAATGATCCAATATTTGATCGATTCAACATGTTCACTCGTACATGCTATGTTTGTAACAAAGCATGAGATATGTACGTTGATTGGGTAATCAATGTGTCGTCAGATTATGTCAGTAAAGTAAGTGTTCACCTATCATGGGTTTAAAATTACAAGTTGCAAACTAGTTGTGATACACTGAGAGCCACATGTCCTACTCTGAGTGTGAATTGTTCTACACTTTGAGTCAGTTGTTCTACTCTGAGGGAGAATTGTTTAACACTTAAAACACATGTTCTAAAATTAAAGCCAGTTGTTCTTTGTAGAGAGCCAGTGTTACTTCACTGAGAGCCAGCTGTCCCAGACTGAAAGCCCCCTGTTATACACTTGCAGCCAGTTGTCCTACAATGAGAGCCAACTATTCTAGTGCAATAAAAGCGAGTTGTCCTACACGGAGGGTCATCTTTAAAGATACATTACTCCGATATTATATTATTTTGTTGGTTAGATGTGTTGTGTAATTTAAACATTATGAAAATTGCCTTATACATATAAACAAACTGAAAAACCAACACAGCAACCATGTGTTCGAACGTTAAAAATTAAGCAAACATATGATCTATTTATGTTTTTCATATCTGTACTTTGCACTCTGCGATGTATAAAGGTTTCTAGTTTTAAGGATGGATTATACAAATGAATGAATTGACTAAACAAACTGTTCACACGACTTCATTCTAATAAAGATCATTTTAATTATAGTGTACATAAATAAAATAGTCGAAAGTCACGCAGGTTTAAGTCAACAGTATTCCGTAAGTGATTTTTGTTTGGATCGAAAATATAAATATCATTTAAATAAACATAAATTACAGCTGAAAATCCAATAAAATACTTTCGTTTTTTTATTCATTTGTGTTGATATAAGAATGGATTTAATTAATGTCATCAGAAAAAAGACATTCCTTACATTTGCCAACCTCAAGTAGAAAAAAACAAGTGTGAAAAAGCAATCGATACATAATGCGCAGCTGAAAAAATATGGCAAGCTCCTGAACATATCTGATCATCAATCTTTGAAGTACACTTTTGTATTTAATGCTTTTGATTATTTGTGTCATACTATATGTAACGAATTGTTTGGGCCCTTCTATTTCTCATGTATGAGTACTGTAGAAAATTGAGTTTGACTTAAATGCCTATGAACCATTGAATAAAAACATGATTCAATGCAACGTCGAATGGCGCAGTCAATCATCATGTCTTCTACAGTTTCAGTTTAAATCATCTTAAGCCAATTAAAAACAAAGTATACAGTAGCCTACTGTTACGGTAAAACAAAATATGAACCGTAAACAATGTGAAACATTGATTTAAAGTATCTTAAAATGCAATGCTTTCGCAGATGCTCGGCGAACCTTAGAAGAGTGTTCTGAAAAGGATTATACAAAGTTACCAATGGTTTTATTTTATTTTATTTTCAAAAGGTAAATGCAATTTATTTGGAAAAGTGGCCTGGGAAAAACAAATACGGACATAAAAGCTGATCACATAATCGGATCATAACTGCTATGGCTTTTACAATTACGCTTACCAGTGTGACCAGCTTTAATGTATGGTTGGTTCAATGAATACACTTCTGACATGATCCGGTAGTCAACTGTGTACAAGACATCTGAAGGAACACAAAGCATTTATAATAAGCAGTTAAGGTATTCAATGATATCTATATTTTAAAATGTATATGTTGTTGATAAGTATATGTGAATAATAACTGTTTTAACTTGTACTGCCATTTATTCAAACTTCTTTATGTAGATTAAGTAAGATGAACAGTGTAATATAATGCTTCATCATACAATTTCAAAGTAATTTGAAATTTATAAAAGTTTCTTTTAAAGGTAGTGGCAACGATGTAAGTAATAATTTCCGCGATTATGTTCATCACATAGCATTCGATAAAAACGTCAAGTATTTCAGTATTTAACATTAAATTCAAAAGGTACACATAAACTTGTAATTATTGTGAAAGCTTTATTTATTCGCAGTAATCAATCATACAAACACATGCAAAGGTTTCAACCATCAAATTTATGCTCAAACTGTTACTCAAGATAACTTGAGTAGAATTACGACATCGCGTTCACAAGGCTTCAATTTCTTTAAGATATATACGATACTATGAAAGATGCAATTATAAGAACGATTCCGTACTGCCCTTGACTATTTGTTGTATCGCGTTTTGACTGTACATCCAAATTATGTTATCGGGTTTTTCACACTGCATTACGGTATCTTCATTCGAAACATTGCGATTTTTTGCGTGCTATATAGTGCTACTTTCTTGATTTGTTTTAAACAAGAAGAAATGTATTTGATATTTGCATTTATTTTATTTTAGCAGCCTCAGACGTAATTATTATGTTGCTCTGCTGCGTATTAAAAAATTGAGTAATTGAATTGGATTTAAATCAAATTCACATTCTCTTTAACTGCTTTTTAATAACAACAAAAAATGTCAACATTATATGTTCAACTTTATTTTAGTGATACATATTTAAGGGTAAAGTTCGACATGCCCTGCACTTGGTTAAAACGCCCATTGCTCAGAATTGTCCGTTCAAATGTGATGAGTCTAGCTTTGATCAGGTTTATGTGTTACATCCTGTTGTATATTTTGTCCTGCATTGTATGGGTTATCAGTCACTTGCAATAAATTGCTGTTTGCGCTTCCGTAGAGTGTTTGAATGACTTGCTTCAGCCCTTCAATGTTGAATCCTCTCGGAACCTGCCATAAGCCATCATGCCACATGCGGTCGAAAGCTTTCATAAAGTCGATTAAGTTATAGAAGAGCGCACGTTGATATTGGCCTTGAGCTGACTGGTCTTCATGAGGATCTTACTGGTGCTGAAGGCCTTTTTACTGCTGCATGTGGTCATCTCTTTTTAAATTTTGATACATTGATCCTCAATCCACTTCTCACATGCATCTTTAATCTTCTTCCTCACCTCCCTGTTCGCTTTATGGTATTTGTCCTAGAGTCCAGACTGGTGTACTTTGCATGCCTTAGCCCCCTCCTTTTATCACAGAGGTCCATGTTTTTCCTTTTCTCTCTCCCAAGACCTTTTTCGGCCGATGACAGTATGGCCTCCTTGATGTTGTTTTGATTGTGTCGATTTAATTGTCTTAGATATTCAGGGCTGCAAATTTGCCACAGTTGTGTGCCTTTATAAACTTAAGATTTACAGTCAAAGCGCGATACAAAAAATAGTCATGTTAATACAGAAAGGTTCTTAGTATTGCATCTTTCGTAGTAGGTAACACAGTATTGTGTGGCCCCTAACACTGCTGAAGTTTAGGTCGACAGTTTTATCAAGGGGTTATACATCTTTTTTAAGGTAGATAATGTTTGTATAATTGTATATATTGGTGCGACATCAAGCTGATGCGACAGAAATAAATCAGTGACCAGGAATAGTTGTATTTTCATAAAGTTTACATGAACAGTTTTGTAAACCTGAAGACAGTAAATCTATCAAATTATAAAAACAGTGAAACGCAATGACTCCAGCAGGACCGGAAAATCATTATATGTTCGATGTATGTTATGTATTACAAGTAAAACCGCACAAAAAGTAAACAGTAATGCAGCTGTGGTACAGCATTATACGGGACATAGACAAGCGGATTGATCCGGGATCCCAAATCGAAGACTTGGTTTAGTAAGCGATAAAATACAAGATAACCATAAAACGTAAGTATTTACGTCCATTTCGCACAGTTCCTCTTATTTAAGTAGGGTTATGTCAGTTATTAGCATGTATGTGTGTATTTAGCACTGGTAATACAAATATCCCAGAAAAGTGCGTTTTGGTTAACTGACCGCCTTGATATGACTGCAATTCTTTAGAAAACTAAACAAACTCTAACTAATCAATGATACTTACCATTTGGAATGTAATGGACATTAAATATAATCAAAACTGATTTATCGTTTGCATGTTTTATGATGCATAGTAGTAGCAATGTGGACTATTTATATTTGAACATTTATTGCATGTACATTGTTTTTAGAGTTAAGGTTTCAATGCTTTAAACAAATATTTTTACAACTGATTAGCTACAGTTTATAATTGGTCTATTCTGTGTGTATATAAGGTAAATTGATACCTCACAAATCATTATTGAATATGACGTGAAACTGTGTCAAACGCACTCCGGTTTACAAATCAAGAGCTTCAAAACAAAAGGTTTATATCTTTGTGTGAATGCCCAAAGGATAAGACGAACAATGACAGAATTTGTAATGTGGATAAGCCTTTTCATTTTCAGAATAGGTGTAGACGGTGAGTTTATAAGATATTGCGTTTAATATATGTTTAATGATAACTATCCATATATTCATTAAAACATGTTATGTCATATTTCTCAACTGTTTTATCATATGAAAAGTAGGTTACATACAATAGTTATTTTGAGGAGCGCCTTAAAACATTGTGTAAATTATTTAAATATTTAAAAAGACAATAATTTCATTAATGCAGTTAACAATAGGATACTTACTTTCAATAAAAGCATGAAATGAATTGAAAAGTCATATTTATTCTGTTAAAAAAAATGTTTATCTTTAATTTGCCCTTTGTCACATCTAACAACTTTAATCACTTATATAAAAAACTATGTGATCACTAATTTATTCTAGATAAACGTTAACTAACCTTAATAAATCAAACAGTTAATCCGGTCAGGTTGTACTTCGCGATATCGCAGAAGAGGCGTTAACCGCAATAATTTGTCAAACAAACACAGGGCTAGGCATCGCATCTCTGTTCGTCAAATAACAATGTCACCAGGTGAAATCTAACGGAAAAAATGAAACTATTCTTGAAGCCCTAAGTGTGACTCAATTTTTTATAGTGATTAGTGAAAATATTTAGACAGAGTTTGAATCTAACCGCGGGCTTTCAAGAACAGGTGCCAATGTCAAATCTTAGAACAACCTTATTGAGGCCAGGGTTTATACCAAACGCAGCATAATACTTACATAGCCTCCATTCGGGCGCCCGCGGCTTAATGAGGGCTGCAGAGGATGGGAAACAAAACCTAATGCGACAACACCAACGTCATACGGATACCGCGAGTCTTCAGTTAATGGATCGTACTGCAGCCATAACGTTTCTTTCTTTATCAATACAAAATCATCAAGTTTTATATATGTCGAGCCATGTCAGAACTTTAGAGAAAAGGTTATGCTAAATGAATGAATACACATTTTAGCAAAATTTTGATATTTTCAGCGCATCATTTAAATGTCAAATACCCGAAGCCACTACTCGTAATTATATTAATCCTATAACTTTATTATAGACATTACATTTGGAATATCATTTAAATTTATTTGAATTTAATTTGCTGGAATGTTATCTTGCAGACGTATATGAAATACTTGTTTGAGGGTTACATGCAGATAAACTTATCTATAAATATATATATATGTATATATAATTAGAACAAATGAATCATGATACAATATAAAAATGAAATTTGATTAAATAATATAAATGGACAATATTATATATACTTCGTTCTGTTTAACTGTCTTGTAATTAAATCACAGAACGAATTTTGACCCGGTTTCGTGTGATTGTACGCCAAAAACATATATAGAGATTTAAGATTTTCAACATACTTTACATAGGGTTACGCAAACCTTAAGTATCGGTTTATTACTGGTATCACTGGGTCATCATCAATAGTTCTTATTGTCAAAGCTGTCTGTTTAAGATGAATTAATGTTTGACTAATTTGGGATCGTAATCAGGTTTAGTTGTCATTTATTAATCTCCTGGCCGACTGATGTATTCAAGACAGTTGTGTGAAGTGAAGAAGAAAATAAATTTCTAAATATGTACAATTTAGCTCAGAACATGGTTAGATTGACTACAAAACAAATTAATTTGATATAACGAGAAAACTCAAAGCAGGTGCTGTTATCATAGAAACATTCTGATGAAACTACTACATAGATGTCGTGTTTTAAAGTTTTTCACACAATATTTACTGTCGGAGTTGTTTTCTTGGCTTTTCTCATTGAGTATAAGTTTGTTTTCGATTTAATTTCTTTTACGCAGTTGTCGACATGTATGGACTGCTTTAAACAACGGAATTCGGGATAAATAACCATGTCTCCCATTTTTCAGACATCTTTTGTTTTGCATATCACTATTTCGCTGTGTTTGTCTATTTCATTTTATTTCTTCATTGTTCACTGTTTACATTGCTGATGTCAAACTTCACATTTCTTTTATTCTTCATGGTGAATGCTGCTTTTACAAATTAACGTTCATTCTTACTTTTTTATTTTGTCCGTATAGATATTAGAACGAACAGTTTATCAATTGCCTGTCAATAGCATTAACATTCGAAATCATTTTATTCTTCCCATTATGCAGTGGATATATTTTTCTTAATAGTCACCTATTAATTCTTAAGCGTGCTTGTTAATACGAACATGCTTGAAAACCTAATTCGGCAAGAGCAGACTAAAGGTACAATTTTATTATCCCCAAAAATATACCCTTCATTAGTATACTTTTAAACTTTAACTTAAACTTAAAATGTTTCCTTTGTAAAGGGAAGTAAATGCAGAAGGCGCGCTGTTATAATTCGTGTATATTTGTCGCTGCTAAGTTTGTTGTCTGAAGACACTAGGGGAAACAAACTATCCCAATATTGCTTCGAAGTCATGTTTTGTTAAGTTGATGTAAGTATTGTTCTCGGTCCTGAATTCGTAGTTTTGCTTGACATTATTCGTTCGAGAAACAGTAATAAGAAACATATAAACTTATTTAACATTGTACAAATTACTAAGTAATATAAACAATTGGAATAAACACGGTCATCCAATATTTGAGTATTGATTGTTATACTGAATGAGTCTAGTACATGCATGCAATCGTTTGTTTAATAAAACAATTGTTCAATGCGAAATTACAGAGAGGGTACCAGTGATACACAGAAGTCGCTGTTCGTGTGTAGGGTTTTAACCGAAATCAAAATCAATTTCTGAAAACCAATCACGTAGTGTGAACACACTGTTGGGTTGGATTCATTCAACTGTATTAACGGAGAAATTCTGCCCTTCTCATCCAACAGAAACAGCTTCCTTTTTACCGTATGTACGGCCTTTTGGTGTTGTAAATGTACAGTCCATTGTTCTTGCAGCTTTGCTGTAGCCTGTGTTTACCTAGAGAGTAAATGATATTAGATAGGATCTCGTTTCTGCATTTGAAAGCCCCTGCTGAACCTTGTTGTTACTATTATTTTCCCTCACTAAAACAATGATGTCCCACAGTATGTAGAATATTAGCACAACTATGCAATAAGTAGAAGATAGCACAAAACACGTGAACTATAAGTCGTCTGTTTTGCATCGATATAAACAAAAAGGGTGCTTATTGTTGACAAAAAGTAAATACCGATGGGATCTCGCTGAATCAATTGGATCAAGTAACGAAAGCTTAGTCATCCGTCTGGAAGACGCCGTTGAGTTTATCACTAAAACAGGTCCCGCAATCAGCAGTGTTAAATAGTTGTTCATTTGTTTCATGGATCGTCAAAGGATTCTCCACTAGCATCAAATCAAAGACAGGTGGACGGTGACTGTCGATTATTACACTACTGCTATTATTTAAGAAAGCACCATTTATACCACTCAATTGTATTGTGAAAAACGGCCAATAGGGCGCATAACACACTTCTTGAGATTATCCTTCATGCATGTGAACTACTACATCACCCTCGAATGCCATGGTATTTCTACGAAATGTCTTCGTGATTAAATAATCCGATCTGCAGACGATCTAACATTTGCAACCATTAGAATTGTGTCGCAAACAGTCTGAAACTTGTTTAGAGAGACATACTCTTTATTGGGTATAGACGTGCGTTTCGCTAGGCGGTGACTTTGTGGAAAAGGAACGTCGATCGTTCTTTACTTAAATGACGTTGAAGTGACGTCGTATTGAATGAGTGACGTATATTGACTTATTTTAAAATCCTGTATTTTCTGCATACGGTTTTCGTCTTCCCTATTTTACATATTTTGTTTAAATTATAACTATTAAACCAATTTTATTTTGATGTACACTTTGTAACAAACTCAAATCGGACTCAAATTATACGAACTTTCCGCAGGGTCTTAAATGATAAGTCGACATTAAAAATCGATATCATAATGAGGAGTTACACACACGAATATAATGACTATTGTTGGAGTGTTTTTTTTTTAACGTTGTGTATCCATTTGAATCACTGGCATACGCTGAAAAAGGGCAATATGTATAATTTAACATTAATGGTTAAAGCCGAATATTGAGGATAATAGCCTTTTAGTGCGGCCGACCGTCTCGGTTAATGTCTTGGTTGGTCGGAATATTGACGTTATGTTATACCCAAGCTGTATTTCCGTTAAATCTGTATAAGTACGATATTTAAACTTCATTAAAATAAAACAATATGTTTAAATATTATAAATTAGAATGCATCTAGTTCGTCGGACACAATTTTTTTAAACTTACAGGACTCATATATTAATTCGACGATGGTAAGGCATATGTTCAATACGAATACGATTATGAATTCATACCTGTACTACAGTTTTATATAATGACACACTCTTAAAATATACAGTTATATAAAAAACGTGTACGTATAAAGCAGAAATTAAAGCCGATACATGTTATCCATTTGCAAGAAGTCAAATAACTTGTATATTTTATTTTGATATTGATTAGCATTGGTTTGTTTATTATATTAACATTGTGATAATGCATGCTACATGTTCACGATATGTTCGCCATACTAAAACCGTTAGACAAAAATACACGGTTATCTATTATCTCGCGCTTACTTCTATGTACATTTTTCAAATAGCTTTGATAATATAAGCGTGTGTTAAAACACATTTGGTTATCAAAGTATCAAATGTGTCGAATTGCAAACCACACTGCCATTTAACTTACGTCGAACATAATTTAGCATTTTTCTGTTTCAGCAACAACATCTGATCCATGCCTGGAAGGGGGCCACATTGTTCTCACAAATCTTGGATCAAGGAATGATCGATGCATGGTTGAAGATATTCCTATCCATTTGCGTCTCTGTGACCACAATCTAGAGATGCAATGGTACAAAACCGAAGATGCTGTGATACGGACATCCTCCCCAGTGGTTGGAAACTGCGGTGTGTTAGCCTCGGCGTGGCTCAATGGTACGGTAGCAAATCTGCAAAGTATTGAATAAAATTGCATTATCAAATAATTATGATATGCTTACTAAAAAAATAATTATGTGAGCATACCGCCACTAAAAAAGGCACATGCAATTAACGGGAATAATGGTTTGTTACAAATGTTTCTGCGTGTGGAATATTTGGCCCTTATGACATATGTGGTAGTATTTGAGGTACCTTTATCATGAAACGGCATGTTATTCAGATTACATAAACGAGAAGTCAAACATAAATCATTTATCATGTTGTTTGCCATTATCGTAGTAATATCACCCCAACAACCATAATTTAATTCTAAATTATAATTCAGACTCGTATCCATAATCGAACATAATACTTTCAAGACCAGGTAGGTAGGTAGGTAGGTAGGTAGGTAGGTAGGTAGGTAGGTAGGTAGGTAGGTAGGTAGGTAGGTAGGTAGGTATCAATTAATAAGTAACACATGTGCTCTGTACATGACCATAGCACCATAAAAACAACAAACTTTAGTTATATAACGTAAAGAAAGTTTCCGGATTGTACTTGTTATATTAAGGAGCAGAATGTTCTTTTCATTGCCGTTGTTACTATATAATATAAACAATGCAAATGTGGAAACGACATCGCAAAATTTACCTCATTTGTACAAGTGTCCTAGCAATACAAACTTGTATATAAAAATGACAGACACAATTTGACAAAAAAAGCCTACCACAAGAACGTTATATTAAGTTCAAAGTTTAACAACAATGTTCTCAACTGTTGTCATGAATCCCTATTGATGATAAATCTATGTAATAATGGGCCAACTAAATGAAAACACCACTATGTAACATATTTAAAACATTCAGTACAAAGGATGAGTTTCTTTGAATTATAATTATTCAATAGATCAATCAACAATCGATGAAACAATTAAATGTTCTATTTTAACGAATGTCATAATAGTCGTATACATTGTGTAAAACATATTAAGGATTTTCGAAATAAAACACTGTATTGTTTGGAAAACTCCAAGACTTATATGATGTAATACGAAGTATATTTTAAACTTTTAATCAATCGTAAAGAGCAGCCCAGTAGAATGGAAACTCTTTTTCACCAGGACATATATCATATACATGTACAACACCAGAATAAAGTGTTGATCCCGTAACAGTAACTAAACTATGCAAAATAATGTTTAAACATCTACTCAACTCTCCTAAACCTACACAAACATGTGTTAAAAGGTGGAAAGCACTTATTAATAAAAACAAAATAGACAATACCCAACAATCTGTCAAGTCCAATCACTAACTTTATATACTACACTCAGAACTTTCCAGTATAAATGCATCATACACATTTTACCAAATAATGCATATCTAACTAAGTGTAAACTTGTAGCGTCGAACATGTGTGATTTCTGTTCGACATGGCTTAGTACCGATTCTACAAAACATTAGTTATAGGAATGCAATAAAGTCCAACATTTCTGGTCGGAAAGTTACAATCAGGATTCAAAACAAATTTGGTTTGGAAAATAACACACGCCGACGCTAAATTGTCCTCTGCAACATAGAATGCACACACGAGCGAAATAATAACGACATAAATTCTATCAATCTTTAGACAAATACTTTATCTTACAATGTAAATGTAAAAGCATCTCGCCATTATGTCGACAAAACCCATAGGCTAAAGGTAGAGGAAACAATTTCACACATCAACTACACACATGAATTGTTTTGGCAAAGACGGAGTTCATTTTTAGAAAATACAGCCGTATAAACAAGAATATCTCTTCTTAAAATTTTACTTTAATAGACTCGTATAAACCTAAACCATATACCTCTTTCTTCTCTCCACACCAGAATTTTCTGAAACCATATTTCTTTCAGTTATATTTGTTCGAACGAATACTCTAAAATCTGTATGTTTGTTCATATGACTGTATCATGTATGATCTCGGAAAAAAATGTTATAACAAACATAAAACAAGCGATTTCATCTATATGATTAATTTCCCAGCATTGTGTAACTGTTGACTTGGACAGGCATGGCCACTGTTCATATACATTTGAGCAATGTCTTCATACAAAATTACAAATGTCTGGCTGCGTCTAAAGCAATAATAACATTCCCGCTAGGAATCCATTGAACAGATGCGTTTGGCTTTAGACGAGTGTTTATAAATACAGTATATTCACAGTATTTATCTTCACAAATGACGTCACAACGATTTTTCTTAGAATGTCCATGAATTACGTTAACGCAATTTTGATTTGTTTTGTCGTGTTGACGTCACGAAAACGCATGTGCGTAACTTTATCGCGTAAAAAAGCGTTGGTTGTACTATATTTATTTTGCTATTTCGGAAATACGAAAATATATACATTCGTAGTAGAATCGAAATAAGTTCTTGTTTTAACGTTTTAACGCTTGAAATCAAACCACATGGGTTATCGTCAATGTGGTTTCATTCCTACGCATCGGAACTCCAAACTGCAAACCGTAAGTTATTATCCCAATAATTATCACTTAACGTTATTTCTTAATCATTTGGCAATCCGAAGAGCTCATTCGGATGTAATGGCACTTCTTGATGTATGGAATGATGTTCATACGTGGCTTCACCTACATCTTCAATTAAAATGTAAAATATGATTGGGTTTGCTTGGTTCCCATGCATTAGTACGATGCTGTGTTCACCTCTTGACAAACGTCTCCCTGTATCGTATTGGTTGGTTAACAATCACTTGTGAGAATGACAAGACTTGAATATTGACCAATATACAAACATAATTTCTGCTAATGCTTATTGTTAATGCTCTTTTTTTTAGTATTCAAATGCTATATAATATACGGCATTGTTATAAACATCGTTTGAAATTAATTGAAGGAACATACATGCATTACGCTCAATAAACCTTCAATACTTAAACGCACAGCAAAATATCGCAATGCGTCGTCAAACCGCGGAATAACGCCCGGCTTAACCTCGGATGCTATGCAGGAGGTTGTCGGTATTAGCCGATGACTGCCTTTTAGGATGTCTTCATTTTGTCACAAGACAAAAAGCTTTTCCAGGAAGGGTTACCACTCAATTCCAGTGACATGCTTTATTTTTTTCCACGAAAAGATGATGAAAATACTATATTTCGACGCATAATTTCTTCTTGACTACTTGAGTTGTATCCATTACGTTGTAAGTAATAGTAGGCTTGAGATGTGGCCTTTTCCAATGACGTATGTAATAGGTTGGGCGGGTCCTGAACTGCACATGTCCGAATCACATGATATAATGAGCAAAACAAAATGGCAAGATTAATGTTTAATGTTTATATTTACTTTGAATAAATGTTCCATTCAAACTAACACATTTAACGCAAATACACCTTAAATTAAACTTCTTTTAAATCAAAAATACCATCCCATTCAACAAAATATGATAATTAAAATGGTAACCTATACTAGACAGCTAAATATGCATCCTTTCGTTATTGCTAAATTTCTTGAAGCGCACATTAAATGTAAAATTAAAATAGGAAGTAAAACTTTTAAAACATATGAAATCATTTGTTTTACTGGTTTCTTCAAAACATCAACACGTACAAAAAAACGATTAAGTTCAGATGTAGAGTGTTAACAAATGTTCAATTTAACTAACTTATTAAATTCTCTTCATCAACTAATCGTTTCATATCAACTTGTCTTGTATAACATATTAATAACTGTTTTATAGTAATGACTTTCAACCTTAATTTTGTCTTTACTATTTAATTATTAAATTCATTTTGTTTATCACCTATATATGTGAGTGGAGCGAAACTCAATTATTATAGTTGCATATTGTGTACGATTTGTAAAAAATATTTTTTCGTACAATTCAAAACTTAAATTCAATTTATTTACAATCTGTATATGTTAGCCCAGCAAAACTCTTGTATTTAGTTGCTTATTCTGTAATTTGTGCACAAAAATGTTATTATAGTATTATGATTATCCTTACGCGATCAATATGATGATGAGCTATACTTGCAAAGACGGAACTTCATATTTTGGAAAATAAAACTATTGCAAATATTAAGTGACGTCAAAAGACCATTTGGACAAACACGCTCATATGCATATCCGAGTGAAATGTGTATGCAAACATCGTCTTTTGTCGAACGTCTAAAAAGTCTACACAACAATGATCAATATTTGTTAAATTGAAATTTCGAAACATTTTTTTATATATCGGTTACATACAATGGCTTTGGTAAGATATGTCGAATTAATAAAGATTTTACCATTCATTTGTACCGCTGAAATAATGTTCATATATGAAATAATGTGTTACACATATATAATCGAAAACATATAATTGGTTCACTTGGCTATTTCAGATGGCTTTGTTTCTTAACATTTGTTTAATTAAACAATATTGCCAATTAATTCAAACATTTAACGTCTTAAATGCAATGTGGTTCGATGTTTAAATTAAACTTGAGTTATGCTTAATATGTTAAGGTAAACATAGATGCAAAAGTTAGGCGTTAGTTTACAACGTAAACTAATTAACTGAGAAGAAAATTTGTTTAAATCGCTTTTGCATGGTCAGCACAATTAGCTACAATTTTTATTAATGGATAAGTGATAATTAAGTATTGAAAGTGCAGTTGAACATTTCAAATATTTTTGCCGCGGAATTCGCACAAAAAATCGAACACATTTTCAAGTATCTTTATCATTTTTTAAAAACGCTAAGTGGTTAGCGACAATACATAGCACATAACTCGAAAAGATAGATCAAAGTATGATTTTCATAACAATGTTCGTTGAATGTTTTCTATTGGTAATTCTTAATGAGATATTTAGAGCTTTTAACCTTTGTGGGTTGATGCAGTGCATCCATAGCTAGTCTAATCATGCAAATTATTGAACGTATGACGAAACTTTTATCTTTTCATGAAACATTATCAAAACAGATTATATTGAGCGAAGGTACATACCGTCAAATTTTCCCAGGTTGACACATTCCCTGTCGGACTTATGCCACTACACTTATTTGCCAGCACGACGTTTCCGTAGTTTCATTAATAATAACCAAATTATTACGGTCTCAGTTTTGTTTTTTAAAAGGCAGTTTACACCGTTTATTTAATTCAATGTAAATAAAAATACCAGTTAATGTATATAATGCACAATATAATGTTACATTTTATTTGAATAGATTCACTGCCCGTCGAGTCAGATGGCGTTGCTAACAGGACGATTTGTATACGGGAAGATTCAAATAATTGTGTGATGGAGTACAGCATTGAAATAAAGAACTGCGGTTCTTTTCTTGTATATAAACTGTTACCGTTCCCGGATGCATTCAACTGCCCAGCTGCTTACTGCTTTGGTAAGAATAAAGAAACACATTCAATACTTACATAAAAATTATATATTTTTGTTACCGTATAGTGTCGATATAGTTCCACGAGCGATACATTTTGTATGAGTGAAGCAGAGCCAATATTTATTTTTTATCATACCACCACATTGATATCTGCTTGATATCCTGTTGCCTGATATCTTTTTTTATATCACGGTCAACAGGAAGTTCATATATCAGTCATGTGTGGAGGCTACCAAGACTTAATTACAATGTTTTGTTTTATTGTAAAACTGAATCAGATTTATCAAAACAAACAATTTGATACCAAGAGGTATTACATTTAATCCACAAACAGCAACAACAACAGAAAAAAACGTATTTTCTAAATATTAAGAATGAATAAGTACATGCTGATGACGTCATGTTCGACAGGAATTTGTTACATCAGTCGATGTTTGGATGTAAGTCATTTTACTCGGAATGAACTATAAAGTCATCATGTTTAGTAAAATTAAATCAGATTCAACAAAACAAACACTTTGATACCAGGATGTATTATATTTTAGACACAAAAAGCAAACAAAACAGCGAAAAACATTTTTTACAAATATTAAGCGCAAGTGCTCATGACGTCATTAGTAACAAGTCAAACGTCAACGATCATATTCATTCCCGCTAAAAATGCAGCGTCGTAGCGATTTTGTTTTAATTATTTCTTTTAAAACGGGGACTTAGAGAGAGGTATGATAAACAGAAAAACAGGTTACTGCCTGATCGTTTTGTAATATATCAGGCTCGGCACGAATAAAATAACGGCTCGGCAAAGCCTCGCCGTTATTTTATTCTAAGCCTCGCCTGATATATTACAAAACGATCAGGCAGTAACCTGTTATTCTCTATATATCATCACTAGTCAAGACAACATACAAAATATACCGTCATCATCAGATTTATCTTTTCGATTAGTTTTTCTTTATTTACACGCATTACAATAGCACAACTGCAGAATGTCGCAGGCAAAATAACGACATTAGTCTAAATAATGACGTCATTTCAAACAGATTGTGTCTGGCATTATTTCAATCAAATACATTTATTGTTCGAATCATGGAACCAAAAAAAACAAAACGAAACAAAAAACGTTACTGTGACTTATCAAACATTATCAATTACATTCACTGTCATTTTAATTGTCTTAAAAATTGAATCTTGAGTCACGGACATTTTTTTATGAATCTCGGGAAAACATTAACTATCCATACATACATTAACAATGTCAGCATATTCCCAAGTAGCCTAAAATGTGATGGCATTCTCTAACCATCTTGTTTTACTGGTGGCAAAAAGGGCCACCTTGTATTACATTTATGTGTAGCTCAATATTACCAGACAAGATTAAATATTATGTAAATAATGTTGCATTTTATTGCAAACATACCAAAATTATATTTTTTCTTCATCTTTGAAATTTTAGGGATCAGATTTGACCTTACTAAAATGGTGACCACACCTTAATACATCCTTAATATTTTTTTTGCTGAGGTAAGATACAGTCTTAATTAGAACAGTTTTACTTTTCTAAAAAAACACACTTTCCGATGATGTATAACACTTGATAGTTTGATTAAAGAAAACAATTTGGCCCGTTTTATTGTTACATACAAAGCTAGTCGTTTGGTACACCAAGATGAAGAAAAATACTATTTTATAAACATTCATTATAACGAAATATTTCTTTGAAAGATGGGAATGTTTTTTCTTTATGTGATCGCTAGGATTGACCATGGTATGACATTTTGTTTTTAATTAATTGCAATTAATACAACGAGCACACGTTAGCAAAAGTAACCTTTTGGATGTGATTCCCTTCTTTTGATTATTTTCAAGATCGAGGATCGCCGATGCTTACACGTTTATTTGTGTTTTTCACTTGGACAAACAACTGTGTTTCAGTGTGCATTATGAACAGATATGCAAATCATTTTATAATTTGTGAACATATACATGAACATAATCAGTGTGAACATATACATTCATTTCAAGGGCATGGTTAGACTTTGAAGATTAGTAAATAATAATACATTATTTAAATATACAATAAGTACAATGCATAGCGGCTTCTTTTAAGATGAATTACGCTGAATGTTCACTTTGTTATGAATCGTTGTCAGCAAGAATGGATTTAGCTGATACTTGTATTTATTTCATTTCATCGTGCGTTAAGTTGTATTACTGTTGCCCTGGTGTATGTAATCTATTAAGAAATACAATAAATTGTGTGATGTTACGCTAGCCATCAACGGATTTAAACCCCAAACCCTCTGCAATAACTCTATTCTAATACACCGAGTCAATACCGTTAACCTACCGTTACCGTTAAGGTCGCCGTGGCGTAGTGGATATAGTGTCCGCCTAGCGACCGGGAGGTCACGGGTTCGATCACCACTGTGGAAGCGTTCTTAAGAACTCCCCCATGAGCACCAAGTACTGACTCTAGTCCCAGGAAACGGACTCGAGAGCGTTTCAAATAAGCCATTGGTTTTCGATGCAATCGAGCTAAAATAAATAGGTTTAAATTAAACTTATACCGTTAAGGAATAGAATACGAACATATGCGAATGTAAGCTTCATATCAATCTCCAAGATCCTGTATATGTTATTGTATATATGCTTTCGTTTCCAGATTCAACACTACCATGTCTGACTACAACAACGACTAGTCAAACAACAGAGAATCATATTGGTAATTAATAACACGCATTATTAATATGAGACTTATTTGTCAATTCAAAAAATGAATACCATTTATACCTTCACAGACGCACAATATGTGGGACCGAAATTATTTTTGAACCACGGAATTTTTCGTGTCACCATATCGGTCTAGCGTGAGTTTAATATGGGTTGCTAATGTTTCTTTTATTATGAGATATTCTGCATAATATTTTTATGTCATATTTCAATATGTCACAGCTTCATTAAACAGCAAGATGTGTGGCACCTAGCGGTTGTGTCTAGGATTATGATCCCGTAGTCCAATAGTATTGACATTTGTCGGTCTCTCGCTTATATTGCCCGTGTCCTTTCTTATTTCCAAGTCAATGATAAGTAATATATCAAACAATATTACCAATATAGACGTTTTATAGTTACTCACTGCTGAATATTTCTACCTCACGTCAGAAATATATTGCAACCTCGAGTCACAAACAGACACACATAAAACTGACTGCGTAAATACACTTCAAATGTATTGCTGGAACAGAATTCCTAAGATACTTTCAAACAAAACAGGCTATCAACTATTCTTTGCACACAACATGGACATGCATTTATATGGCAGAAACATGATTCAGGTACAGATAGACAAGCATACAGGCAGACAGTTTATTCAGACTTTAACAACAATGCATCGTCTTAATACTTAAATATACGCATTATTTTCTGTCACGTGAATACGAATAATACAATAACATTATATAACATATAAAGACAATTAAGAATACGAATACAAATAAACGTAATATATGCTAGAACACGTAAGTTATATCAAGCGGGTGATGAAATTTATTTAACAGTTTTATTAAGGATAGTATTTATTATACTTAAAGCTTCTATGATATATTAACATACATCCGGCAATACTAATTTTCCACATGAAACAAATAGATTGTTGAATTTATATACATATGAGTTAAAATAATCTATACTGCACATTTGTTTCTTAAATAAGTCTAACACCGGTATATACGTATAAAATGATAGTCGTCTTATAAATCAACTTCATTACAACATAAAGCATAATTTTGATTACCGAGTGACTATAGTAGAAATATAAAACACGTACATATTCGTATGTTAGCTTCATAACAATCTATACTGTCATTTACATCTTGTTTTATTTACGCTTTGTTTTACAGATCCAACATTACCACGTCTGACTACAACTCCGACTACTCAAACAACAGATGACCTAAAAAAACAAAGTAATTAAGAACTCAATATAATAATATGAGACTCATTTGTCGATTAAAAAATAAAAATCAGTCGATACCTGCAAAGAAGCAAAATATATGAGACCGAATTTAGCTTTAAAGCTCGTAATTATAATGGGTCTTCATATCGGTCCTTTATTAGTATAAGATGGGTTGCCAATTTTTAATTGTATTTAGAGATATTCGGCATAATACTGACATATCATATTCCAAGATTTTCAAGCTTCATGTAATAGTTACATGTGTGGCACGTAGTGGTTGTGTCTGGGAAAATGATCTCATTGTTCCATAGTCTTGGCACTTTCTTAACCATGTCCTTCCAAGTTTGCCAAGTCAATTGTACATAATCTAAAAATCAACATTACCAACATAGACGTTTTATATTGACGCAGTGCTTTATATTTCTATCTTGCTTCATCATTATTTTACAACCAAGTACCACAAACAGACACAAATAAAACAATGTCACTGCGTAAATACACTTCACATAAACCACTGGGAGAGGATACTTTCAAATAAAACATGCTTCAACTGTTCTTTTCACACAATATACGCATGTATTCATACCGCAGGTTGGTATCAACGTAAGGAATATCACATATTGATATATGCATGTAAAATTGTAAAAACAAGCCGTAATTTTCTTCGGTAATGTAAGAAATATTGTGCGACCTAAATATGACCAATATGGTGCCCATAGTTGGCATGCATTGTGCACTTTTAAGTTTTCTGTAAACTTTTTAAAGAGGCTTAAAAGCCGGTTTTCACAAACAACAGCCATCAGAATACGTGTAATACCTTTAATTCAAAATACATTGATTTCAATTAATTTTCCCAATCAGTACTAGGCTATGTGCTGCGTATGTTCTGTATTGTGTGTTTTTTGTAATAAGCTTGTTAAAAATATTCAGCCACATTTATTGTCCGATCTTTATGAAAATTGGTCAGAAGATTTGTCCCAATCATATCTTGGTTGCGGTTGAAACATGGTAACTGAGCTCAAAACCTAGTTCACTCTTTCATATTTAGCCGAAAAGTGATTAACAATTTCAAAATCACATGTTCTGTCCAATTTTAGACAGAAAATGTTTTCTTATGTATCTCAGCCAGGGACTTTAGTAGGTGGGTCCACATGACAAACCATCCGCCTACCGAACCCGAAAAGTTCCTATTTGGGAGCAGGAGCCCGTGTCCAATACATAGTCCAATTGGCGGGAAGAAGGCAACAGTTGAAAAAGAAATCGAACCAGGTAAAGGGTGTTTAGTTATTTGATTTTATAATCAAATATTATCATTGACAAATTTTATATCAATTTTAAACTCGTAATTTATTTTAATGTTAAACAACAAAAAATACATTATTGACTTTTGACGATTTTACTTAATTGATTAAATGTTGTGCATAATTTATCGCATATCTTTTTTGACGCACATCGGAACTGAATGTTCAGTGGTTACTTGAACTTTAACTCACTAGAGCGTATGTGGTTTGCACATTGGAAAACATTTTGTTTGCGAATTCGGAAAGATCGCATCGGCGACTTCGAGTATGACAAACAATTCTCGCCTAACGCAACGCGTTATAACTGCATATTTTAGTATCCAAAATATATCACGAGATGCAAGTATATCACGCGCATTATTGTGTGGGCGACGGGCCCTGGGCGAAGATACAAGAGTTCGAAGACAGCTTGCCGACGAGAAAGTTCCACAATTTTCAGTTTGTCCTCTCGGCTCTCATAAAAATTCCGGACCAGTACAATGATATCAAGAAACTCGGGCTTTTAAATTTGGGTCAGTTTTATATATAGCTTAGTTTATAGCTATATAAGCTTTTAATGAAAGATATTATGCCGGACTGCTGAGACAATGTCACCTCTCGATGCATGTTGATGAACTGAATGTTTGCATCGAACGTGTGATTGAAGCAGCTGACAGTTAATACTTCGTCAATATACGATTATGTTTTGAATTTGGACTCTATTGAGAATATTGACGACGAGGTAAACGACGACGACTTTGACTACGACGATGATGACGACAACGATGACGACGACGACGACGAAGACGATGACGACAACGAGTACGACGACGACGATGACGATGACCGTTATGATGATGATGATGATAATGGTGATGATGATAATGATGATGATGATGATTATGATGATGATGATGATGATGATGATAATGATGATGATGATGATGATGATGATGATGATTATGATGATGATGATGATGATTATGATGATGATGACGATGATGATGATGATGATGATGGAGCCAGAAATCAAGGTCAGAGTGTGAGCAAAAAGTTCGGAAGGACGGGCCAGTCAGCAAAAAAATCAAAACAAGGTTAATGATACAACATGTTACTTGGTTGACAGTGTGAAATATTTCCTTAAAACATTACATTTTGCACAAAATGTATTACAATCTTTGATTGGCCCATATGCGCACAACATGACCAATGGTTGCAACTCTTTTACCCCACTTAAGCTTAATGTGCTCATGGTGAGATTTTATGACAGTCTTTTTTTTCTCTGTACTTTGTTTGGCATAATGTGTCAACATTTATCTTGTTAACACTCTGGAGGAAACATGTATTGTACTTTCTGCATGAAACTGTGTCAGAGGAATCAGAATCAGAGGCTAACACTCTAGAAGTCCCATGTATTTCCAATCTACAAGAAACTCGCTCAGAACATTTGTTCTAAGTAAATCTCAGCTGAGCTTGATAATGGTTTTGGTCAGTTGAAAAACATTGCCTACAGAAGGGGGGGGGGTTACATTTCCTTGAATGGCTATAGTAAAATATTGTTAACACTCTAGAATTCACATTTATTGTCCTATCCTCATGCCAATTGGTCAAAACATTTGATCTTACAATAACTCGGCTTTGAGAATTGTTCCGTTTCTTAGAAAAACGTGGTCGCCAGAGGTATGTGTAGTTCATCTTAGAGGGCTATAATAAAACCTAGTTTACACACTTGAAGTCACATACCTTGTCCAATCTTCTTAAAACTTGGTCAAAACATGTTTTATTGATATCAAGTTTTTAACTTGGTATTGTGATATTAAAAACTAGGTCGATAGTTAAAATTTGCGAATCTTCAAATCGTCATGAAACTTGGTCAGAGCATTTGAACGTATAACGTTGGCTAAAATGCAACCTTTCAAGTAGGTTGAAGTAGGTTCTTTCTGTGCGCGATTACAACCATTAAAGCAATAACAGTATAGTTTGAGATTGAAGTGTTTTTTATGACAATTTTGGTTCACGAGGATTAAATTTTAATGCTAATAATGATGTTGCTGTAAATGAAGCTGATGACGATAACGATGATAAAATGGAAGAAGACGATGATGATGACAATCATCATCATCATATTAATTTATGGAAAACATCACACATTGATGATCGTAGTAAAATTAAAAAAAAATGAAGAACTGATTCATATGAATCTTATTTGACCATTCATCCAATATGCATGATATGTTAATAACTGCAATTTGGCTCTCTCCATTTGACTTATACATAACTTACAAGTTACATATTGATATTTGTATAGACCGCCTTGTTAAAGAATATGACACCAGCTACTGGCTCACTGACATAACTTAATCTAAGGTTTAAGTATGTTCATTTACGTTTTATGTTGGAACTATTTTCAAAGAACAAATATGTGTCATATAAATGTGCCTTGAAAATAAATATTCATGTTGTTAAACTAATTGTATTGTCATGGCATTCGCCTTCTCAGAATAGTAAAGTTTGTTCCAGTCTCAATTAAGTGCCATAGAACCCGTGACACTTTTTGTTATATATACTGTTTAAAATACTGGAAACATACCGAAAACGACAATAGAACTAATTATCATTATTAAATAACATAAACTTTTCAGTTCTTAATGATATGGATCATTTAATGCTACTGGTGGTAGCTTACAATTGGGGGCTTACTGTATTACAAACAGTTTTTGTTTCTTTTCATTTCAGAGATCTATCAGGAATGTGCGAACATGACAGCCAACTCCCCACAGTGGACTCCCCTTGTAAAAGATAACCTTCACCCCTGTAACTACATAAGTAGGCAAACGAATGCTCATCGGTCTAGAAAGGATATTATGTTTACTGTTCACAACAGAAGGTTACATTCCAGAGTCCCCATGGAACATTTCCAGCCTGCCAAACCCCGACAGTACTTTTGTGGGAGCCAAATCTCATGGTCAAGATATTGGCAAATAGGCGGGAAAGAGGAAACAGTTTACAAAGAAATAAAAACAAGTAAGGGATACTAAGCTATTTGATATTATTCTCATACAGAATAATTAACAATGTTTATATCAATTTGAATTTCTTTATGTTATGTTAAGGTTTACAAAACAACATTATTGGCATTATGATTTTTTTTCTTTTATTAATAATATTTTGCACATTTTTTTTATTTTCGTTTTTTGGCTCACAGAGCACACAACGGTTGATGGTTACTTGTATTTTTAGCTCACATGAGCATAATGTGCTAATAGTGAGCATTTACGATCGTATTTTGGACGTCGTCGCCGTGTGTTTTGCGTAGTGCGTCGTCAACATTTAGCAAGTTAACACTAGACAAGCCACATTTAATGTCCGACCGTCAAGAAACTTGGTCTGAAGATTTTTCCCAATCATATCTTGCTCGACATTGAATCAGGGTAACCAAGGTAAAAGTAGTTCACTTGGTCTAATTTAGGAAAAAAAGGGCTTTACAATCTAGAAATCATATTTATTGTCCAATCTTGGTCCCAAAATGTGTTTTTATGGTATCTCAGCAAGGGACTTCAGTAACAGAGTCCCAATGCAAAATCCTCCGCCTACCAAACCCCGATCGTCCTTCTTTGGGAGCCAGAACCTATGTTCAAGATATGGGCAAATAGGCGGGAAGGAGGCAACAGTTTACAAAGAAATCGAAAAAGGTAACGGATGATTAGTTATTGGATTGTATTAGCAAACATTACCATTGACAACTGTTATATCGTGTGTTCGGGAGGTCACGGGTTCGATCCCCATTGTGGGAGCGCTCTTTAAATCTCCCCCAAAGACACCAAGTACTGGTTCTAGTCCCAGGAAACGGACTCGAGAGCGTTTCAAATAAGTAGTAAGTACTTTCTATGCAATCGAGCTTAAATAAATAGGTTTAAACTAAACTAACTGTTATATCAATTTGAAACTTGTAATGTAATGTAAAGAAAATCTACAAACTAAGAAATTATTGTTTGTTGAAATTTGCCTTAAATAATATATATATACATTTTGTACATAATTCATTAAATATATTTTTGACGCACATGAGAACAGAGTGTGCAATGTCTACTGGTAATTTAAGCTCACACGAGAACATTTTATCCTCTTTTTTAAGTGGACCTACACCCAGGTGGCCGCATAATGATGCACACGAATGTTCCTTGGTCTAGAAAGACAATATCGTTTACTGTTGACAAAAATGGGTCATTATTCAGTTCATTTGCTGCTTATCAAGCTCGTTCATCAGTTGAACAAAGACAGCCACGTTTTGCTGTCATGAATGCCACACTGCAATCTCAGTCGAGTGTGAAAGTAGAGCAGGAGAAGATGCATTGGAATTCTCCAATTCCTTTGGAAAGCTATGGATCAAATTACCATGGACAAAACAATTCAGTCAGGGACTTCGTTAAAAGATTCCCAATGCAAAACCCTCCGTCTACCAAACCCCGACCGTCTTCCTTTGGGAGCCAAAATCCATCTTCAAGACATTGGCGGGAAGGAGGAAACAGTTTACAAAAAAGCCGTGGATTAAATTGCCCTGTGCAAAACAATTCAGCCAGGGACTTCAGTAACAGAGTCCCCATGCTAAACGCTACGCATACCAAACTCCGACAATGCTTGTTTGGGAGCCATAGCCCATGGCCAATATATAGGCAAATAGGCGGGAATGAGGAAACAGTTTACAAAGCAATTGAAAAAGGTAAAGGATGCTTATTTATTGGATTTCATTCGCATACATTATCAGTGACACATTTTACATCAATTTGAAACTTGTAATTTAATGTTGGGTTAAACAACCAAAAAACTTTATCGACTTATGACGTTTATCAATAATTGATTTTTTTTTACATAATTTATTACATACTGTGTTGACATACATGAGAACACAGTGTTGTATGGTTACTTATATTGTTACCTAGCATGAGCATAATGTACCCTCTTGTTAAAGGCGACATTCAACAAGGTGGACCCATAATGATGAACAAAAATGTTCCTTTGCCTATGAAGACAATACCGTTGTCTGCTGACAACAGTGGGTCATTCGTTACTTCATGTGATGCTTTTCAAGCGCGTACATCAGTTGAACAAAGACAGCCGCGTTTTGCTGCCATTACTGCCACACTGGCATCCCAGTCTGGCACGCAAGTGTCAAAGGATAAAACGCACAGGACATCTCCGATTTCTTGTGAAAGCCTTCGATCAGATGGCCATGGGCACATCAATTCAGCCAGGGACTTTAGTAACAGACTTTCCATGCAAAACCCTCCGCCTACCAAACCCCGACCGTCATTCTTCGGGAACCAGAACCCATGTTCAAGATATAAAAAAATAGGCAGGAAGGAGACAACAGTTTACAAAGAAATCGAAAACGGTAAAGGATGCTTAGTTATTAGATTTTAATTGACATATGTTATATCAATTTGAAACTGGTAATATAATGAAAATTTAAACAACAACATATTGCTTTATTGATTTGTGACACTTTTCCTTAAATGATAACATTTTGCGAATAACTTTTTACATATTTTTTGACGCACATGAGAACAAAATGTTCAATGGTTAATTACGTTTTTATTTCACACGGGCTTATTGTATCCTCTTGTTTAAGGGAACCTTAACCCATTCTTTTTTGACCATCATAAGAACACAATGTTATATGGTTATTTGTATTTTAGCTTACAATAACATAATGCATCCTCTTGATAAAGGGGACATTCAAGCAGGTGGACCCATAATGATGCACACAAATGCTCATTGGACTAGAAAGAAAATACAGTTTTCTGCTGATAACAGTGGGTCATTATCCAGTGTATTTGCTGCCTATCAAACTCGTACATCAGTTGAACAAAAGCAGCCACGTTTTGCTGCAATGACTGCCACCCTGTCATTACAGTCGGGTACGCAAGTGGCGCAGGAAAAAATAAACCCGAAATCTCCAATTGCTATGGAAAGCCGTGGATCAGTTGTCCCTTGGCAGTTCAATTCAGCTAATGACTTCAGTAACAGAGTCCCCATGCCAAACCCTCCGCCTACCAAACTCCGACATTATATCTTTTGGAGCCAGCGCCCATGTTCAAGATATAGGAAAATACGCGGGAAGGAGGCAACAGTTTACAAAGAAATCGTAAATGGTAAAGGATGCTTAGTTATTATATTTTATTATCAAACAGTACCATTGACAAATTTATATCAATTTGAAACTGGTAATTTAATGAAAAGTTAAACAAAAAAAAAACGTTTCTTTATTGACATGTGACGATTTTCCTTAAATGATAACATTTTGCACATAACTTATTACATACCTTTTTGACTCACTTGAGAACACAATGTTCAATGGTTCTTGTATTTTTAGCTAACATGAGAATAATGTATCCTCTTGTTTAAGGGGACCTTCACCCAGGTGGCCCCATAATGATGCACACAAATGCTCCTTTGTCTAGAAAGACAATAAGGTTTTCTTCTGCCAACAGTGGGTCATTATTCAGTTTATTTGCTGCTCATCACGCTCGTACATCAGTTGAACAAAGACAGCCACGTTTTGCTGCCATGACTGCAACACTGCCATCCCAGTCGGGTACGCAAGTGGCGCAGGAGATAATGCACAGGAAATCTCCTATTCCGTTGGAAAGCCATGGATTAGATGGCCCTGGGCACATCAATTCAGCCAGGGACTTCAGTAATAGAGTCCCCATGCAAAACCCTCCCAAACCCCGACATAACTTGTATGGGAGCCAGAGCCCATGGTCAAGATATGGGCAAATAGGCGGGATGGATGCAACAGTTTACAAAGAAATCGAAAAAGGTAAACGGTGCTTAGTTATTTGATTTTATTATTATACATTAGCACTGAAAAATGTAATACCAATTTGAAACTGATAATTAATGTTAAGTTAAGCAACTACACATTACGTTATTGACTTCTGACGGTTTTCATCAATGATAACATTTTGCACAGAATTTATTCCATACCTTTTTGCCGCACATCATAACACAATTTTAAATGGTTTCTTGTATTTCGGCACACACGAGCTTATTGTATCCTCTTGTTAAAGGGGACCTTCACCAAGGTGGCCCCATAATGATTCACACAAATGCTCCTTTGTCTAGAAAGACAATAATGTTTTCTGCTGACAACAGTGGGTTATTATTCAGTTCATTTGCTGCTTATTACTCTCGTATATCAGTTGAACAAAGACAGTCACGTGTTGCTGCCATGACTGCCACACTGCGATCCAAGTCGGGTACGCAAGGGGCGCAGGAGATTATGTACAGGAAATCTCAAATTCCGTTGGACAGCCATGTATCAGATGGCCCTGGGCACATCAATTCAACCAGGAACTTCCGAAATAGAGTCCCAATGCAAAACCCTCCATCTACCAAGCCCCGACAGTACTTGTATGAGAGCCAGAGCTTATGGTCAAGATATGGGCAAATAGGCGGGAAGGAGGCAACAGTTTACAAAGAAATCGAAAAAGGTAAAGGGTGCTTAGTTATTTGATTTTATTCTTATACATTATCACTGAAAAATGTCATACCAATTTGAAACTGGTAATTACTTTAAAGTTAAGCAACAACACATTACTTTATTGATTTCTGCCGATTGTCCTCAATGATAACATTTTGCACAGAAGTTATTCTAGACTTTTTTGCCGCACATGATAACACCATGTTAAATGGTTTCTTGTATTTTGGCACACACGAGCTTATAGTATCCTCTTGTTAAAGGGGACCTTCACCAAGGTGGCCCCATAATGATGCACACACATGCTCCTTTGTCTAGAAAGACAATAAGGTTTCCTGCTGACAACAGTGGGTCATTATTAAGTTCATTTGCTGCTCATCACGCTCGTACATCAGTTGAACAAAGACAGCCACATTTTGCTGCCATGACTGCCACACTGCCATCCCAGTCGGGTACGCAGGTGGCGCAGGAGAAAATGAACAGGAAAGCTCCAATTCCTTGGGAACGCCGTGGATCAGATGGCCCTGGGTACATTAATTCAGCCAGGGACTTTAGTAACAAAGTCCCCATGCAAAACCATCCGATTACCAACCCCCGACAGTACATCTTTCGGAAACAGAGTCCATGTTTAAGATATGGGCAAAAACGCGGGAAGGAGTCAACAGTTTACAAAGAAATCGAAACAGGTAATGGATTCTTAGTTATTGGATTGTTTCATCATACATTACTATTGACAAAGTTAATATCAATTTAAAACTCTTAATTTGATGATAAGTTCAACAGCAAAAATACTTTATTGACGTCTGACGTTTTTTTATGTATTGCTTATTTTTTACATAATTAATTACATAACTTTTTGACTTACATGAGAACACAATGTTATATGGTTACTTTTATTTTTAGCTAGCATTAACATCATGCATCCTGTTGTTAAAGGCGACATTAAACCAGGTGAACCAATAATGATGCACACAGATCCTCCTTCGTTTAGAAAGACAACTAAGATCTCTGCTGACAACAGTGGGTCATGCTTTAGTTTTTTTGATTATTATCAAGCTCGTACATCAGTTGAAAAAAGACAGTCACGTTTTGCTGCCACGTATGCCACACTGCCATCACAGTCGGGTACGCAGGTGGCGCAGGAGAAAATCCACCGGAAATCTCAAATTCCGTTGGAAAGCACTGCATCAGATAGCCCTGGGCACATCAATTCAGCCAGGGACTTCAGTGATAGTGTCCTCGTGCAAAAAACTCCGCCTACCATACCCCGACATAACATCTTTGGGAGCAAAAGCACATGTTCAATATATTGGAAAATACGCGGGAAGGAGGCAAATGTTTACACAGACAACGAAAAATGTAAAGGATGCTTAGTTATTGGATTATATTATAAAACAGCACCATTGAAAAGTGTATATCAACTTGAAATTGGTGATTTGATGTAAAGTTAAACAACAAAACATTGCATTATTGACGTGTGACGATTTTCCTTAAATGATAACATTTTGCGTATAATTTGTTACATACCTGTTTGACGCACATAAGAAGACAATGTTATTGTTTCTTCTATTTTAAGCTAACATGAACATAATGCATCCTGTTTTTAAAGGCGACATTCAACCACGTGGACCCATAATGACGCACACAAATGCTCTTTGGTCTAGACTGACAACTAAGATTTATGCTGACAACAGTGGGGCATTCTTCAGTTCCTTTGCTGCTTATCACGCTCGTACATCAGTTGAACAAAGACAGCCACGTGTTGATGCAATGAATGCCACACTTCCATTACAGTCGGGTACGCAAGTGTCGCAGAAGAAGATGCACTGGTATTCTCCAATGCCGTTGGAAAGCTATGGAGCAGATGACAGTGTCCGCACAAATTCAGCCAGGGACTTCAGTAACAAAGTCCCCATGCAAAACCCTCCTCCTACCAAACCCCAACAGTGCTTGTTTGGGAGACAGAGCCCATGGTTAAGATATGGAAAAATAGGCGGGAAGGAGTCAACAGTTTACAAAGAAATCAAAAAAGGTAAAGGATGCTTAGTTATTGGATTTTATTATCATACATTACCATTGACAACGTTAATGTCAATTTAAAACTGGTAATTTAATGTAAAGTTAGACAATAAAACATTACTTAATTGACATTTGACGATTTTCTTTAAATGATTTAATTATGCAAATACTTTATTACATACCATTTTGACTCACATGAGAACAAAATGCTCAATGGTTCTTGTATTTTTAGCTAACATGAGTACAATGTATCCTTTTGTTTAAGGGGACCTTCACCCAGGTGGCCCCATAACGATGCACCACACAAATGCTCCTTGGTCTAGAAAGAAAATAAAGTTTTCTGCTGACAAAAGTGGGTCATTATTCAGTTCTTCTGATGTTTATCAAGCTCGTTCATCCGTTGAACAAAGACATCCACGTTTTGCTGCCAAGACTGCCACATTGCCATCCAAGTCGGGTGCGCAAGTGGAGCAGAAGAAGATGCACAGGGAATCTTCAATTCCGTTGGAAATCCATGGATCAGATGGCCCTGGGCATATCAATTCAGTCAGGGACTTCAATAACAGAGTCCCCATGCAAAACTATCCGCCTTCTAAACTCCGACAGTACATGTTTTGGAGCCAGAGCCCATTGTCAAGATATGGGCAAATAGGCGAGAATGAGGAAACAGTTTACAAAAAAATTGAAAATGGTAAATGATGCTTATTTATTGGATTTCATTCTCATACATTATCATTGACACATTTTATATGAATTTTTAACTCGTAATTTAATTTTTAGTTAAACAACAAAAAATACTGAATTGACTTATGACGTCTATCATTAATTACTTATTTGTTGGCATAATTAATTGCATGACTTGTTGACTTAAATTAAAACACAATGTTATATGGTTACTTGTATGTTTCGCTAACATGAACATAATGTATCCTCTTGTTAAAGGCGACATTCAACCAGGTGGGCCCATAATGATGCACACAAATGCTCCTTGGTCAAGAAAGACAATAAGGTTTTCTGCTGACAACAGTGAGGCATTCTTCTGTTCGAATGCTGGATATCACGTTCGTACATCAGTTGAACAAAGACAGCCACGTTTTGCTGCCATAACTGCCACACTGCCATCCAAGTCGTGTGCGCAGGTGGAGCAGGAGAAAATGCACAGGAAATCTTCAATTCCGTTGGAAAGCCAGGGATCAGATGGCCCTGGACACATCAATTCAGCCAGGGACTTCAGTAAAAGAGTCCCCATGCAAAACCATCCGCCTACCAAACCACGACAGTACATCTTTGGGAGCCAGAGCCCATGTTCAAGATATGAGAAAATAGGCGGGAAGAAGGCAACAGTTTACAAAGAAAACGAAAAAGGTACAGGATGCTTAGTTATTGGATTTTATTATCAAACATTACCATTGACAAACTTTATATCAATTTGAAACTGGTAATTTAATGTAAAGTTAAACAATAAAACATAATTTTATTGAAATTGCCGAGTTTCCTTAAATGATGACATTTTGAACATAATTTATTACACATCTTTTTGACGCACATGAGAACAAATTGTTCAATGGTTACTTGTTTTTGTATTTCACACGAGCATATTGTATCCTCTTGTTAAAGGCGACCTTCACCCAGTTAGCCCAAGAAAGAAAATAAGGTTTTCTGCTGACAACAGTTTATTTGCTGCTTATCACGCTCGTACAGCAGTTCAACAAAGACATCCACGTGTTGCTACCACGACTGCCACACTGCCATCCCAGTCGTGTGCGCAGGTGGAGCAGGAGAAGATGCACTGGAATTCTCCAATTCCGTTAGAAAGCAATGGATCAGATGGCCCATGGCACACAAATTCAGCCAGGGACTTAAGTAACAAAGTCCCAATACAAAACCATCCGCCTTCCAAAAAAAACGACAGTACTTGTTTGGGAGCCAGAGCCCATGTTTAAGATATCGGCAAATAGCCGTGAAGGAGGCGAAAGTTTTTAAAGAATTCGAAAAAGGTAAAGGATGCTTAGTTATTGGATTTTATTATCATACATTACCATTGACAAACGTTATATCAATTTGAAACTGTTAATTTAATTAAAAAGGTAATCAACAAACAAATACTTTATTGACTTGTGAGGATTAACTTAAATGATTACATTTTGCACATAATTTATTACATACCTTTTTGACGCACAGGATCACACAATGTTAAATATTTTGTTGTATGTTTAGCTCAAACGAGCGTATTGTACCCTCTTGTTAAAGGGGACCTCAAACCAGGTTGCTCTTCAATGATGCACACAAATGCTCCTTGGTCTAGAAAGACAACTAAGATTTCTGCTGACAACAGTGGGTCATTCTTCAGTTCTTCTGATGCTTATCAAGCTCGTACATCAGTTGAACAAAGACAGCCACGTTTTGCTGCCACGAATGCCACACTGCCATCACAGTCGTGTGCGCATTTGGAGCAGGAGAGGATGCACAGGAAATCCCCAAATCCGTTGGAAAGCCATGAATCAGATGGCCCTGGGCACATCAATTCAGCCTGGGACTTCAGTAACAAAGTCCCCATGCAAAACCCTCCGCCTACCAAAGCCCGACAGAACATCTTTGGTAGCGAGAGCCCATGGTCAAGGTATGGGCGAATAGGCGGGACGGAGGAAACAGATTACACAGAAATCGAAAAAGGTAGAGGGTGCTTAGTCATTGGATTTCATTCTTATACATTTTCAGTGACAAAGTGTATATCAATTTAAAACTAGTAATTTAATGTTAAGTTAAACAACAAAACATAACTTTATTGACTTATGATATTTATCAATAATTGCTTATTTTTTTACATAATTTATTAAATACCTTTTTGACTCTCATGAAAACACAATATTTTATGGTAACTTGAATTTTCGCTAACAATAACATAATGTATCATCTTGTTAAAGGTGAGCATCGCCCAGGTGGCCCAATAATGATGCACACAAATGCTACTTGGTCAAGAAAGACAATAAGGTTTTCAGTTGACAACAGTGGGTCATTCTTCAGTTCATTTGCTGCTTATCAAGCTCGTACATCAGTTGAACAAAGACATCCACGTTTTGCTGCCATAACTGCCACACTGCCATCCAAGTCGTGTGCGCAGGTGGAGCAGGAGAAAATGCACAGGAAATCTCCAATTCCGTTGAAAAGCCAAGGATCAGATGGCCCTGGGCACATCAATTCAGCCAGGGACTTCAGTAAAAGAGTCCCCATGCAAAACCATCCGCCTACCAAACAACGACAGTACATCTTTGGGAGCCAGAGCCCATTTTCAAGATATGAGAAAATAGGCGGGAAGAAGGCAACAGTTTGCAAAGAAAACGAAAAAGGTACAGGATGCTTAGTTATTGGATTTTATTATCAAACATTACCATTGACAAACTTTATATCAATTTGAAACTGGTAATTTAATGTAAAGTTAAACAATAAAACATAATTTTATTGAAATTGCCGAGTTTCCTTAAATGATGACATTTTGAACATGAGAACAAAATGTTCAATGGTTACTTGTTTTTGTATTTCACACGAGCATATTGTATCCTCTTGTTAAAGGCGACCTTCACCCAGTTAGCCCAAGAAAGAAAATAAGGTTTTCTGCTGACAACAGTTTATTTGCTGCTTATCACGCTCGTACAGCAGTTCAACAAAGACATCCACGTGTTGCTACCACGACTGCCACACTGCCATCCCAGTCGTGTGCGCAGGTGGAGCAGGAGAAGATGCACTGGAATTCTCCAATTCCGTTAGAAAGCAATGGATCAGATGGCCCATGGCACACAAATTCAGCCAGGGACTTAAGTAACAAAGTCCCAATACAAAACCATCCGCCTTCCAAAAAAAACGACAGTACTTGTTTGGGAGCCAGAGCCCATGTTTAAGATATCGGCAAATAGCCGTGAAGGAGGCGAAAGTTTTTAAAGAATTCGAAAAAGGTAAAGGATGCTTAGTTATTGGATTTTATTATCATACATTACCATTGACAAACGTTATATCAATTTGAAACTGTTAATTTAATTAAAAAGGTAATCAACAAACAAATACTTTATTGACTTGTGAGGATTAACTTAAATGATTACATTTTGCACATAATTTATTACATACCTTTTTGACGCACAGGATCACACAATGTTAAATATTTTGTTGTATGTTTAGCTCAAACGAGCGTATTGTACCCTCTTGTTAAAGGGGACCTCAAACCAGGTTGCTCTTCAATGATGCACACAAATGCTCCTTGGTCTAGAAAGACAACTAAGATTTCTGCTGACAACAGTGGGTCATTCTTCAGTTCTTCTGATGCTTATCAAGCTCGTACATCAGTTGAACAAAGACAGCCACGTTTTGCTGCCACGAATGCCACACTGCCATCACAGTCGTGTGCGCATTTGGAGCAGGAGAGGATGCACAGGAAATCCCCAAATCCGTTGGAAAGCCATGAATCAGATGGCCCTGGGCACATCAATTCAGCCTGGGACTTCAGTAACAAAGTCCCCATGCAAAACCCTCCGCCTACCAAAGCCCGACAGAACATCTTTGGTAGCGAGAGCCCATGGTCAAGGTATGGGCGAATAGGCGGGACGGAGGAAACAGATTACACAGAAATCGAAAAAGGTAGAGGGTGCTTAGTCATTGGATTTCATTCTTATACATTTTCAGTGACAAAGTGTATATCAATTTAAAACTAGTAATTTAATGTTAAGTTAAACAACAAAACATAACTTTATTGACTTATGATATTTATCAATAATTGCTTATTTTTTTACATAATTTATTAAATACCTTTTTGACTCTCATGAAAACACAATATTTTATGGTAACTTGAATTTTCGCTAACAATAACATAATGTATCATCTTGTTAAAGGTGAGCATCGCCCAGGTGGCCCAATAATGATGCACACAAATGCTACTTGGTCAAGAAAGACAATAAGGTTTTCAGTTGACAACAGTGGGTCATTCTTCAGTTCATTTGCTGCTTATCAAGCTCGTACATCAGTTGAACAAAGACAACCACGTTTTGCTGTCATGACTGCCACACTGCCATCCCAGTCGGGTACGCAAGTGTCGCAGGAGAAAATGCACAGGAAATCTCCAATTCCTTGGGAGAGGCGTGGATCAGATGGCCCTGGGCACATCAATTTAGCCAGGGACTTCAGAAACAAAGTCCCCATGCAAAACCATTCGCCTACCAAACCCCGACAATACTTCTATGGGAGCCAGAGCTCATGGTCAAGATATGGCCAAATAGGCGAGAAAAAGGAAACAGTACATAAAGAAATAAAAGGAAGTAAGAGATACTAAGTAATTCGAGTTTAATCGTATTAATTATTATTAAGAAACGTAATATCAATTTTAAGCTCTTAATTAAATGTTAGGTTAAAAAAACTACTTTTGTACAAAGAAAACACAAGGTGAAATGGTTACTTGTATTTTAGCTCACACGAGCATTGGCTTTTATGTTCGCCTTTTGTCCGTCGCCAACATTTATCTTGTAAACACTCTATATGCCACATTTATTTCCGATCTGTCATTAGAGTAATTAGTTGATTTCAAGATATTGAGCAACATAAAACGGTAATTTATTTACAGCAGTCAATTGGCCGATTCCTGTTAACAACCACGCCCTATATTTTGCGTGTTCTCAAATAGATGACTATACCTTAACGATTTATCAGCCAACCGTCGTGTAATTATCCTTCCACGCTTTTATATTATATCTTTGGCAAATCGAGAATATGGTTTGCACATGGGGAAACATTTTGTTTAACGAATTAGGAAAATCGCATCGGCGGCTTCGATTATGGAAGAAAAAAAACATTCTAGGTAACGCGACGCGTTATCGCTGCATGTTTAAATATCCAAAACACGTATCACAAGATACACGTATATCACGCGCATTTTATCGCTTAATCCTGAATTTAATTGTAGCATCCTATCCGGCGGGGATCTTTGACAAATTTACGTCCCTTCAGGACGTAACTTCCGGAATCAGAAAGGCGGGCCTTGGGTCTCTCAGTCTAATACTCGGTAGGTACTCGTATCTGAGGTTAAAGGCATATTAGTATGGGACTATAATTCCTTATCTATTGTATTGGTCCCACCCATATGACGTTGAAACAATAGTTATACGAATTAGAAATTCCATATACAGATAGACAATTATTAACACATGTAAGCGACGTCCTTTCTGAGTCCTAGAATAATTAACGGAGCATCCATTTTCACTCGTAAGCACATGAACTTAATTCACCACATGGTTCCTCACTTCGTTTTCCATGTCCATGTACCACTCTTGAATTCTCTATCCGGGTTTCAGGCATAGATTTCACGGTGAGTAATTGGAACCAGGGTCACCGCACGTTTAGAGGCCGCAATTTGCACCACATGGACAGGCGTAACCCCAACCCATACCAACAGGTGAGGGCGACAAAAATGATACAACAACAAAAAAACGTAAATTAGCGAAAAGTATCTTTCACTTAATCTTAAACAACTGGAGCTTATTTCAGTTCAGAAACCACTCGTAAAATGCAAACTTTTTGCCGTGTCAATACTGTTGTAAAACTGTGCGTCTGGACATAATGCTGGCAACGCACTGATGTCGAACTTGTTTAATTATTGTTTAAATGGTGTAATCTTATTGTGTAAATAAAATATATGATACGTAAAAGATGTTAAGCGGAAAAAACATAAACTTGTTTAATAAATATTTACTCATTTACAACATTGATTAAAAAACATGTCGTGCGCTTGCCATGTGAGCATCGCATTGTCTTACAAAGAGTGTCGTCGCATTCTTCCGGCTAAACAATACAAGCTAGGCAATGGAGTTGCAATACTTAAATAATGCACCGTTTAGTCTCTAGCTTGGAAAATGTAAGAACAAATATATTGCCATTATATTGCCGCCCGGTGCATACACTGGCCCTGCATGTTGCCCATACGCCGTGTTTGTTCGTTTTTCGAAGCTTACTAGGTCCTTCCGCACCTGAGGCTGCATTATATATACCTAGAAGTCTTACACACAAGATTGCGGTGATAATTTAGGCTTCGGTCTGTTTATTTTCTACCGATGAAATCGTCCGCACACGAATAACATAACTTGTCATGTATGTTTGATATAACACATGTACTTAGCTGAAATACACGGTAACCGTTTATACTCAGTTGAGTGAAAGACTCTGTGAGGGCCAATTTCTCTAGGTTTTATATAGTTTTCGTGAAAGCGATCGAAAATTAAAATATGTTACCCTTGCACCACGGTATACTGTTGTTCTTTTTCCTTCAGGTGATCTCCATACTTGGTGAAACTATGGAATCGTTCGATATTGATGGGTTTATTCCAACATTCGGATTCGGTGACGCCACAACCAAGGATTTCGATGTATTCTCTTTACTGAGTAAGATAAATGTTAAAAACATATCTGGTAATTGGTATTCAAAGACATCACGTATCTAGTTAAGTTATTGTCTTTGACTGTATTGGTCTATTGAAAAACATAGCAGGTATCAAATTGTTAAACGCGGCTGGGTTTTGTTGTGCGAGAGGTAACTCCGACGGCAATTGTATGTGCAATTCAAATTATGTTGAACGGTGTTTTTGACTGTTTCGTGACAAACTACATAGTTGTTTTAAGTGTGCGTCGTTTGCGCGTTGTATTAACTTTTCCGTACCTAAGTGAAAAATGTTTCCTGTTGCTACTAACAGTGTCTTGCATTCCTTCCTTGTGGCTACATGTTTCATATGGATTAGCGATCAATATTTTATTTTCTGTGCTAAGTGAAAAATTTGTTTTCTGTGTCCGTTTTATGTTTATCGGCGGCTTTTATCGATCAATTATAGTAACACATTATATATTGTAGTTATGTGTTGCTTGAAAGCGTACATTCCTTTCGAGCAGTGATACATTTTGCGATGTCTTACTGTCACGAGGAAATGCAGCCATAAAATGATATTCTTATAAATTTTGAATTTATTATTTCCACACACGTTTTAATCTAAAATACGCATTAATAACGGACATGGTGTAGAACATAAAAAACATATACTCGAATATCTGAATTTATTGGATATTGTGATAAATTAAAAACACACCAAAAATATAATTCTCGATATCATTGCCGGTGCGTGGCATTTTATTTTCAAATACAAATTGGTAAATGAGTGTGTTGTCACCGTCAAAAGAACTGAATAATTAACAATTAGAGTTGTACAAGAGTTGTGAAAATAAAAAGAAGTAAAGGTTGAACCTACATTAACTACTCTCAGTTAAATCCAATAGCCCGCACTCGTGAAAATAACGATCGTCTATGTTTAGTGTGATATCATCGTTATTACATCGGAATACAAACAAATATCTCTGTTTAACGTCAGGGTTACTGTGCCGGTTTCCATGAAGTGTTGAGCGCCTACGAGGATGTGGCCAGGCGTGTGCGGCTTAGCGCTCCAACAAATTTTGCACCTCTCATCTACAAAGCTATCGACATCGTCAGACAGGCCAGATCAGTATGTAAGGAATTAAATCGGATGCGTGATATATTAGTTTTACGTTCGGGATACCATCATCCTTCTTAAATTATTGCGTATCAGAACTCCAAGGCGTTGTATATTTGATGATTATAATGTTTTTTGTTATGAAGATCAATTTCATGCCGCAAATGATTTCACTTGCAGTACCGCATTCTCGTCATCGTCTCCGATGGTCAGGAGGTGTCAGAGCAGGCAACACGTGACGCCATCGTAGAGGCCTCGCTCTGGCCGCTCTCCATCATCCTCGTCGGCGTCGGCGACGGACCCTGGGCGCAGGTAAAGGAATACGAAGACAGCTTGCCGACGAGAAAGTTCGACAATTTTCAGTTTGTCCACTTTGAACACGTCATGCTTACAAACAGGTATCCTAAGGCGGCATTCGCTATTTCGGCTCTAATGAAAATTCCGGACCAGTACAAAGAGATAACGAAACTCAGACTTTTTGCTGCCATGACTGCCACACTGCCATCCCAGTCGTGTGCGCAGGTGGAGCAGGAGAGGAAGCAATGGAAATCTCCGATTCCGTCTGAAAGCCATGGATCAGATGGCCCTGTACACATCAATTCAGCCAGGGAATCCAATAATAAAGTCCCCATGCCAAACCATCCGCCTGCCAAATCCCGACAGTACTTGTATGGGTTTAAGAGCCCGTGGTCACAATATGGGCTTACAGGCGGGAAAGAGGCAACAGTGTACAAAGAAATCAAAAAAGGTAAAGGTTGCTTAGTTATTCGCTGTTTTTGGAAGTTCCCTTTCAATATTACATTAGATCTCAATTTGCCTTATTAGCCCTGCATAGACAATCTTTCAAGCAGGAGATACAAACAGCTACTGGCTTACTGCATAATCCCCCATGCATTTAACTTTAATATGTACATATACATTATGTGCTGGAAATAATTTCAATTATACAACAGTGTGTCATAATATTATGCTTGGAAATTAAATATTCATGAAAAAGTTATGTTAATTTCACTAGTGCTATTTTTTTTTTCTTCTGAGGTCCACCATCTCAGAAAAGTAAAGTTCCTTCGTGGCTCAGATAAGCGACTTATGTTCATTGACCGTCTTGTATAAATATTGAATATGAACAGTTATTTGTTTAGAGCCAATTTTTGACTGATATTCGTTCGTTCATTTGTTATTGAACCATGTATTTTGATATTATTCAAACGACATATACACACGAACACTCAATTGAACTTCTATCGCAATTCTTACGTTATTCATACTCTCTTGATTAGATGAACGGATTTCATCAAAATGTGGCATATACAATTCCATCATTATAAAATATCTCCAAGACAGTTAAATGAAATTGAACAACGATTTAGTGCATTATTATTAAAGGCGTTATTTCACTCCAAATTAAAATTTAACAAAATGGAACAATAGACAAATATAAACTTGCATTTAAAATTATTAAATTGAGAATACACAGTTGGTGCCGACTTGGAACGAAAAAACCGATACGCAACATCGATGAAAACATGTTACTTTATTTTATCCGTCTTAATTTAAGTTCAGATATTGCAGTATCGTTTTAGCACATGCATTGCGACAAGCCAAGTATACGTCATTCAGCTAAGTTTTGTTTGCTAAACCTTAATGTGAGTTGGTTAGAAATCAAATGCAATGGATGTGAATTTCGCTAATGCTTTTTATTCATTAAGTCAGTAAGATTTGAAATAACACTGTACGAATACTCGGAACACCATTATAACACATGTATTACATCACACTTAACGAAAGTTTGTTCTGCCATCAAAATCACCCCTTACAAATATAAGTTTAAAAATGTGACAAGCTACTAAAGCACGTTAAGATACGACATGCAACCCTGTATAGCCAGAGGTGACTTGAACGGTTCGGTATTTGGTAAAGGATGACTTCCATCGACATTTATCCCATATTAAGGATTTTTCATGAGAAACATTCGTCAATCTGTTATAAAATCAATTTGTTGATTTCAAGATATTCATTAACATAAAACGGCTATTTATTTACAGCAAAGTCAATTGGCCGATTCCTATTAACAACACGACCTCTAGTTTGCTTGTGCTGAAAAAATGACTATACCTTTACGATTTATCAGCCAGACGTCGTGTATTACCCTTCCACTCTTTTATACTATATCTTTGGCAAATCGAGAATGCAGTTTGCACATGGTGAAACATTTTGTTTACGAATTAGAAAAGATCGCATCTCAGGCTTCGAGTATGGAAAAAAAAACATTCTCGCTAACGCGACGCGTTATCACTTCATGTTTTAGTATCCAAAACACGTATCACGAGATACACGTATATGACGCGCATTTTAACCGCTTGATCTTGAATTATATTGTAGCATCCCATCCGGAGAAGATCTTTGACAAATTTACCTCCCTTCAGGACGTCACTTCCGGAATCAGAAAGGCGGGTCTTGAGTCTCGCGGTCTCATACTCGGTAGGTACTCGTATCTTAAGTAATAGGCATAGTTATATGGGACTTAAATTCCTTATCTATTGTATTGGTCACACTCACATGACGTTAAAACAATAATTATACGAATTAGAAATTTCACATACATGTACACAATTATTAACACATGTAAACGACGTCCTTCTGTGTCATGGAATAATTCACGGAGCATCCATTTTCACTCGTATGTACATGTGCTAAATTCACCATATGGTTCCCTATTGCTATTTCCATGTATCACTCTTGAATTCTGTATCCGGGTTTCAGGCATAGATTTTACGGTGAGTAATCGGAACCAGGGTCACCGCACCTTTAGAGGCCGCAATCTGCACCACATGGACAATCGTAACCCCAACCCATACCAACAGGTGAGGGCGACAAAAAGGATACAACTACAAAACCACATTAATTAGCGAAAATTATCTTTTACTTAATATTTAACAACTAGAACGTATTTCTGGGCACAATCCACTCGTTAACTGCAAACTTTTTGCCGTGTTAATGTTGTTGTAAAATTGTGCGTCTGGACAACGTGCTGGCAACGCACTGATGCTGAACTTGTTTAATTATTTTTTAAAGTTTTAATCGTATTGTGTTAATGAAATATTTGATACGGAAAAGATGTAAAGCGGAAAAATATGAACTTGTTTCAAATGAATTTTTACTCATTTACAAAAACGATTACAAAAAACATGTCGTTCGCTTGCCATGTGAGCATCGCATTTGTCTTACAACGAGGGTCGTTGCTTTCTTCCGGTTGAACAATAAAAGCTAGTCAATGGAGCTGCAATACTTAAATAATGCACCGTTTAGTATGTAGCTTGGAAAACGTAAGTACAAATATATTGCCATTATATTGCCACTCGGTGCATACACTGGCCCTGCATGTTGCCCACACGCCGAGTTTGTTTGTATTTCGAACGCTTACTATATATTTTTGCGCATGAGGCTGCATAATCTATACCTAGAAGTCTTCTATCTATACCTAGAAGTCTTCAACACAAGTTTGCGGTGACAATTTAGGCTTCGGGCTGTTTATTTTCTACCGATGAAATCGTCCCCATAAGGATAACATAACTTGTCATGTATGTTTGATTTAACAGCTGAAATATACGGTTACCGTTTATACTCAGTTGAGTGAGAGACTCTGTGAGGGCCAATTTCTTTAGATCTAATATAGTTTTCGTTAAAGCGATCGAAAATTAAAAACATGTTACAGATGCACCAAGGTATACACTTGTTCTCTTTTCTTTAGGTGATCTCCGTACTTGGTGAAACTATGGAATTGTTCGATATTGATGGGTTTATTCCAACATTCGGTTTCGGTGACGCCACAACCAAGGATTTCGATGTTTTCTCTTTCCTGAGCAAGGTAAATGTTAAAAACATGTCAGTTCATTGGTATTCCAAGACATGACGTATCTAGTTAAGTTATTGTCTTTGAATGTATTGGTCTATTAAAAAACATAACAGGTATCAAATTGTTTAACGCGGTTGGGCTTTGTTGTGCGAGAGGTAACTCCGACGGCAATTATATTTTCAATTCAAATTATGTTGAACGATGTGTATGACTGTTTCGTGACCAACTACATAGTTGTTTCAAGTGTGCATCGTTTGCGCGTTGTATTTAATTTTCCGTTGCTTAGTGAAAAACGTTTCCTGTTGCAACTAACAGTGTCTTTCATTCCTTCCTTGTGACTACGTTTTATATGAATTAGCGATCACTATTTTATGTTCCGTTACTAAGTGAAAATTGTGTTTCCTGTGTCAGCTTATCGGCGGCTATAATCGATCAATAATTGTAACAAATTATTATATTTTAGTGTTTTGTTGCTTGAAAGCTTACAGTCCTTTCGAGCAGTGATGCATTTTGCGATGTCTTCCTGTCAAAAGTAAAAGCAGCCATTACATGATATCCTTATACATTTTTTAATTGTTTATTTCCACACAATTGTTTATCTAACATACGCATTAATTACGGACCTGGTGTAAAACATACAAATACGTGTACTCGAATATCTGAATTCATTGGCTGTAGTGATCCATTAAAAACCTACCAAAACTAGAATGCTCGGAAGCATTGCCGGTGCGTGGCATTTTTGATTTCAAATACAAATTGGTAAATGAGTTTGTTGTCCCCGTCAAAAGAACTGAATAATTAACAATAAGACTTGTACAAGAGTTGTGAAAATAAAAATAAGTAAAGGGTGAACCTTCATTCACTTCTTTCAGTAAAATCCAATAGCCCGCACTCGTGAGAATAACGATCGTCTATGTTTAGTGTGAAATTATCGTTATTACATCGGAATACAAACAAATATCTCTTTTTAACGTCAGGGTTACTGTGCCGGTTTCCATGAAGTGTTGAGCGCCTACGAGGGTGTGGCCAGGCGTGTGCGGCTTAGCGGTTCCACAAACTTTGCACCTCTCATCTACAAAGCTATCGACATCGTCAGACAGGCCAGATCGGTATGTAAGGAATTAAATCGGATGCGTTATATAATAGTAATACGTTCGGGAAAACATCATTGTGCTTCAATTACTGCGTATCAGAACTTCAAGGCGTTGTATATTTGCTGATTATAATGTGTGTTTTGAATTGAAGATCATTTTCATACCACAAATGATTTCACTTGCAGTACCGCATTCTCGTCATCGTCTCCGATGGTCAGGAGGTGTCAGAGCAGGCAACACGTGACGCCATAGTAGAGGCCTCGCGCTGGCCGCTCTCCATCATCCTCGTCGGCGTCGGCGACGGACCCTGGGCGCAGATGAAGGAATACGAAGACAGCTTGCCGACGAGAAAGTTCGACAATTTCCAGTTTGTCCACTTTGAACACGTCATGCTTACAAACAGGTATCATACTGCGGCATTCTCCATCTCGGCTTTAATGAAAATTCCGGACCAGTACAAACAGATCAAGAAACTCGGGCTTTTAAACTTTTGACATTTATATATATAGCTTTATTTATAGCTATAGACGCTTTTCTTATGATATATTATGCCGGACTGCTAAAACTATCTCACTTCTTGGCGGATGTTGATAAACTAAAACATTTGCATTAAAAGTGTAATGGGAGCAGCTTAAATTTGTAAGTGTGTCAACATTTTCTAAAATTATATTCTATACGAGTGCATTCCCATTTTATTAATGGCTTCATGACTTATTTTGACTGTTCAACAATCTGTTAACGACATCAAAAGTGCATATTTTTGATCCCGGTAGTATTCAATCCAACGTCACTTCCGATACGATTGAACTTTAAGAAAGTGAGATTCTAGGACATGTATTATTAATAGAATGATTATTTGTAATTACATGTATGTTTATATTCGCTCTGTTAATCTTGAAATACCACATTTAATAATCACCGTCGAAACCCACTGCATATATTTCTATATTTCGTGCGAACTGTATATCATATCGATAAAGAAGCATGGTGTTTTTAAGCGACCGTGGGCTCCGACCACGATGTCTTTACCATAAACAGCTTTTACATTATACAATGCAATATAATCAAAATGTGTAAAAGAAATAATTGACAATACAATACGTATTAAGTCCTTTATCACAACTACTGGAAAATATGTAGCACAATTTTCCAGTCTTAACTTTGATGCATATCATTAAAATTGTTCATTTAGTACCTGACAAAGCAAGGACATATAAGCTTTTGCTGCTTTAAGCCTGTGTCTAGTTTGGTTAATTTAACACTTTTTCATAAACAGTTGACCAAAACAATTATTAAGTACAAGGTTCTTTTTGTTTTTGAAAGTCCAAGTATAAAGTTTCAAAAATGATTACCTCTATAAAACAGTTCTGTTATAATCTGATTGATATGCCTTTTATCTGAAAATAACGATTGACTATCTTTACATTCTGTGCATATTTATTTGCTGGTGTACTTCATACTTGCATATTATAAATCGTTCATTCTCATTTTTTTTAATTTTTCGTGTTTTGTAGACGAAAACCATTAATCCTTATTCAATATTGGACATATTATACAGAGCGCAATTTATATGTTTCACCAATCTTAATCGAAATTTTTTACATGCTGCAATACAGCTGTTGGAACGGAATTATTTAACATGAATACAGCAGCGATTCAAACGAGATATAGCTACTTATTTGGATCCAATCTATTTTGCAGTGTTCTGAATGATTTACCAAGTGTTTTAAGTTAATATAAGAGTTGTGTTTGTTAATACAATATAATATACAAATGTAATGAACAAATATCATATATTAAATTCATAAACCAACGCCTTGTTTATTTGATTTCAATAATTGTAAGTCGAACCCGCTTGCGGAAAGCGTGATTCATCCATCACAATCGTCGAGTGTTATCACATATGTGTGCGCCCGAGCTTGTCCGGACTGGAATTCTGTTATGCATTGTGCAATTTAAAAATAACTGTTTAAACATTTCTACCAATAGACGACAGTCTCCCCCCTCAAAGGTAAAGGTCACAGTGTAAGATTAAAGTTCAGGGTCAGCCATAAAAAAACCATGTGCGGACTGTTCATTTGCCATTCATCCTACAATTTAAAAAGAACTTTCTACAAATAACAACAATGAGTAGACGCCGTGTCCCTTCCCCATTTTTCAGGTCACATAGGTAAAAGGTCAAATCTGATTGAAAGGACCGTATATGAGTCATATATTATGCAAAAATAAAATAACTTAATACAAATGTCCACCATACGAAGAGGATCATTGTGTCTTAAATATAACTCCTTGACTCAAAGGTAAAGGTCAAACTTAAAGGTCAAAGGTAAAATTTGGCAATTTAACAGTGAATTCATCACTCAGCATGCAAAGTTAACATTATTTACCACAAATGTTCACCATGTTGAGACTGTGTGTCGTATGTAATAACCGTCTCGGTACCTATAAGGTGAAGGCTACACTTGTTGTTAAACGGTTATATTGTGCCTTAAAATAGCTTGTCTATTCTGTCACTTCATCATTCATCATCCGATTTTTAAATTATTAAACACATATGTTCACCATGTGGAGATATGTTAAAGGCAAAAGTCAACCTCAGGCCATGAGCATAATTTAGCTTGTAAAATATGTTCTATCTTTACTGACAACGAACTCGACAGGTATTTAGCTAGTTATATCAGTTTCTACAATAACTAATATTTCTTGTTTGTGTTATAGTACTATGGCAACAATTAGCACAACGTCTCATAGAAAATATATTTATTGTGGTTTAAATTATTTTGTAAAACCTCAATAATCAATTTGGTTTGTAAGGTTGATTGTATTTACAATATTAAAAATAATAACAATACTACTACTTATAATAATAATAAAAATAATAATAAAACAAAAAATAATTAAAAAAAATAAAATAATAATAATAATAATAATAAGAAGAAGAAGAATAATAATAATAATAATACAAATAATAATAATAATAATAATAATAATAATAATAAAAATAATAATAATAATAATAATAATAATAATAATAATAATAATAATAATAATAATAATAATAATAATAATAATAATAATAGTATTAATATTAATAATAATAATAATAGTATTAATAATAATACTAATACTAATACTAATACTAATAATAAAAATAATAATAATAATAATAATAATTTTTTTTTTTTTTTTATNAATTTTAGACAATTTTAACAGATTTGACGCATCTTTTTGTTACACAAATACACATATTTCATTTCATTATCCAATCAAAACATAACAAACAAAGCATCAATATTTCATTTATTATTTCATGTTCGGTCGTTTCGATCTTATCCGCGAAGTTTTAAAACGGACAGATTTAAACATATCCTTTAGAATAATTTATGTCTAACATCAAGGAAAATACATCCTACAACAAGTGCCAATGAATATGTGTTTGTGTTAACCATATTGGTAAATATAACTGAACTTCAGCTTGAAAATCGCTTTCTTAAACGTGTACACAACCGGAAGTGTTTTGATAATGTAGATCATTTTGTATTAAAACATCAATATCAAAACTTGACACTGTCGAACAAGTAGTGGTTATTCGAGTATGGATGTACAGCATCTCTTAAATGTTACGGAAAAAAGTAATTCATGTACGAATTTAAGAAATGGAAGGATACATAAATTATAGAAGTATGTTTTATAAGGAACACTTACTGTGTTGTGTCCCGATATGACATTTTCTGTTTAAAGATTAGAGTGTTTGCGAGAAGAAAGGGAGACCTCGGGATAATTCCATGTGTTGCTGGAATTTGTAAGTTGGGTAACATAAAAACGTAAATTATTTTATATGATCAGTTATGACCATTCAGTCATCTAAATGAAATCATAAAGCCGTTCAACCCGTTAACTTAATTGCGTAAATTAAACATTTTCTTTGCGTTGGCTTAGCTCTTTTCCGAGGAACAATTAAATTGAGCGCTGAATATCATAGCAATGATATCTATGTCGAATTGTTGAATTTCATTTCAGAAAAAGCTGGTCGAAAAGTCACCGGTTATAAGTATGTCAGCTACTCCGGTTTCAATTGCTAGACCCTTAGAGTCCTCAATTAAGTTGGTATATTATACATCTGCGTTTGGTGGTCTATACAACAATCAAAATAAAACACGCTTCTTACTCTGCAAGTGGAGTTCAATCCAAATACATTATAATGTAATAGGTTCGTGGTCGAGTCTGCGTTCGTAGTGGATAAAATCTTTAACATATATCATAGCCCAACCGTGGTTATTATATATTCGATCTTGCAATCGGGGCAGTGATACGAAGGATAAGGAGTTTATCAGTTTGAATAGAGTTGTTAAGCTACGCCTCTAAAAAGTTGCCTTCTTCAAACTTTGAGAGTTCTACTGTACGAATATCTGTTTTGTTCCGTATAGTCTGAACATTATGCTGAAGAACAGAAAAGTTTAGAGGGATTGCTAAGAGACATGTAAGCGTGTTGAACTCCGTTACATCGGAATCTAGAGAACTCATCGAAACAATGCCTTGGTTCAATTCGATATCTCAAAAAAGCAACATGATAACTTTAAGCCAAGTAACTACCAAGACTGTTAATAAAACAAAAACGGAACTTCTTAAGAAAAGTTAGATAGAAATGTAACGTGTACCAACTATAGCTCGTTTGTATAGCAATCGGATGCGTCTAGAAAGTTGGGCTTGGCCTTTGATGTTTCGAAGACACGATTCTAGAGCAATTTCTCTTGGTGTCGAGACATCAGAACCACCACATGTTAAGATGCCAAAAACAATCCGACTGACTGATTTATATCTTGATAGAATGTTTTAGGTATTAATCCCAACTAAATACTAAACGAAAGTGCTAACTGCCACGTGTTACTACAGTCCAAGAATAATCAACAAGAAATAGTTAAAAATGCACAAGAAAAAATATGAAAAAGTAGATGACTTTTATCTACTTTTTCATATTATTACACTAAAACTTTGTAAGGCATAATGCAAAAAGGTCGTTTTTTCGAAATTATTCGCAACTGTTATACTCAGATGAAAAGCTTTTTTTAGAAGACCAAATATGTTTTTAAAGGAATATATAAATGTATATATGATATGAACTGCACATGATAGTAATATATGATAGGAATATACAACGTAGGAACAAGCGATACTAAGGCGCACGTACAATTAAAAAAAATATAAAACATAGTTCATTCAGAACAAATGTAAAATTATAATTTTTTGTTGGATCAGTCCATATTTATAGTCGCACTATATCTTTTCAAAATGTGTATCTATTGTAAAAATATAACTCTTAACAACAGCTTATGTGGTTTTTTATAAGTCATTTGCAGATAAAATTAAGTGCAAACCAACACAAGATTTCTTTAACATTCAAGTGAACACTTATAAATGACGTAAGTTACTTTTGGGAAACTTTTTCAGCTATTGCTAACGTTTCATTCAAAAGTGAATTGCACACACTAACAGTAACACACAAGGCTTATTTAGTCCGATATCCACCTTCAATCTAATTTTTGAACACAAATCATGAGCTTTTTTATAAGATGTCGGTTGAATTACGAGGGTGAATTTATAATTCAAAGTTCATATCACACATGAAACATTTCTTCTTGTATTGTTACAGACTGAGAACTGTTTTTAATGCAGACAGTGTCTTTCAATAACAATAAAGTGAAGCGCCAGTTGAACCTGAAAAAGGAAATTATAAATAGTACTTTTATAGTTAGTTGTTTATTTACAGCAAATTAGATAGATAGATTTATTTCGACATGGAATACATGTACATGGACATTTAAAACAACATGTATAATACAGAATCGTAGAACAGATGAGCATAAATGAACCATGACATGCACACCAACACCAAGGATACCACAAAAAAGAGCGACTCTTATTTCCATTGTGGTCCTTTGTGCTGATGGAATGACATAGACTTTTAAACTAATTAAGCTATGCTTCAAGAAGTTCAAGTTTTTATTACATTATTGTATTAATTCGACATTTTTTGTATTGGTCACTTTTTATACATGAAATGTTGAACATTTCGTCTGACGTGCATGATTGTTTCGACGTGTATTGTAGTTTCACTTTGTTTATCGGTTTGTGTATGAATTATTTAACTCTTCCTTCCAGAAGCAATATTCGGCATGTACGGCTCAAATTGTATGTTCAATCCTTCAAATGATTCCACAGCGTGTGGTCATTATGTTATCCAACCAGATCGTGTACATTTTGCAGTAATGATCGAAGCCGGAATACGTTGTATTGAATGTGGTTAATTATTCCGAATAGATCAGTACATTCTTATTATGACGAGAAATCGACAATTTGGGACCAAGCTGATCGAGATCAACGTTACCTGGGTAACTTTCAAAGGAATGAATCTTGTTTCAAATGCATACACTTACTCTAGTACGGGTAAGATTTTGACAACAACAACAATAATAAATGTGCACAAACAAAGCTAACACATTGGAATTATTTCAAAATCGCATACCATTTTGACCGTTATTATTTTAACGCAAATATTATCGGTGGATACAATGCAATACCATTAGCTTTGTGTGTACCTACATAGTACTTATTTTTTTTTCTCCAAGTTTTGGAGATCCAGATTAAATGTATTGAACTCCTTTCAAATCGTATCTCTTATTTTCTGAATGTTTGAGCAACCCAACACCTTGACGTTGTTTAGCATCTTTCTACGAATGAGTGGAGCTGCGCTCAATCCACCAATACCTCGTTCAGCAAAAGTTCTATATGCAGACTGCGCTATGATCATTAACTTTATGATAAAGTGGGCATTGAGTTACTGGAATTTTGATTCAACCGACTGTCAACGTATAGCTATAGCTGTGGTAATAAACAGTTACCAGAAATGCATTAAAAATATTAAAACTTAATTTCAAGTCCCATTGAGATGAAAAAGAAGTCCGAAATTAGGCGATTAATAACCATATGGGAATTATTTCCCTAATGATGTTCAACATTTCATCACTTAGCACGGATTGACACGACATTCCCGTATCCCCTCGGATCAACCGGGACGATCCGCGGAGATTTTAATTTTCTTTTAGCGTCGACGGTCTTCCAAAGACTATCAACCCGGTGAAAACACGGTATCCATACGGACCAAGCCGTACCAACACGGCAGCAACACGAAATAAACACGGCGCCCATACGGACCGTCCCGGACCAACACGGCAGAAATACGGATAGCCCTGGATAAACACGGACCTACACGTCATCTACACGGACCATCCCGGATCTACACGACAACGACACGGATAAACACGGCACCGATACGGACCAAACACGATTTTCCCCGGACCGAAAATAATTTATCTAAAAGAAGCTTGATTTTCGGTTATTTCGTCAATTCGGGTGGTACCACTTCGGTTGGTACACGCGCTCCTCACCTATGCGACCCGAATTTAAAACCCGTTTCCGGCAGCATGTGAGTTTTGTTTGCCTTCACCATACCGGACAGGTTGGTTTTCCTGCCTATACTCCGGCTTCCACAAACAGCACATGCTCACACTAATATTAACATCTTTCAGAATAACACAGGGCCGGTATGATTTAAAATTCGTAAAAAAATAGGTAGAAATTCTGAGACACACTCCAGGTACTCACATAAGGCGCGGAATGGCATTATGAACTGCGAAATACACACACACACACACACACACACACACACACACACACACACACACACACATACAGTGATTCCATCATTCTGTAATTAGATCTCGAATTAGTAATCGCGTTTTTCGGGTACATAACTTAAACGTCAAAATGCCAGCCAAAATGTAACGTACTGTTGAAGTGGGCATTCCAGTTCCGAAACGACGGTTAAAAGCACCATCCGCTACCGATGCAGAACAACAGAAACAGGAACCAACAAACTCGAGGTCACGATCAAGATCCCAATCAGCTTCACAAATAGATATACAAGCATCAGCACCTCCCACGAAAACGTACGCTTAAAGAAAAAGAAGACGCCCAACGGCCTTTCACAGGAACAGGGGGTCTACCTCGCGATTGTGCACGAAGAACAAGAAGAAAACAACGGCGCAGAAGACATACCTCTGGAATTCCTACGTAGCAGAGCGTAATCTAAAATCCAGGCCTATGTTGAAGACCTTGTACGAGAGCGTCAGGACTGTTAGACAAGAAGATAGGTTTGTCAACAAAACACATGGCTGAACTTCTAAATGCAAAATTGTGTGGTCCTGGCGTCTCTCATAGCGAGAGGGAAGGGTAGATCGGCAAGTGTTACTATAAATTGTGTTACTCATGTGATTTTAAAAAGGGGTGTGGTGTAAGCTAAGTGATAAACTTTTAATTGAAACGTGACTTGTGTATTGCCTATATCACATGCCGAACCTCACTAATGACTGTTACTATATAGTTTAATCGACGTTATATCCAAGACAAGAAAAGCTTGACATAAAGTATAAAATTACAAAATGGAAGCATGATAATAATCCGAATAGATCGTTATTGTTTCAATTGAGGAAAGTCTATCGGGCTCTGATCACCGGATAAAATTCCTACGCCCTACACAATAACATTTCCCCAATTCACACACTGGTTTCATATTCTCTATATAATTAATACCATATAGTTACAATGTGTTTCACTAAAATGTGTTCCCGGGATGTCAATGACGCACACGGACAACCACGGCATAAATATGGCTGTCCCCGGGCCTTACACGGCAGCTACACGGACCATGCCGGATGCTGCCATCGTCCCGTATCGTCACGGATCAACACGGCAGTTTTGAACTTCCCAAAAACTGCCGTTCAGGCCTTCCGAAGCAATGTCAAAAAAACAATGAATTAAACATAACGAAGTTAACAAGCAAATATAAACCGTGATATAATCATCTGAGGCATAAATGTATTCGATGATTATTTCTGGTCTTTCGGTATTTGTGGAGATTTGATGCATGTCAGAAGATGTCTCTACACCTACATGTACACTTCCAGAGCTGTCATCGCCGACAAAGGTGTAATCAGCATGTGATTTGGCCTAGCTAAAATACATAAATGTTTAAATAACAGACATTTTCTTTTTCCNTGCGGGGGGGTCGCGGGTTTGATCCCTACTTTGGGAACGTTCTCGTGATCTTTTTTAAATACACCATGTACTGGTTTTTGCCAGGATATCAACTCGAGAGCATCTCAATAAGCATAAGGCTTTTTGGGTGCAATCAAGCTTACATAAATAAGTTTAATATTATAAATAAATAAATCTTGATGTTTTTTGAATGGTTTTGAATTTAATATAATGTTAATTTTCTTGTCCTTCGACATAAAGTATTTTATGTTTTGTTCTAACATAAACAATTCACTTTCATAGTAAAAAATGGTACATCTTAAGAAACTTTTAACTAAAGGCGTGTTTATGTTCAGACCATTTCTCCTTTGCCTCTTTCATCTTCTTTTTCACCTCCCTGTTTGCTTTCTGGTTATTTGCCCTAGAGTCCAGATGGAGTTCTTCCCATGGCTCAGTTTTTTTCTTTTGTCCTCGCAACAATAAGGCCTAAACATATCGCATTGTTTCATCGTTATTTATTGCGGTTGCCTAGACTCCTGTGAGTCAAATAATGTCGCCTCTAACACGCAATTTTGTTTCAACACGGTAAATCTGGTCTTTAAAGTAACGCAGTTAGTATTGCCAGTTTTAGGGAACGAGGCTACATACGTATTTTCTTTGTTCACGGTTTATAGGTTGCATTCGATTTTTGGTTAGTAATAACGACAACAACCTATTCCAAATAAACTTTAAAACATACATTATGTCATATTTCCGTAACATGTTTAACACGAAAATATATTGTCCAAACAAACTACCGTACACACGGGTGGTTTACCTGCTTAACATACAGGTACTTGATTGTGCTGTAAACCAGTTTGATATACAGGCTATCTTTAAATTGATATTAGACTCATCTAACATTATAAAGGTGTCTATCGCAACCGTTGCTTATTTTTGGTGTTTCCACTACATATACACGTATATTCGATAATGCAGCATCAACAAACTAAAACAATATCCCGGAAAGAGAAAAACAATGCATTTAAATATCAACCGTACTTTCGTTTTGGACGTAAATTTGGTAAGTTTTAAATCTGGGACTATATACACTCCCGCTGAACTACGTTACACTAAGAGGTGCGGTTGTACGACAATGCGATACGGCGTCATAACTACAACGGTTACGGCGTCTTTCCACAGTTTGTTGACGATACGGGACGCTGTTAAAATAAATGGTTAATAACGATAATTTTGAATAGTTTTTGTAAGTGTATACGCCAATGTAAATTTAAATACGGATATTGTGTTCCTCTTTCTTAGCTTGCCATGTAATTTATTCCTATGTTTTCGATAAAATGGAAGTTTTACAGACCTGTACAGACAACTCATAAAATATACTAAAACGTGTAAGTTTAAACAAAGAATTTACCTGTGTAAACGTGTGTGTATGTCTATAACTGTCAAGACGTTGTAACCGTTGTAGTTATGACGCCTTATCGCGTTGTCGTAAAGAGGCAACTCTTATTGTAACGTAGTTCAGCGGGAGTGATATAAGCGGCAGTTCCGCTCGGCTTAACTTAGAGGACTGGGTTAGTCACGAAAAATATTGAATATAATATGTATTTTTATAAACAACAAGAAGCAAGATGAGTTGCAGATAATTGGTCATTTACCACATTTTAACTAACTTTTTTGACCTGTTAATTCCTTTCAGCTCAATTCAACAGTGAAAAATGCGTCTAATATCACTTTAACATCCAGTTCGTTTTCATGTTTTTACTCGCTTTAATTACAGGCAATGTTTAGTTCCGTAAAAGTTATTATTTAGGACTGGTTTCCCGCTAATTTATATAAATAAATATTTCCTAAATCTTCAGTGTTATGCATGGTCAACTACGAAGGAATGTTGGTGTTTTTTTTTTAATATACGTGGATTCATGTAATAACATAAGTAAATAACGGTTAAACGTTGTTAGCACACAAGGAAAAAATCAGAAAAGGGTATGTTACACAAAACTGTTTTTCAGGACATGTAAAAGCGGCGGAAGATCGGCTACCATAAAACAGGCGTTACTTGATTTAAGTACAGGTATCGTGCATATAAATCTTCACGTTTTAATGTAAATGAACTGTTCAGCGGGATCCCAGCTGTATGTTTAATGATATGCTTTTAAAACGCTTTTTGTGATTTCAAATATTCAGGGAATAACTGTATAATGTAAAGGCAGTATTTAACACGTAGTTTGCTTTTGTAAACGTGCAAACTCAATAGCATACACTAAATTAGTTCAAATCTGCTCAAATTAGTTCAATTTTAAAGGTGTCTAGCCGTTTATAAATATTTTACTGCGTAGTTTCCCAATGTTCTAAATACTGACACCCGCTTTAATGAAGTGGGTGGAGGCGGGATCAACTGATCATTAACATTTCGGCGGATTTTTGTGGTTTTCATAGGAATAAACAAGACCTACATTTTTATATTTTGCAAATGCTATGAGGTAAAGCTTCACGATCCATTTAAAAAACGCTTCTATTTAAATTGTTGCTTCACAGTAGTACATTTAAGGTCAGCATTTACAAAATCTGAATATCCTTAAAGTAAACACACGCTCGAAAAGTTTAATACGCGATTCGTTGCTAATATGTTTTGTAATTGTTCTTTTATGATGAATGATTCTGATCTTCGTCAAAATCTGGGGCAAAATTATCATGTGAGGTAAAATCACCATCTGGTTAAAAATCATAATCGGTAAAATCGTGATCAGGGGTAAATATATAATCAGGTATTAAACATATCATCAGGGGAAAAAATATCATAAGGGTTGAAAATATCATCAGGGGTGAAATCATCATCAGGGGTAAAAAAAATCATCAGGGGTACAATTATCATCAGTGGTAAAATCATCATCAGAAATAAAATCACAATCAGGGGTAAAAATATAATCTGGGGTAAAATCATCATCAGGGGTAAAAATAACATCAGGATTTAAATCATCATCGGTGGTAAAATCATCATCAGAATTAAAATCAACATCAGGGGTAAAAATATAATAAGGGGTAAAATTATCATCAGGGGTAAAAATATAATCAGGGGTGAAATCATCATCAGGGGTAAAGATAAGGACCAAACGTCGTCGCCCGATGATTTTACCCCCTCCCACTTTAACACTACTGATTAATTCTTCCACATGTAACACATTATAAATTGTATAGATGGAACTCAATTTTCAACTCAAACTTTAAAGAGGACATGCTAGCGGGAAAAAGCCTTTCGTGATTTATTTCGTAATTTAAAAACAAGTCATAGAAAAACGTAAATAAAGCAGTAACTTACACTTGTTACACAGAGTATGTTAAACTAATCTTGAAAAAGAAATGCCTACGATGCGGACCCCAGTTCCTTGTGTGACTCGGGATCGAGTTTATTCAGTAGCTCCCGAAGGGATTGATGACAGGTTACTATACAAAGTACTGTCCACAAAAATGTGATTCATAGTGACAAGTTTCAAACGGGTAAAAGGCGTTAATCTTAGTTGTTATTACAACTAAGTCATTTGTAATACATCACTGAAAGGTACATCCTAAATGACCAACTGTGTAATTGTTATATGTCTTAAACGGTTTGGTGTGATTTGTAAAATCAAGGTTTTGTGCGGTCGCTTATGCATAAAACCTGATTAAATAATACGCGCTATGCGCAGCTCAAATCAAATTTAAACAAAAAGAATAAAATGCAGTATTGGCGATTACAAATAAAGCTGAGGCAATGAACAATTTTACCAACACGACTTGAGACACAATTAAATTGATAATGCATGGTGTCAACACAAGGATGGTCTTAATAAGTGTTAATATCTTCAAAATTGTGATACATCTTTTATGCCATGCACAGTAAACAAACTATGCAAAAATGCAATTCTCCGTAAACGAGCATGCACAATTGCGTGCACAAGTTTGTATTGATTTATCATACACATTATTAAACACATCAGAGTTTAAGCGTATTTTCACGTACAAAACTGGTAGTGTTTTCAGTGTTTTTAATACGATAATGTTCTCCCCCTCATCAACGATATAAAAATATATTATGAACTTTTGTTTACTTGTTAATTGTGTAATCGGTCAGTGACCTTTTATTGCAGACAAAATTGTCGGTGTTAATTTGTTCAAAAGGTCTGTGGTAACGCTACAACTATTTGGCCATCGCCTTTAAATCATCTGTGCACTAAAAATGTTTTTTGTTTAATATCATACATGTATACTCTCTAATAGTTTATATATTAAGAAAATAAATTCAACTATTGTTTTACTCCGTTTTACATCGTCATTTCTTACTTAACTGAATTAGACGCTCGCAATTTTCGCGCACTATATGTTGTTATTTAAAATTAAAACGAACGCACAATGCAATACTTGAGGATAAAAACAGATTGTCCTCTTCGATAAGGTACGTCGGTAGTGTAATCCTCCTCACGATTACTGAAGTGTAAAATACGCTATTCAAAAACATTACAGTATTCGATATATCTGGAAATTGGATACGTGTGGCTACATTGAATACCGACGTTTTTACCGATATTGCAGTCGTGTAGTGATTTATTACACAAGTGTCGATGGAGATTAATCTTCTATCATATTTTCAGTAAAGGTATGTTTTTATTTATTTTTTATTTTTCCATTCTTGATTTAAACTAACAGTTTCGTGTGAATCAAAATATTAAACCGGAAGTAAATTGCAACTGTTTTATTAATGGAAACAAATTCATAGAAATGCATTACATGATAACATGACTAATATAATATGCGTGAGTAAATTTTAATGAAGCATGCATAATTTCAAACATAGATATTTGATTCAGAAGCAGTTTTCGTTCCCTACTTTCATATAACACTGTTCCATCCGCGTCATTCGAAAATAGGTCTTATGGAATATGTGGCCAGCGTAGCTCAAGCCCAGCCTGAGCACTCACGCAGTCTTGTCAGGGGATACGCATTCCGCTTTAAAAACAAAGCACTCAAGGTATCGTGGTATCCCCTGAGTATCCTCTTCAGTATGCAGATCCTGATAAGAATGTGCGAATGCACAGTCTGGACTGGAGCTACGCTGGAAGCATATGCCATAAGATATAAATATCATTGCGTCTTGTAAATGGAACATCAAACCACGATACTTTCCAATAGATAATTGAAGTCACAGTGTGTTATTTATAGAAAACTGGCAAATGTTGTCAGCCTATTCTGGCTTAAAGGGACTGTCCACTAGATTTTGGCATGTATTGAAGCATGTCATTAAATGCTCTATATTGATAAATTCAAACATTTGACCTAAAAATCTGCAGTTAAAAAACAAGAATACAATTTAAAAAGGGAAAAAAAAGTAAACCTCATCAGGGCTCGAACCAGTGACCATCGGGGTCCTGGAGTAAAAACCAATTAGACCGCTCGGCCATCCTGACAAGTATGTACGATAGCCGTATTTTATACCATATATAAGCAATCCTCGTAGTTTTACAAAATAAAGCGACAATAACAGAACTTTCCAAATTATTCAATCGTTTCGCGTCGAACGACGCTTTATGATTTCGAGGTTTTCAAATCGTCAAAAGATGCATATAATGGATATTTAAGAGCATTGTAAATGGTCAGTATTACTATTTCCTCAAAAATATCATAACAAACGCGAAAATTTGCGAATATGAAACAACTTTTTTTAATTTTGTCAATTTACCAATCTGTTGGACGGCCCCTTTAAGGAAATATTTTCAGACAGACTTAACGCGTACGTCACATATGTGTGGTTAGATAATTATACGATTTCCCTTCTATAATGGACACTATACTATTTCGGTAGTTTTTCTCACAATGCAAGCCAAATTGCATTAACCGATAGGTTTTCATTAATTTATTTCACTTACATTCGTGTTATTTGACATTGAAAGCAATACTGTGTTATCAACATAAGGCGTTCATGGTTAGTACAATTCGTCTTCCACAGACGATTTACTGACCCAGCACTGACCCTGAAAGTCTTGGGGACGGAATCTGGGCCAAATTGGGTATATATGTTTCGAATGAACATGCAGAGAGTAGTCCGCATTTCCGAACACCGATTAGTTTAACATCCTATTCTACAATGACGCGGTGATGTCGCCAATGTCTCTGGGGATTATGCTCAAATCAGCCCATGGAATGAATGAAGTATATTCATTCGATTCTGCTGGCGTTATGTTAAGGTCATTTAAGGTGAAAAGCTGGGTTCAACAGCTACGCCGAACAAAATATATGGTAATAAAACGTAGAATAAAAAACGGAGTGTTTTTATATTGAACATTTTGATACATATTGATCACCAGGAAACGTAAATCGTCTAAAGATTCCCTGGATTCATGTTAATCGAGCTCAAACCGAAACACGCTCATAACAACAAAGGGAAAATATGGCGTAAAATGTCCAGGTGTCACCAATAGCGACTGAAACCGGACAAATGCAGGCAAGTCAGGAATGTCAGTTTTATAGTCCACAGCTAACCCATTTCCCGGTAATCTACACGCATACCTAATGAATACACCCACTTTCCATGTACCTATGGCGACGCCATCGCCGCTGTTAGGCCCAGACATTTTGACAATAATACTGTAGAATTTAATTCAGGAGACAGGATGCTGTCTCAACTTGGTCTCCGTGATCAGAGACGTAGATAACAGCGATAGGCAGCTCGCGAAGTATCGTCCAAGTCTCGGACATCGCGGGGTTTCAACGAGATAAGCGAGATAAGTCTAAGCGCGCATCTGTTTATCGCTTGCCACGGGAGTAAAAACGCTTATCAACATTTCTGAAACACGCTTTCGCGTTCCAGTTTTTAATTGTAATTTAATTGTAATTCGAAACAAAAAAACTGTTAAGTATTATATAAATGAGAATGTATGCGATATTATCACACAACTTTGATGTGTCAATTAAAATAGTTCACATGCCGAATTGTTATATTTAGCAATTATATCCGGCTCCAGTTTGAAAAAAACAATTATTATCGGTATTTAAAGGATGCCTTTGAAATACGGTAAAGTATTTAAATAAAGTAGCGATCAGAAACTTATGACAAACAATTAATCAAAGGTGGTATCAATTCGATGTTTGTTTTTCATTTTAATTGCATTGTTTTAATTTTACTTATCAGAAGAGCCATTTACCTGTGATATAATTTGAATAAAGTTGTGAACAACATTTTCTTATTTTTGAGGGAATCTGTTCTTGGTCAGAGACGTAGATAACAGAGATAGGCAGCTCGCGAAGAAAGAAAATATAATAGTAATATTATATTAATCATTTTAGCTAAGACACCTTATTAATTACCTTCCACGGATATATATTCTATATTGAGTTTACAAGCACTTTATTTTAGTATAAACTGAGCCGTATATTAAACCTAAATTTATAAATTAAATAAGATATTTAATTATCAATTAAATAAATCATTTCTCAACTTATAACACTAAAGCACTTTTTAAAGCTTTCTTCGACGGTTTTATCTCCAAAGGATAACGGTAGATAACCCCAAAATTATATTTACTAATCTATAACAATTTATTCTGATTTACACAAAGGAAGATTGAGAATGAGATTAAAGATGAATTTTTAATGCTAATGATGCAATGTTGATTTAATTGGGGAAGGGATACTCTCTTATTTGATACCATACTGTGTCTGCCATAATCAACTTGAGATTTATCCACTGATAACGCACATTTCAACACCCAATTCGCCATACATAACGTGACACTACACTATCAGCTAATCTGTATGCAATAATACACAACATTGGTGTCAATTCGCTATTAAGTTTGATGCTTTAACCCGGTTCGATTTCAAATGGCGTCGTCTCAATTTTTCTTTAGCAAGTTCAGGTCTCGCGAGACGCGCGAGATATCGGAGAGCCGGGATATATTGCAAGAAGAAGCTGCCAATCTCTGTTATCTACGTCTCTGCCGTTATCGACAAACTAGAACAACGGATAAGCTACTTTTAGAGCCGAATAAAGGAATTAGAAAAAAACGTGTGATTTTAGTAGACACATGATTGAGAATCTTACGCAAAAGCAGTCGCGAGGACTCAGTGAACATGAAAGAATATTAATCGCAAACTGAAACAACGGCCCTAAAATGCAAAACTTTGGGGGGACATTTTCTATTTTTCCAAGTACCGCAGGGGAAAGACGAATAGTTTGCGTCCAAAATATATTGGAGTTAATTGAGACCAAACTTCGCCTGCAAAACGCTCAATCAGAGAAATTATCTGCACATGGCCGATATAAGTCAAAATACGTGAGGTGAGTCTCATTATAGCGAAGGTCGGATATATTCCGGACAAGGAGAGAGTTCGCAAGGAGTCGACACAGCTGAAAGGTACCTCTTTCAGAATATCCGAACAATATCCAAGGGAAGTGTAGGATGTCAAGCAAAAACTCTTATCTATCATGAAAAAGGCCAGAGCCGAGAGAAAGGAGGCTTACGATAAAATTAACTTACTGTACATAACGAGACAAGCGTGTGTCGAAAAAATGTTACATAAAATGTTGAGGGACTTTCGGCTCTTAAATGCTCTGAAAGTAAGTTTACGAATTTTCTTTGCTATCACTATATTATATGTATAACTTTAATTTTGAAAAATACAGACTCGACAAAAGATCAAAAAGGCTACAGTAAACATGATATTGAATGCAGTCTTTGGCTTCAACTAGATTATTTATTTGGTAATATTGAATGTAATGTATATCTATTTGTTGTATAGATTGCACCTGAACATTCCCCTGCTCATTCCGTGTATGCTTATGATATTTCACAAAGTATTGAATGTGATGCAAATTTGAATTAAACCGAAAGAAAGGTATTTTTAACTGAAGACTCAACGGGACATGAAATAGATAACATCGAGAATGATAGGTATGTAAGCGATATCGAATTCTTTTATGACCCTGGTTGTGAAGCATTTATCAACGTGTGACTCGGTTAGGAATCGATGTGTACACTATCTGTTAGAGATATGCAAAGCTACCAATTAATGCCTAGTGGATTATTTATAAACCACGCGTAACAATTTCAATGATATTTCAAATTGTACCGTTAACAATTTCACGAAATCCTCTGCTGACATTTGATATCCGCATGAATTACAACAAGTAGTAGTTATTCTATTGTTTATTTCAAATTGAAACCTGAGAATACTGCGGCTTTGTACGGGATGTAAAATGCAATGTACAAAATGTAAAATTCACGCTATTATCGCTGGACTATTTGAAGTCAAAAGAGAAACAGTGTTTTAATCACATAATAAAACCCGAAAATAAGAGAATTTATAGATTTTCATAACAATAAGCAAAAATGATTTAACGTAAAAAAACAAACAATTTCAATGTACAAGAGCTTAACACGAGCATTATCTAAATAAAAACTGACGTAAAACAAACAAAAGATTTCTTTGAAAAGGGTAACAAGTATATGGGTATGACATTTTAACGGAAAACGAAATTAAAATACATCAATGATCTAAGCAAGTAAATGAAAACTGTGGGACGGAAATCAAGTGAATTTTTAAAAGTATTCAAACGTTAGCCTACACAACAAAATTCAGATAAATACAGTTAAACGAATTTCATGATTAATTAAGTAAATCAGCGGACGAAGGTGACTTTAACATGAATTTGATCATAGGCTAAACACAGAACCTTCGTACACCGAACAAGACAATCCTATACCGACAGAAGAAATGATAATTTACATAAATGGTATGTATGTATCATCAATTTTAAACAATAATTGTGAGGTTTGGTGATTTATCAAAGCGGGAAAAAATTAAGCGCGTTAATTGTATTTTTTTGTTATAGGCTTTTAAATGTACAATTGTGAACACGTTTATTACCGCTATACGCCGAAGTTGATCAATTCCCCTTGTTTTAGACATGTATGTCAGGATTGTGAAATACTGTTTTAATTATATACTGTTAACAGTGCAATTGTATTCTTAAACGGGTTTCCGCGTTTTTGAGCAATTTCACCCGGAAGTGTTACAGAAAAGACGACTATTGGTGCCGAAAATGAAAGAGGCGAGGCGGCTGGGTAAATGGGCGTACCTGGCCTTCGAATCGCTCTATATTGACGGAACTCCGTTGCGAGCGTAAGAATACGGCGGTGATGAATTAAAAATCCTGTCCTTGAATGTTAACGGACTAACTGATTTTAAAATATCATGTTTTAATTATGATATATGTTTTTGTTTAAATCCTGTTCGAAAAGTTCTATTACGGTTATATAAATTTAAGTGGATATGTGCCTTTAAACTTTAATAGAAAATTCAGCAGCGAAAATCTCTAAAAAATAGCGGCAGTATTGTTGTTTAAATTAAAGAATAATTAGCTGTTGGTATTTTAAAAACAAAATCCCTATGATACATCCCTATGATCGATTTTTGTAATATCTTAGATGATTTTTTATCTATGCCACTTATATATGGGGACATGATTCTCCAGTATATAATACATTTAAAGCAGATCTCTGTGAAATTTAAGAAAACGATGTAACTTAATGTTCTGAATTTGGTAATGTTGTTGTTGCTAATAGCAGACCTAAGTAGCAGAGTTGGAAATACATGTGATAATATTGTACAAGATAGAATTAATACTGTTTATGCTTACTCTGATCACTGCCCTGATAACACCTCAGCTACGGCCTCGGTGAATATTTCACTTAACAGTCATGGAGAAATTTACTTGATTTATTTAAATTCACTAGTTAACGAAGTGGTAATGGTCGAGTTGGCAATAGCCATATATAAACTTGTTATTATAATAACGTTACGTCTGTCATTGACATTTAAGTTTCCAGATGCTGTGAGCAGTCGAGCAGTTTTTTTGTTATGTGAATAGAACGTTTTTACGATCATTCTTTCGCATAGTTTGTTTGGCAATTTTCTGTAAATACTTCGATAACTTGATAACTTAATATATTTTATATGACTGTATTCTTGGTATTCTTATAGCTTTAAAACATCCCTCCTTTAATTTACTGCACCGCTCTTTCTTTCATTGCACTGCTCTTTTATTTGGTTTTGCACTCCTATTTTTCTATCTCGTTCCCCCAACTTCGTAGGTCGTTCCCACGACATAGCTAACTCGTTCCCACGTGCAAGTAAGTCGTTCCCTCGAGAAAGAACGAGGAGGCGTGCAATTTAAACAAAAACGAGTGAATGTCATATCTATGCCGCCGTAGTTTCGTCTTTGTTTTTCAGAGATAAACAATCATTTTAATAAATCGACCTGACTGCGACCTCTGAAACACATTTTGCGCACACGGTTTGAATTACAGTCAACGGTTTCTCATTTTATCATTAAGATGGTCTTCCCTTTGTTATATATTCATTAAATGAAGTATCGGTCACTCCCATTTACCATATAAATCAATCAATGTTAAAATCATTTTAGGTTTATCATTAAAATGTCTAAGAAATACATTGATATTTAACACATTTGTTTAAAGTTGTATCTGATTATTATAAATATACTCGAACACAAAAAACAAACATAATTTTCGAATGCGAAGCCTATGGTTTGGAAATTGTATAATAATAATTAACTTACGTTTATGTTAAATATGTTTTATTATTCCAAAACTGTTGCCTATATATTAGTCTATTTTACAATAGAATAATAAATGGGACTGTTGTGATCGTAATCGTCTGTATACAATGATGACAAATGACATGTTTACAATAGTGACACAGTTATGATTTTGCAAATTTTCTATAATGATTGTGATGACCAACATCCTCCCTAACTACCTTTCAACAATATAATATAGCAAGCATACATAAAGGTTAATTATTCACCCCACCAGCTCCCTCTAAAGCAAACAAAAATACCAATTACATCAACAGGGGTAGATCGTACGCAAGTAACTGTTGTGGCGTAAGTGAGAAAAATATTAACTATTGTTCAAAATGGCGGCCAACGGCTGACATTTCGATTTTTTCGCCTGAACTTTTGAAAGGTTTGTACATTTACCATACTTATTCGACATTATCCATACGCGCAAGATGTGATACTGATAAATATTTAACCTCGGTATAAATCCTGTAGCTGCATTATCAATATTAAAAAAGTTATTGACGACTTAATACGCAAGTTCCTGATTGTTTACGATTGACACGGCTCATTGTTTGTGCATTTTTAGGTCATATATAAGGTTTTCTCAGCAGTTTTCATGGAAAGGTGGACTCAAGAACCATCATAGTGTCCCTTGCCTGAACACCAGGATGCTTCCAAAAGGCAATCGCACTATATGCATCAAAATTCGAAAATTAACCCCCATTTTCATAACTGTTGAGCACAGTAACCCCACTTTCCGTAACTGTTGTTTATGCAAAAAGCACACTTGGTATGTGTACATGAGTCCAGGCTAGTCCTGAAATAAGGACAATGTTTTGTCAGTATACTTGGAATACTAAGATTGGCCATGCAATAGCCCTTAATCATTGTATTGCTCAAGGAGCAGAATGAAAAGTGGATAAAAAATTCTATATTTTGAAACATATGCAAGGCATTAATGTATTTATATAAAGATGTGTTTGTGCAGTTACCATCCCATCTCTCAAAACTTAGCGTTCTGCGTTTAAAGATACCATCGTTCATATTATAGATGACCACTTATGAAAACAGTCAAATGTTCCAGGGAAATGCAACTGTATTTTGTTGATTCATATAAAGACATTTCTATTGTACAGGATATACACTTAATTCTTATTATAAGCAATTCATTTTTAAATGCTGTATAATACTGTTTTGCCGTTATGCGCAAATATCGTTAGAACGCCCATGTTAATCTCTTACTTGAATTCCGTAGTTCTCTTTTAGTTTAAATTATTCAAATTCCACTTTCTCATATACTAGTAGTTACACATAACAATAAGTTTGAATTGACCTCAAAGCGTATCTATTATATTACTATAAACATGAATACATAATTGATAAAATCTTGACTGGGTAGAACAAATGTTTATCGTCACTGTTTCTGAATTTGTTTTTAAATTTCTTTTTAGAATATTATTTTATTTCTTTTTTGTTACCATATTAAAAAAAAAAACCCAGATGTTTTCATCTGCGCTGTTTAACTGTTATTAAGGCGAAAAACATTGCTTGTTTCTGGTATTAAAAGGGTATGATAGGTAGTCGATATATAAATTATTTTATAAACGGCGTAGTTAGCTTTGAGATTAAACACAAAATTGTGAAACAGGTATAAGATAAGACATTTGTGAAAGTGACGGTATCATAGCAAATGTACACACATCACACCAAGAAATGTTCTTAAGTCGAAGCTTTTTTTTGCACTTTGTGTAACTGGAAACACGTCTTAATACTTTACCAATTTACATTTCAGGGGACGTTTTTGAAGAAGGATACGGTACCAAATCAAGAGTCGACTAAGTCGGTATAAAAAAGGTCAAAATACAATGGTGTATTTGTTGTACAATCTGATCGAACAAAATGCCTATTAAATCACCTGCAGCCAAACGACTATGCGTTGTTAAAACACCAGTTCTGTATGCAAAAATTAAAAGGTTAAATATACACCGAAAAATTCAAATCGGCAACGTTTCCTGTCACCAAAACACCAAGCTGTTTTTTTTCCCTAAAAACCCCTTTGGCGCAGACAACAAACGAACAAACATCACCGCAAGGACAATCTGTAACTTATGTGACAAAACTGAAATTACAATTCGGCAAACAGGAAAATAACGAATACCACTTTGTCAATTAATATACTTCGTGTTTTGTGGAATTCGAAAATCAAGATTTGGATATTAACATTGACAGACTCAGGTTCGAATACCTCTGCCATACGGTATTCCGAAGAAACAAAGGAGTTCTTCTGGACCGGAAAACGATTACTTCGAGGACAGTTTATTAGATATATGCCAGGATTTACCCATGAATGAAGAGTGAAGGAACGCCACAGTGACCTGGGTTACTACGACCCCGAGGAGTCTGACATTAACCTACCGGTACCATCGGATTTCCAACTGTTTTTAAATTTAACATTCATCATTTTGTTTTGTGTTATATTTGATAAGATATGTCTAAGTAAAAGCTTATTTTTATACTTTATTCCATACTTTGTTATATCTATGAATACACTTTAGATGTCATAGTCCCTTTAAATCAATGTGGAAACAATATTCGTTTCCCGGAAATCATAGAAAAGTTTTGTCAGCTAATGTACATTAGAGACAAATAACCTCACATAACGAGGTAGTGTTTTTTATGTAAGTGGTCTCATAGTATTGATCAGTATGAGATTAAAAGTAAGTAACTAATACGTGTGAGGCACAGTAAAATTGTTTTATCCGTTTTGCGATTTAAATCCGCGAGACAACTACAGCGAACTATAATTTACGAAGTTTTTCTGTGTGAGTTGAATTGCTGCGTAAAAATGTTCACGTTTGTGTTTTACATGAATGCATACATCTGTATAATATACTACACATTAGCCGTTCCATACTCATAAGACATAACAAAATGTACTAGATTTATTGTTATATTTATTAACAACTAATAATGATTATAAAATAAATTCAAATTAATGTAAATTGCCTATAAACATGTAAACACACACGGTGTTTCTGTTTAAACAATTATAACGAAACATAAAAGCACAATACTATTTGTAATGAGTATCACAACGCTTTTGAGGGATATGTATCACAATTAAATGTATGCACACTCGGATTCCATTCAAATTAAAAACGACTTGAAAAGTATATTACATAATTAACTCATAGTTCATGTCACTAATATGAAACTTAACTAACACTATTAATGCCATAAAAATATGCTTTATCAACCAAAAACCATACTAAACCATTGCATACATTTAAAATAATCTCCCTTTTTCAATTATATTTAAAATGAATATGTATGCCGAAATCCAAATACAATGTATACGCTCTTTTTTGATTATCAATGTGTTATTATCACAGACAAATAACAAAATCACATATAATTGGTATATTCATACTGGTAAATAAAAGCAAACAACTTCAAGTATACAAAAATAAAACACTCATTTCCAGAATGCCGACTCCTAGTATAAAACACCATGTTACTTCGAGCATATTTCACAGATGAATATCTGTTTCATTAGAATGTGTACTTATATATTGTTGAAACGCGTATCTTGACTGGCATGGCTCCGCACACAATTTACACGAATACGTCGATGCCTTGCCCAAGTGCAGCTCATTCTCATGCTTGTTTAGCCAAAACGTCGTAGTGCACAGCTTCCCACACTGACTACAAAGTTTTGGACTATCGGTGGGGGAACGGGTGTGTTTTGAATGTTTTACCGCACCCTGGAAAATCGCACACGTAGGTGGATCCACTATGAAGCTGCATGTGCCTCTTTAAAGAGTATGCGCTCGATGAAGCAACACCGCACACTTCGCATTCAAGGTACTCTCCGTTGGACGATGACATCTGTAATAATAAAACATGAAATAATTCACCAAATGTGATTAAAGGCACACCGATTTCGAAAATGACTTTGCAAGACTGCTTTGATTACACATTAAATGACTTCCACTATATTTGTCCATGCACAATAAGTACTAACAATGTGTCGTAACTGTGTGAAGTATTATAGGTTTGAAAACTTTGCACGATATGGATTAATATTGTTTTATTGTAAGGTTTAACCCATTTCACGGCGGTATGTATGTATTTATTTTGACCTTGCAGTCAAGGATAACCCATGAAAGTGCAAGCACTTATTTCCAATGGGGTCCTTTGGTTTTGCTGAAGAGACAGCGGGTATAAGAGACAGTTTTTGAGATACAAGGAATCCGGGTGCAATACCCTAGCTCTTTGCGAATAGATCCCTTGGTTCTTTTACGTGCTCAGTGTATAGCACCGATACACGCGAGAATTACCTGGGTTTCATACCAGTACATCTCTAGTTGGGTGGGAAACACTTGAAGCATTTCTGAAATTTCCAGTGCCCCGGCCAGGGATTGAACCCACGACCGCTGGAATGGTAGACCAGTGTTTTACCACTAAACTACCGACCACCCTAAAGAGATGTATAGAGGATACATGGGCATTGTTTTCAAATACGTGCGCACGTTTTACGTATTGTTCACGTGTGCATGTAATAGTGAATACGTGCGCACGCAGGTGTGTATGAATGCGCAGGTGTTTTCTAAAATATACATGCGCACGTGAAATCAATATGTGCGCATGTGAAAGCAATACGTGCGCACACGAAAGCAATACGTGCGCATGTGATAAATGGATCAATGAAAAAGTAACAAGTGCGCACGCAGAACGTAAAACATGCGCACATAAACATTAATACGTGCGCACGTAAACGTTAATGCATGTGAACGTATAGGTGAATACGTGCGCATGTATTCACTATAGTGTACGCACGTGAAAGCAATTCGTGAGCATGTGAAAGCAATTCGTGCGCACATGAAAGCAATACGTCCGTACATGTATTGTAAAAAATATGTCCTATGCCACCGTACATTTAAGTGTGACTCCAGAAATTATAGTGACACATCACTAATTAACAAAGCAAACCTAAACGTGCGTATTTAATTCGGTATTCAATTTTTTTATTGTTGTACTCTGACTTTTGCATAAACAACAGTTACGGAAAGTGGGGTTACTGTGCTCAACAGTTATGAAAATGGGGGTTAATTTTCGAATTTTGATGCATATAGTGCGATTGCCTTTTGGAAGCATCCTGGTGTTCAGGCAAGGGACATTATGATGGTTCTTGAGTCCACCTTTCCATGAAAACTGCTGAGAAAACCTTATATATGACCTAAAAATGCACAAACAATGAGCCGTGTCAATCGTAAACAATCAGGAACTTGCGTATTAAGTCGTCAATAACTTTTTTAATATTGATAATGCAGCTACAGGATTTATACCGAGGTTAAATATCTATCAGTATCACATCTTGCGCGTATGGATAATGTCGAATAAGTATGGTAAATGTACAAACCTTTCAAAAGTTCAGGCGAAAAAATCGAAATATCAGCCGTTGGCCGCCATTTTGAACAATAGTTAATATTTTTCTCACTTACGCCACAACAGTTACTTGCGTACGATCTACCCCCTGATCAATATACACTAACAAAGCATCTATTGTGAACTACTATTTTCTGCTTTGCAGGATGACATTTAAGACTCGACAATGGATACAGCGAACCAAGCATTCAGCAATCAAACCCAAAGTAAGAGAAAATATTAACACATAGTTTTATAAACTTGCGACCGTTAACAAATGTATCTGAATTTCGTATTTAGAGATGCTTTAAGAACGATTCAACAACCTTTAAAACGATTGTAACAGTGTTGGTATTCTTGCCGTATTTTTTATTGCAATTATGTTTTTGAGAACAAACCCGCGTGTGAATTTATATTGCAACTTTGTTAACAGTTGTTGTATTTGTTTAAGTATTAAACGAAGTGTCCCAAATTGACAGAAACTAGCACTTGAACTTAGGAGTTTGAGATTTACTGTATACCAATAGGATTGCACAATAAAAAAGAAAACAGCTTAACAAAGTTATAGATTTACTGTATACCAATAGGATTGCATAATAAAAAAGAAAACAGAATAACAAAAAAATCCTGGATTTCAAGAAACGCGCCGTTTATTTCAAACGCTGCCATAGGCCCTCCCAAAAGAAAAATTTCAAGAACCTTCATGTCTTTTAACCGTTTTAATCAGAGCAGAAAAAAAACGCATACCTTAACCTTTACAGTGTGGTATATGCTAAGAATGTGTTTTTGTTTTTACCGCACTTCACGATCATAATATGGCAATGCAGGCAAGATGATAAAATTATAATACGCCCCTTAAAAGTTGTTAGACGTGTCAAAGATGAACGATTGAATAGTATTTTGAATATGATTGATGAAAGGTATGGATGGTTTTCTTCTCTTTTTATTCGACGCATGTTCAACGTCACTAAATTGGAAAAGTGGCCCTGGGAAACATGATATCGTACTCAGATAAGAACATATTCGGGATGAAAATACTCTGGATTTGAATTCAACGTTTGTGTAAAGAGTACCAGCTCCAATGCCTATTTGGATACATCAGTTCCCTCGAGACATTTCCTGATAGTCACCTGGGCTCAATACAACTTAGGAGGCAAAAGTAGAGTGGATTGAAAAAAAAGCATTTAAAATATAAATTACGTAACGTTTTCTACGGGATCTTTATTTATAATTATTAGGTGTGGTCCTTAACAGTATATTAACATTTACTGCTCTTTATTTTCACTGCGTTTTGAGGATTTACTATGATAAATGTCACAAGCAAACAATATTTAAATGGGAATTCTAATATAACAATTCGCAAAAGTAGCCTGGTTAAGAACAAAATAAATAAGAATTATTTCTTTAATATCGTCAAATATTGTATCCCTACTTATTAAACAAATAGTTATCCGTTATAAGTGGAAACGGTTAGGTCAACAATTTATACATGAAACAGTTGAAAGTATTCCATCACCTAGTGTTATGCTACTTTCTGTTGTTATTTGTAAAACAAATCTTACGCAACATGTTGAAAAATGTTTATATTACACATATGTGAACACATCCTTTTAAATGACATAATCTTTTCTTGTTTGCATTACAAGTTTTATGATACGGTCAAGATGTCATGTAAGCTTTTAATTATGAAGGTATCAAGTTCAAGTTTAAGTCCGGTTATGCAACCTTTTTAACAAAGTTAAATATGAGTGATTTTTCGGGTTATTTACGACTATACGATGGAACGCCACGATTATGTGATGATTAACGCCTTCACGAAATGGTTGAATTTGACTGTCTTTGTTGATATTTACTATGCTCTTGTAATTTAAATTTAGATCTTTATATTTCAATTATGTATTGATATTTATATTTACAAATTCGTGTCAATGAATTTACAGTGTATTTAAAAGATGCATTCGCTATATGTACATCGGATACAAAACATACAATTGAAATGAACAAACCGTTCACGTTTATTTTAAAATAGTTTAAATGGAAGTCTTTCAAAAATAACTGTGGAGTTATAAAATACGTTTTGTTTCTTCTAAACGCTTGTTTTATTCATTCAAGCTGATCCTGCTATCAAAAAAGCAAAAACAAACAACAGCAAAAGCCATCGCTTTCTATATCACTCTTTCATATAAGTAATAAATGATTATGAACTAATTTATTACAGGATCGTTGCAGTTTTACTTTGAATTTGAAAGATTTTTAAACATCATGTTCATAATAGTTTACTTAATATACTCACACATCAAAGAAAGTAACAGAAACAATTCTCAAAATAATAATGGTGATCCTGTTTGCATGTATAGATTGATTAATTTTTATTTCAGCTAATACGAAGCCAGAAAAGCAGGCACGTGCTCTGTGCGATTACCAGGCCAAGGACGATAACGATATATCTTTCGAGAAGGGGGATGTATTGATTTTATTGAAGAGGTCTACTGAACAGTGAGTAATGATCGATTTTCCTATTGATCAATATAAACCATAAATGTATGTAATATTCCTTTAGTAATAATCTTAATTATTAATCCCTAACTGAAGTTCTCAGAAATTTTATCAATTGATTTTATTCTTATTTTGCGTTTATAGTTAGAATGTTAATAAATAATTAGCATGTCTCTTTTGTCAACAATTGCAAGTATTTTAAATAGATGGTTTTGTATTTCAGTCTTAACGCAGAGTGGTTGTATGCTCGTCATTTGAACCCCAACACCAAAGAAACGAAGATTGAAGGATACGTTCCTCGACATCACATGAGGCTGGAAGAGCCATTGCATTCTCTCGAGTAAGTATTGTATTATTCCTAATTGGACCACAGTTTAAATATCTGACATATGTTAAAACAATAATTTCATTTTTTGATTATGTTCTCATAATTTGAAATGTTCAATTTAAACCAACTTATTAAAATACAGATACTAAAATAAACATGAAAAACCTAATTATTCTTCCGATGCCTTTTTAACAGAGGTTTTAAAGGCCACATTTCCAAGTTTGATGCGGAACAAAGATTGCTTAGGTGCAACATCGGCGCTTACTTGATTAGGGAATGGCCGACTTTAGGTAATATATGCGTACCATACACTTTTTCCAAAACGTTTTGTTTCATTATATGCAATTACGATTAGGAAGTTCTTTTATACTGAGTTGTGTCTAAGCAAAGACACATCAAAAACCAGTTTGTAGTTCTCTGGTTTAAGTCGCAAGTGACATGGCGGCGACCACAGTTATGTTAATTTTGTGTCTGTGTTTGTGATATGAGTGTTTACTTAATTTGTGTCTGATTGTTTTAAAATCGTCCCATTGCCAAACAAAAATGAATATTTACTATCATAAGGATTCTTGCCTGCCGTTACAGATGAAGTTTGCCTTTTTGTATATTTGTTCATACCAGTACAAAAATAGAAAGTCTATACTGTAAGCACGGATTACTAAACTGGTCAACATTTGAGATCGAAACTGTAAGTTTGAATGGCAAGACAAAAGAAACGGAAAAGTGTTTAATATTTCAAAATGCATAGCCTTTCTTGTGTGGAGCAACTTGCAATACAAATTAGATGTACATAAATTGTCTTGTTATCCACGGTTCAGCAAGATATCGTTTGGCAAACATATTACAATAAAGAAACATTATAAATGCATTTCATATTATAAGAAGGATTAAAGTAAATTAAATCACTTGTAGGTATTGTTTACATGATCATAATGTGATTATTACATAACGTAGAGCGAACATCATTTTAAATATGTGTGTGGTGTTTTATATTATCTGTCCCATGTTTGTATGTTTTGAAAATGTGATGCATTTTGATTTCTTTAGGAAAATTTGTTCTTTCCATTCATGACTGCGATCGTACTAAAGAAAGACCGAACTATGTAAAAGATTTCATTATTCGTGATGGAGACAACGACAGCGTATACATTGAGGAACATCGCCAATTCAAATCAATAGCAGAACTGGTTGACAGCTATACAAGTATGTAATGCTTATCACAATCGAAGTCAACCCCACTCATTGTTATGAGTTTAAATCTGCAGCTGTTCATTGCACTTAGTCATATATTTAACAAAGGCTGCTAGATCTTTTTTGTCAATCGCTTAATCGACTTTTATGAGCAGTTTATGTAGCTTAAATAAAGGTTCGAAGAAGTAACGTTTATGGTTTGTAAATTATTTTATTTTAGCGTTTCAATTAGGTTAGTTAAGTTCAATACGCAATACAAACATCGCGTCAGAAACACATAATATCCTTTAAGGACATGTATATTATCGGTTTCACAACCACCAGTTGTGACTAGAACGTTTCAATAAGATTTTTAATATATCATATCTATCATGATGTGCTAGTATGCAATGTTGCTTTTTGCCGTTGAAACTTAATATTGATTACCATAAACTGGTTTAAAATGGGGGTTATAAATGGCCTCATATCATGTCCAGGTGAAGTGGGCAGTTTATGTCAACAACCAATGTTTCCTTGTCGTACAGCGACGGATGGTCAGGATGCATGCTTGGAGGAACATTACCTCCGTCTTCCAGACTTTACCATTTTATCAAATGGTGTTATGGGTTTGTTAATAGTGTGCCCAAAGTATAACCAAGAGCTGAACACCTATATTTAAACAATATACAAATTAAGTCAAATAATGTCCTGAACATAAAATCATTATAATTGATAAATGTACCATGGACATGTAATAAAATATAATAGGTGCCATAACAGTTTGTATATTAAGTTTCCATAATGATCCTAAGTTTATATTCATATGCTGATTTAAGATTGCGAGAGTAAAATGCTGACATTGAAATCGTATGTACGTGCTCTTATATTTTGCCCTGGTAACACACAACCATCAATCTATTGACATACATGCCCAGGAAAATAAATGCATTGAACACATGTTTACCAGCATTGTGATTTCTTTGGTAAACCAGGCGGTTGATAGAATCTTATGGACCATAATTAAACAAATATGTTTTCAATAATTTAAAATATCTTCATAAGTGCGTTAAGCTCAGGTCAATACTGTATTTCGATCAAACGATTTTACCTTTATTCAATAATAAATATTCATTACAGGATTGATACCTTAACTCATTTAATCAGAACCTGTTTTCCAAAAATAATAATACCTCTTGTATTACTCTCATAAATATTTCGGTCAATATATCACTGTACATCTAAGGTCCGCAAATACGATATAGAATGAATATAAGACATGCATCTTATTTATTTGGATTAAACATTCAGCTCATTTTCCATTAACGGCAACAATGTGTGCGGAAAGAACCGTGATTTCAAATCAATCGTGCATTTAATTGTTAACGTATGAACATAATATTTCAGATACCGACAGCTTGTTATCCTTCTTGATAGCGGGCAATGAGCTAATCCGAATACTTCCTAACAAGAAAATGCTACGACGCTCCTTTTCAATCAACCCTGAAATGACAGAAATTCGATGGACACCATCTTGTAAAAAACACAATCAATCACTTGGTAATATTTATATATATATATATATATTTATTTCATCAAAGTCTTTAACACTCTTACACGCTAGAATTATCTCATAAATCGACGTAATTAGACGTATTATAGCGAGAAATGGGTAATGCTTATGTTTATATAGTCACTCAGTCAAAACGAGAATTCTCGTATTATTGTGTTTGGGTACAACCGAAAGCAAACACACTTTGAAAAGATATGGTATAAAACATATTTGACTATGATAATTAATTCTATGGCGTATTCGTCTCACAACTTCTAAACATAATACATATTTAATTGTTGTAAAATATGTTATTCGTTAAAAAAAAACTCTTAGTCACCGTGATATATTTTGAAAGTCGTAAAACCAAGAGGATCTATAGTGAAATGGAAAATCAGTCTCCAGCAAGACATCAACAAATATTCCAACGCATAAGTATCTTCAGCTATGTAGCCTGTTTGGTGTTATGCACACATACATCATGTACTCACAATCATTTTTGAAATGTATAAGTACTCACCGATTTTATCGCTAAATAGTAGGCAAACTTATTTTGATTTAATTAATATTTTTTTTGCCTGATGATCTGTTTTCAGTTCAGATTAGATCAATCAAAAATGTACAAAGAAGAACGAACACTGATGAATTGAAAACCCAAACAGGTTTTTATCACGACCATTTTGCATTCGATATAATATTGGTCGATAAAGACGAACCAATGCACCTTATCGCCAGAACCCCATTCGAAGCCGATGTGTGGGTTACAGGGCTCACTCGTCTGATCAAGAACAAGAACCGAGCTGCTGATAACTACATGCTATGTATGTACACTTTAAAATATAGGTTTGAAGCTGTTAATTTTCAAATGAATAAATACTTTTGAAGTAAGTATTTATTGCTTATACCCGCTTAATGATGAAACACAAACTTAAAGGTAGTACGTTACTACCTGGCGATAAAATAATATTTTTTTGTTTTGAGCTCGGTAAATATTAAATTAATACTTTGTGTAAACTGTATATGCAACGTTGATAGACATGGAATGTAATATTCAATATATCCTGGTTAAGCAAAAGTTTTTAGTTTAAATATTTAGCTTATTGTAAAGCCACTGTTCAGAAACGGAATACATAAACAAAATATATGTGCCATGCGCAACAAAAATCAGTACCAATGAGACAACATATACACAATACTAATACTAACAAAAACTTTAATGTGAAGATGTTTAATACATATTCATGTCAATGAGTATAAAAAAAAACAATGGTATAATTTAAATATATAAGTTGCCATGGTGACAACATGTACATCAAACAAATTGTATATTTTCGTGCACATGTTTTTATTTTAAAATTAATTGCATTTGATACATGAAAAATGACGTTTACCTACTATAAGTGGGCCATTCTAACTTATTCAAACATTTCCTGATAACAATACTTATAAGAAACTGAAGTTAGACAACATGATACAAATTTCAGCATTACTTAAAAACACGAGGAAACATTATAGTGGGCTTTTCGAGTTTACAGCCTGTTTCTTAAACAGGTTAAAAAATTGTATTGTGTCGTAGTTTGATGCAACATTTTATAAGTCTATTGCGGTTATTCATTGTAAGAAATAGGAAAATATTTAAAATTATATCAAATTCAAAAACATATTGTTAATCTTTTGTATTATTTTATTTCTACTGAATTTCTCCAGTTTATAAATTGAATATAATAATGAAGTGTGTTTTTTAAATATAATTGTTAGACATATAATAAAATACAAAAATAAACGTGAACATGTAAATGTGCTCTGCTTAATAGTGTAGTTTATTTTATTTCTATGGTAAGAATACACGTTCAATAATGTTTCCATTGATATATTTAACCAATACAATCAATAAAATTAATCACATCATTCCAAAGATTCAACATGACATGTATGCTCACATATCTAAAACTGTTTTTAACTGCTCGTTGTTCAAACAATTAACTCGTTAATTGTATTAAACATTACCAGGAGTTTCGGACGGATTTGCGCAAGTTATACTTAGTAAAGTATACTTTTAGTTTAATCCGCGTATAATTGAACATAAGTGCTAGAGTCATTAAACTTATTGCCAGTCAAAACTTGTCTTGATTAGTTTATCAACTTATATGTCATTATATTGTAACGGTGAATTATGAAAACCTAATTGTGAAAAAGATTTCCTATTAAAAGCTCTAGCAAATCTTCTCTAATCCATGCGTAGCTAAAATAAAGTGAGCTCTAATGTACGTTTTGATCGCTGGGAACATGCACGTTCAAACTCTATCTATTATCCGAAAATCCAGTGTAATCATAATTTTTATTTTAATCCCAAAATATGGCTAATACTGACGATACATGTGTTTATGAACTTCCTAAACACAAACATCCGCCATTTGACGCAAGCGCATATACAAAGTAAAATGTGGGATGGTTGAATTCGACATGTGCAAATCACGTGGAGCGTTGTTGGAGCATCACGCACTGTTTATATTCAGATATAACGACCAATCAACAAGTGGAGTTAAACACAGCTTGAATGTGACATGTACTGACTTTCATAAAAATTGACGAATTTAAGTTTAATTTCGGGAAAAAAAAATCTTTCTGTAAATCTTATCAAGCAAGTACCAACACTCTACACGACTTTTCAGAAATTATACATACCTGTAAGGAGTGTAAGGAGACGCTCGTTTTAACGGTTGATTCGGTAGCGAGGCGCTTATCATTGGATTGTAGGCGGAGTTACAAAAAAAATAATATTGGCCACTTGCTGCACATTTCACTGTATGTCCCGTGCTTTAAAAAAGCGAACATGATGATTAACAGACGTCAAGGGGCTTCCACTGTTTGTAAAATGGACGTGTGACTGCCTTTTTCGGGCGTTATTTATGCCCGGATGTCTATTTACCCAAGCGCTTGAGCATGTATCTGTTCAGACAAGTTCAGATACATACACTTGTGTTTGAGAGCTGCTTTTACATTGTGGTCTTACATGGTTTCACAATCCAAAGACATTCTTACATTCATCTTTTTAAAATTTACATAAAATTCAAATTGAAAATTATGGAAATATTTGTACTTTTGTACGTGTGTATTCATCTATTGCATCTGTGATAGTCCACATTAAGTTACAAAGTCTCGTGGAAACAGTCGTGAGAAATTTAAACAGGACTGTATGCTTAACATTCGTTCTAATAGTCCAAATCAGCTGAATAAGTGAGTCGCCACTTTGCTCGTATTGGACACATCTAGTAATGTTCTTCCCTTGGTGATTCACCTTAATTAACCATATGAAATGACAACCTTAAACAAAAACGAAATTGATTTACTAACAAATCTTTGTTATTTAATTTAAACATGGTATCAAATTGTATCAAATCAAGTAATATTTGTTTTTTACGAGTCATCGCAGAATCCAGGTTCTTTATTATTTGCCATTTCCGTAACCATCACAACCACCGCTTGTTTTCCGATCAACCAAACTAAAATAACGTGCATATCGCTAAAACGGCCCTCAATCAACATATACCATTATACCAACCTCGCTTAAGCACTTGTTCAGTAATTGCTGAATCCATATTCAAACGGAGAGACGGACGCACGGAAACACGGACTCACGGATACACGGTTATATTGACGGACCGTCCGTTTACAATGTCTTAGGAACTTAAAATAATAACAGAAAAGCAAACAAATGTATCCGTCTTCGCTTAATAATGGTGCATTTTATAAGAACATGCCGATACTAAACTGACATATAAGAGCCTACTTCATTGAATTATTCCAATTTAACAAATGAGCAATGAATACTCACGTTCCATTTCGTGGATATTGTAAATTAATTGATTGCATAGATAATGTAACTTTATGGAAACAATCAACAGAAAATGCGCAATCGCCAATAACACATGGTATTTCCATGACCCGCTTAAAAAAAATCACCAAATGACAACCTGTCAATGTAAAAAAGCAGCAAGAAGTCTTTATAATGTTAAAAGAACATACATTTTACAGACATACACATACATTTTACAGACTCGTGTGCGGATAATAACTATTCAAACTCTTAAACAAATATTTGTCTTTTGTGTATACCAGAATTGTTATCGCATGCTTATAATTCAAACAAAAATGAAAAATCAATGGCTAGTCAAAACAATTTTTTACACTAATGTATTGAATATTTGGGATAATATTTGAAAGAACCCAACTTCCTTCGATTGTATGCTATGTTAAACATAACATAACGCCCTCTTTGTTTTCCAATATTGTATTTAATGATGGTGAGGTTCTCAAACATACAATCTGCATCATGTTTGTACGAAGTGTATGCATGAACATGTTATTAATTTAGGTTTTCGTGTGTTTTAAAACTACTAAAACAATTAAGGTAAATATATTGATGTCCTATATATTGACGTATGCATGCGTGTGCCGTAAATTAGCATCAATCGTCACAGACTCATTCGATTTTCCTACGTTACATGACTAATACGCCGAAAAAGCCACAAACCCCAAATTACGCTTATTTAATTGTGACTTAAGCTCTGATAGTTAAAACTGCTATTACTATCGCGTTAACTATAACTATAAAAAGCATATTTTATTTTGTAGCCAATAATCATCCTATGGATATGCGAAAATTGCTTCATAAAAATGCAATCAACGCACGTGTCTTTGCATTTCATGACAAGACTTAAACTGTATATGTAATCATTGTTTTCACAACTGATTCTCAATGGTCGAATGCTAGCTAGCAGAACTGAATTTTATAAGGCACCATAGAATACAAACAACGAGCATATAAACTATATTAACATATTATATCTATATCGTTAAATTCAATAGTAAAATGAAATATAATCAAACATTTATTGTTGTTTTTTTTTAGAATACCTAATTGTATTTCTCTATTCTGCAAATGTTGACAGCTGCGCGATGTAGTCTTACCTCTTACATGCAGTATGGCACCGAGTTCATCAAGTTATTGTCGAAAAATCGAGAACGTCTTCGCTTTTACTGGCTGACAAGAGATAGCACAGAGCTGAGATGGAAACCGACGTCGAAAGCTACAAGAAAAGCACGGAGTAAGTAAAACAAATTAATTGTTTGCATGAGCTACACGATATTGTCAAATGCATGGGAAAATATAAATTCACAAATTGTAGTGTCTGTTTATTTTTAACATGAATATGCATTATGTTATAGGGTGTGTATAACAGTGTCAAATTTTCCTGATAATTTGATTCAAGCAGTATTCGTAAGAGTGTTGTTCTTTGAAAGATGCAAAGTTTTTTTTATTTAAGACCCACATAAACTTAACATCGAAAATAAAGTTATCTAATTGTTCTTCATCATTCGATAGTATGGAATTTTGATAATTTTAATCTACATCCAAACTTAGCACAATGCAAAACGGCTTTATCCTGAGATGCAGAACAATAACTTGAAGAGGGTAATTTATGATGCAACGTACTGAGATATTGTCAGTAGGAAGAAGTTTAGAAGATATTTTGCTCAGACATTTGTAATATTGTTGCTCTGGTGAAATTTAAACCGCTGAATTATTAAATTGAAATTTAATTGAATGCATATTTTCTTGTATGGCTTTTCTATTTTAATTGCGATTCTATGGGATTGGTGCTCTCGTTTCACTTTGTAAATACACATTAACACGTGTCTGTTATTTGATTGATTTAAAACTGTGAGGTTCCGTAAATCATTTTATTGATTTAAACGTTCAAATTGTTCGCATTGACCCTTCAAATGCGGTTGCCGTTATTTAAATATATGTTTATCTTGTATAACATATTGTATTTATTGCCCTGTATTGTACATTCATTTGGTCAATAAGATACTAGCGAAAGCTTCTTTTTTGCATTTATAATGTAATGTTCTATATTGCATATATAATATATCACGTTTATAATGCAACATGTGGTATAAAGAAGCTGAGTTATAAATATCCTAACGTTTTGTTTCGTAAAAGTAAACTCTTCTACTTAGGAAAAAGTCCTTCGGCTGAAGCAATTGCAAAATGTGTTTACCATGAGAATTTTTGTGCATAGCCAAGCAGTTGAATTTTAACTTTTTTCATACAGATTTTATTTAACCTTTGGTATTAAAATTCCGAACAAGGAAAAGTATTTTAATACCGAACGTTGGAATATGAATGAAATGAAAATGTCTATAAACTATATTTGCTTATTATTTCAGTTAAAATTTGGTCAATCAAGGGTGTACACCCACGGAAAAAACAAGCTGTAAACCATGATAAAACCCATCTGTTTAGCTGTGTATTTTCAATCATATACGGTGAAGGTAATAAAACTTTAAACCTTGTTGCCAAAAATCCATGTGAAACCGATATATGGGTTACTGGGCTGAGAAGCCTTACAGAAAACGGCACGGAAATCCGCACAAGCAACATTTCAGGTACGTTTAACGAAATGCATGCTTACTTAATTTCGACTTGAGCATAAAATAATTACTGCATACATGTGTGCTGTTAAGGTAATAGTTAAGATAATATCTCCACATATTGCCGCTATTGCTTTATGTAAGAAATAGGCTGATAGCAAAATAAGTTTGTACTAAGCGCTAACTGCTTAAGTCACAGTTTCCACGATGGAGCAATGTTTATTAATAATTGTTAATTAATAGTATTGATGAATGTTAGTGACGTGTACATTGTTTTTCATAAAACAGGTGCTTTTTGTTAACAACATAAAACACGTAATATGTTAGAGACATTAATCCAACAAAATTTCAACTCAGAAAAATCAATACATGTTAATCACAAAACAGCTGCATTATTTTGGTTAAAGCCGGTCGTAACTGTATGTATTTGGAAAACACACTTTTTCAAATTCCACAAACACCTGTATCTAAAGTTATTTGAATCGATCTCAACGTACAAAGTATTGATTGTGTGCAATATTCTGCGCAGTCAGTTAAGTTTTACTTTGTTCAGTAAACGTGGTACTAATACTTACATTTACAAACTGTAAAAAAGTAGTGTACGTTTCAAAAGTAGGTATAGTTGATAATTACGTTTGCAATTATTGTATTATCAGCAATGGATCTGGGCTTATTGTTATTGTGAAAAGAAAATCAAGTGTCTGTTATCGCGTCTTTTGCAGAAAATATACATGTGGATACAATCAACAGGTATTATTCCCACGAAAAAGAGCATATCATGTCATAATATCATTTTAACCTGAATTGCATTGTCATTATTAGACATTGTTGCTACTCACTGCATTATAATAATTCTAGAATACTGCTACATGTATACTCCTAGTTCAAAACTCTTGTATGTATGTGTTTATGTGGTTATTACACGATAGGTTTAACCTGGCCCCCATGATTATTCCCCTAAAATACGTTGATAAGCGAATATGATTCTGAATTAAGATAATAAATACCGTGCATGATTGATACGGATATTTGAACCTAGTTATAGAACGGCAATACACCGTCCTCAAATATCGTGATGGTATCAATACAAAGTTATAAACTTGGTGGCGTCTAAGCCGAGACTACTCTTGTTTTAAAATAATACTCAATATGAAAATCATTTGTATTTGGAGTGAATGATTCTTGTTCTGATACTTATAAGCATCTTATACTAGCCGTGTGCTTAGCGGTACTGTTTGACAGAGTAGCAACAACTAAACCACGAGTGAGTGCGAATGTAAATAAGTCCGTTTGTAAATGTCATTGCTTTTATATACACACTACGCTGCGAAACAATAATACAGTTAATAAGTGTTATGCCCTAGACATATATGTAATACAGAACATAAATCATAAATTTCAAAACGAGGCATTCATGCATTGGATATAAAAACAATCAAAATAACCGATTGAAACTCATAATATCTAGCATACGATCCGCTGTAACATACTGTTGTACATTTGTACTTGCCATTGTTTATTTTTATCGCCTCGACGGCAACAAACGCTTTTAATAACGATTGTCTATTTAAAGAAGTGCGCATACAAAACAAAAATGCGATTATCAACAACAAATCTTTAATTAAGCAACAAAAAAGTTAAATACTATATAACAAATTTATTTGCAACGGGCGACTGGTTAATGATTGACTCGAGATGAACGCAAGTAAGGGTATTCCGGAAAATCCGAGTTTGAATTGCGGATGGATTCCTTTTTCGCATAAAGTACTGATATCTCAACAAATCATACATTTACACACAGAAATCCCAGTCACTATAATATCGTATTTGAATCAACCTGTTGTGTTCCTGGAACCGAAGTTAACGTTCGTTGTTTTTGCATATTGAATACAAACTTGATTCTCAGGTTCTCTTTACCGATCAGACAACTGAAGTTAGTTAGCTTTAAATGTCTACGTTTTACATCAGCGGTAGTTAAAAAAAAACTACAACAATCTGCAATTATACTTGTTTTTTCCTTTACGTCTGTATGATACAGACTAAACAGAACACTGTCTACGATACTGAGTAGACAAATGACATGTACGTTAGGGCAAATAGGTTGATGCGCCCACAATACAAACTTAAGGCTGAAAATATTAAAAATATGATCTTCAAGAGACAAACAAGATGTTCTTTTATATCCGAAATAGTTGTATGTCCAGATGCTATTTAGTGCATGATTTATGGAAATTATTTAATAAAAACGGACGTTCGTTGCTAATAATTATAGCAGTTAAATTAACCCATTTAAATTCTCACCAACAATTTGACAAACGAGCCATCACAATGATATATCAGCAAAATTCCGTCAACGTTGTTAAACAAACGCAGCGCATACACTCTTGATTAAAGGCCGTACTGTACAAAACAAGGAAAACAATCATTTTGCTTCAAAAGCCAACCCGATTCGGGCCATGGGTTCAGTTAACAGATAAAATGGGATAAATACGTTGAAAGACCTATGCTATTACAGCAAACATGGCTGACCAATGACTGTGATTTAAAACATCTTTTTTAAACAACAATAACAGATTCTATCGGCCGAATATTGATCCCCTTTTTACCAGCGAGGTATTTTTCTTTAACTGACTCTGAAAGTGTTTGCAGCGTGTTGACAACGCTTAGCGCGTGACCTGTTTCCTCGGATTTCGGGGATTTTTCTCGGATCATTTAATTGGAAAATATGAGCATCTCTACGCTTTCAAAATTTTCAAATGATGAGCGAAAATGAACGAGGCCAGGTTAAATTATCGTATATTATTGGAATATATATATATATTAATCAGATGAACCATTCATATAACTCAACAAACTCTTTCTACCTACAAACTAAGATACCTATTCTTTTGACACCAACAAGAGTTTCAATATTTAGTTACCAGCCCGGATCCATCACCATGGGTTATTGTAAGTCGGAACTCAGTGTAATTAAGCTTAATCCATTGCGCTATTTACCGTTATTCTAATTAATGTAAGATATCCAAATATTTTGCCAACATTGGAATATCTATGCGACAAAAGAGTGCATAAAAGTACAAATGCGCGTGACTTTGGATTAGTTGAGTTTAGAATAAGTTATGAAGACCTACCACGATAGGGACAAATAATTACTTATCGTGACAAGGACTTGTGTTACACAACTATTCGCTTATTGAAATGTCTTAGAGGTCACTGTCATTTTAATGCCAATACATAAACACATAGAATTGAGTCAGCTTTCCTGTACCTAATGTAAATAAGAAGAAAATCAATATTGAGTTCCGAATAACATCACGTGCCAACATGCTTACGCAATCATTAACAACATATGTCATTTCCATTGTGTTTAAATGGAATTGGTTCTGAAACTTGACTCCATGTGTATGGAATCTAACAAGTTTTGTTATAATAAAATACGCCCACTTTCAAAAGATAGTTATACTCTTGCTCGTTATAAAATATACAAAACGATTTGCTTAACATGCGTCCTTAACGCTTAATTATATTCCTTAAATAACTTTTTCCTTTGCCATCGATCTATAAAGCACATTGTACTCGTACAAGGTTCATTAACTTTTCAGCTTCAGTCTATCTCTGTTTATATTTATTTCAACAGAGACAATAATGTATACAATATTTTCTATTATAGATATAATTTGCATTATTGTTAAGTGCAATGTTGCTTAGCAGGTAACACTAAACAACAGCTAATCGCCTACTTTCGAATTGATTTTTTTATAAACTCACACATTTAATGTTGTGACAGGTAGAACGTTTGTCCAGCGAGTGCAAGGAATCTAAAATTACAACAACACTTACATGCAGACGCAGCGACCGTTTTTTTTTTATAAATTTCTTATACTACTTATGATTTTGTTTAAGCATTTCGAAGGAAGCGTCAGATGAACGGCTGGAGCGAGATGAATCGGATGTTAATATTTACCAAAATCAAATAATAATTGACCATTTCAAGAAGGAATTGCATGATGGACGACTTGTTGAGATGAATATGTCTATTGTCCAGGAATTGAAGTGTCGTCATACTTGTGACATGACAACAGTTATGGAAGGACAATTTGGTTCCATTTATTTTTGTGAGTATACGTGTATGTGTTATGAAGTGAATGTTACCAGAAAGTTAAAATATGTTGTGTTATAATTTCTAGGTAACTGTTGACAAAAAGAATCATTTACTATGCGCATAACATTTGTTCATTTTAAATGTAGATTTTTATCTTATACGCGCTCATTGTTAAACGTAAATACCGCAGATGAGTCATTACAGAAACATTTCTATTTATTCTTAATATTTTAGCACCTGGACAAGTTCCAGGGTATAATCTGAGAGTAGCATTAAAAGAAATCAAATTCGGACACCGATCAGAAGCACTGGGATCCATAACAAATGTACGTTAAAGATAATGTTTTATTCCGAACAATTTTCTAAACAATAAATGGTTTGGAAAGATGTGAATTGCCATTACTATAACTGCTACTTCTACGACTACTACTACTACTACTACTACTACTACTACTACTACTACTACTACTACTACTACTACTACTACAACTACTATTTCTACTTCTACTACTACGTCTACTGCTACAACTACTACTACGTCTACTACTACCTCTTCTACAACTACAATTTATCATACTACTACTATTATTAAATAACATTATATTAATTATACTAATATTATTAGGGTTATACATCAGAACTTAACTGATGATCTTAAGAACCTATTTATGTATATTAAACAATTTTTTACGCGAAATATGTATACGAATGCTTTCTCTTCCCGCTAGTACGCCATCACAATTAAAAATAAAATAACCTTAATTTACATATTTTGCATAATATTAACACAAACGATCTGACGTCATTTTATAAAATAAAATAGCATTATTATGCTCAAATATTCCAATAAAAACTTCTCTTCTCAAATACTTTTTTAGCCAACACACATTGCTGTATAATGCATACAAGTATTATGCTAGTTCGATCGGTTATTAACATTCATTTTACTAAAGTGTTTTATGGGATTTCTCTCCACTCATGGTTGTTAAGGAATTACGCACTTTTAATTTTTATCCGGGTCCACATGTCCAATGCCGCTGTATATTTAGAGTTTCATTCATTTTAATAAAGATATGTGTGTATAATCTCAGGCAAAGATAGCTTCCCGCTTGATGCATTTTGCCATTGTGCCGCTCATAGCCTATTTCGAGGACAAAACGCACAAGTAAGACGTGTAGATATTAATGAATTGCATATTTGTAATGTGCTCTCGATCTTTCAGTCAAATATGAGTATTTTTTAATACTTGAATGTTTTATGTGTAAATATAAATGCTTACTTATTCTGAAAACAATAATCTCTCTCTTATATGATGACCTTAAAATAAATGTTTTTGATATAGTATATTTCTGTTATTTAACGATGCATTAATCTCCAGTGATGATTTTTGTCTAAGTGGTAATTGATGCCATAAGTAAACATTGTATTTATCGATTGTTATAATATCTTACTGTTAACTTTAACTCATTACCTTTTTATAAATCTTCTCTGAAGGAAGTATTACTTTTTGTCACCACTCTTCGACAATGGTGACTTGTTCAAGGCGATTCAAAATGACACTCTAAATTTGGAAACACACACACTGACTTGGAAGACAAGGGTTAAGATAATGCACCAAATAGCGTCTGGCATACATTACATGCACACTGGCAACAACTTCAGGTAAATATTGTTTGTTTGGTATGTGTATAACGATAAATACAACACAAATAACAACATAGAAAACACATGAAATTATATCAATTTTGAAAGTACACAGTTTGAAAGTAAGGTTTTATGCCTAACATGGAACACAATAATATTGTGAAACTATAATTACATGTTCATGGATGATCCTTAGCTTCTGTCTGCAAGAGAAATAGGTGCCTTTGCATACAGTGTTGCGTTTAAGACATAGTATATTTACGAAAAGCCGATTTCCGTCGAAAATAATCATAGCCCGTATCACTTTTCATGACATTAAAGGACGATTAAGTCAATGACAAATAGTAAGTTGGCAAGAAATGAAATTGAGGATTGTTTATGATGCAAAATGAGTTAACGATATTTTTATTGAGGCGCGGTACGAGATTATACGATCTAAAAGTACTAAATCGTGTTTATGAAGAATGGCAACGCGTTCAGCTCACCTCGGTGCCCATGGTGAGCTATTGTGGTGGCTAGTTATCCGGAGTCCGGAGTCGTGTTTCGTAAATCCTGTGTTGTCCATAGTCAACATATTGTTCCATCAACTATGAGCTATAAAATGATTTAAAAGTGACAAGTTACAAAAATCATCTGAAACAACAATACACATACGCTAAATATTTCGTATATGACATCTTACTGATGTTCTCTACCAATACCCAAATCATTCCCACGATGTCTAAACTAGCAGCACCCCAAGGATCAAACAGTTAATATGGGCTGAATTAAACTTACATTTACATGTATATCATTTTTAAATCGTATGATTGACATTACCATGTTATTTCAGGGGAACAATTCTGCACTTGGACATAACATCAAAGAACATTGTTTTGGATGAAAAGTATAATGCGCGGTTGATAGATTTTGGACTTTCGCGAGAACTGAGCGAAGGCGATAAATCAATCTATGGAACAATAGATGGAACACGAGGATATTTTCCCACTATTAAAAACAGTGCTTTGACAAAACAACATGATGTTCACAACTTTGGAATTGGCAAGTATATTTGTATAGTAAATAAAACTAAACACAACATATAAGTGTATACATCTTCATAAGTTAGTAATACACTAAATCTTTATTGTGTTTATGTACACTTTTACATTTTACTCGATTGCAATGAAATGTACATATGGCAATATGGGTGGTTTTTTTACCTATGCGTGCACGTTTTGACAATATAAATTACTCTAACAGTCAAAACAATAACTGGTATGATCCCCTTTGTGTGTATTAGTACTAACGAATACAAAAATTGAACTGATATTCTGCGAATGTAAATTTAATAGGTTTTTAAAGTGATATACAAAACAAACAATCTAAATGCATTATTGTGTCCATAGTTGTCGCTCTTCTAATTAGCCGTGTGAGAGACAATACTTTAAAAATAGAGCAAAACGAATACAATTTATACAATAATACAGAAATAAAATAAATAATAAAGGTCAATTGAAATTACATAGATAAAATAGTAATTAACAAATCTAAAATAATTCTTAGCGTTTAAGGTATGGACTATTAGCTTAAGTACGTATCCGAAAAGAGATTTCATAGATGGCCACTAAATGGTTCATGATAAGATTGTACTTTTAACGTTTATCAATGCTGCTCATGTTGTAAGGTTTAACCACTTGACCTGATTGTTGCTGATAAAGGTAATGGGCGTTTCCTGAGCTGCAATATTTTGTCTGGAGGTTGGTTCAAGTATTCATTCCTCAAATTGATTAAAGGGGCTCGCAGGGAAAATCTATTTAATTGTGTTTTTTTTTAGATAATTTTCGGGAATTAGCAAAACGTGGAACTTTTCCTGTCAAGTCAAGAGAGCTTTTGTTGATCTGTCGAAATAAAAGTTGTGTTATCGATTTTGCTTTTGCTTATCATTGTGAACTTAATTTTGGCTTACGGTGTGGGTGTAAATTGTTTTTAACTTACAGGCAATATAGAGTGTGTGTTTCGTCCTATCAATAACTGAGCTGGTTAGTAGCCACAACTAAGGAGGGGGTGCTATATCCTTAGCATGTCCACTTCTTTGCATTTATGAGAAGTCTTGTTAAGATGTTAACTGCATTTTCAGCTAATCCATTTGACTGTGGATTTAAGGGGTCGAACATTCATGTTTAAATTCCTGTTTTCATCCGTTGGCGAAGTGTGTCATACAATCTGAAATTAATTGACCAGCATTGTCACTTTGTTCGCGTATTCCGAAAGTTGCAAAGTGCACTGTCAATTTTCTGATTACATTTCTTCTTTTCATAGCAGGCAAGACATCAATTTTAAAGTTATTACTTTATGCGTCGACAGTAACCAAGTAGTTGTTTTCGTTTAACATGACCATGTCTGCCGAGTAATGTTGCCACTGTCGGTCCGGTATGTCATGTTGAGCTTATGGCTATCGTCGTTGACCATATAAAGAAGATTTTTGAGTTTATGCCGATTTTGCGGAACCAAAAACTGTTCTATAGCCGTTACTTTTGACGGATCAGGTTTCAGTCAAATGGAGGTAACCAGGTGCCGGAAGAATGGTGCCTTGATTGGTTCAATTACTTATTTCTCTTTATTAAACGTTATTCCTTTGTCCTGTGCTCTTTCCAAAACGAAACGTAGTTTAAAAATCGTGTTCCTGTCTCGCCCTTCCCTGTATTAATATTTCGTCAACACTATTTGTCATGCCTGTCAGTCCCTCAAATATTGCATTTCCCCTCTGTTGAAATATGTCAGATGAGGCTGATATGGGAAATAGAACTCTATTCTAGAACAAATTCTTGTAGCTTGACTCTCCCGAATGCTTGTGTAATGTCAAGTAACAAAAAAAAACATTGCATTGGCCTGGCGGGTCGTCATGTAATCAAATGTAGGCATAGGATAGTGAGGTCGTCTTATGTAATCGTTCAATACTTTGTTGTATAGACGTTTCTGTAGTTTTTAAGTCTTTGGCTTTTGAACTAAGACGAGTGGAAAAACCAGCTCCGTGTATCAACTGGGCAGATAGTAACTTGCCAGCCCTATCGAACAAGTTTCGACGACATGTTGAATTAATGTCCGATGGACAAAACACACGGAAAGAAGAGAGGACGGCTTATCTTTTGCTGGGCTGTGAACTTTGATCATAGTTATTTGCTCTACCCCTGTCACCGAAGCACAGCAGAAGATAAGCCGTCCTCTCTTCTTTCCGTGTGTTTGGTCCATCGGACATTAATTCAACATGTTGTCGAAACTTTTTCGATAGGGCTGGCAAGTTACTATCTGCCCAGTTGATACACGGAGATGCGATTCCATTAAAAAACAGTTTTTAATGTACGATTATTACGAAATTTTCATTGACATAGATGGGTTAATTTACACACGAAAGCATGAAAAAGTATTGGATGTTGAGAAAGTAAAACATTTGTTCAGCGCAAAATCAATCGCATAAAAATGTATGTGTTGCAAATGGTATATGTCGTTGTTACACACGTTTAATAGCAAATCGTACCAGGAGACTTATTTAACCGTTTTGCGTCGTTTATTATTGTAAATGCCATAGTGTGCTTTCATCCTAGTACTTGCTGAATTGGTCACCGGGCTTGAGCCAATTCCAAAAGGCTATGAAGAACTGAGAAATTCGTCCGTAAAACGAATAGACGACGCTCAGCAGGTACAGACGGATTCGTTATATTTCCAAAACATTTTACTATATGAATAATATTGTAAGCAATCTGCTTTTTTAACCTGTATTGATTAAATGTTGGTTAATGTACAAATACTAATATAACATTGTTCTTGAAAATAGATGCATATTCATTTGGCAAGTACTATAGATATGTAGTGTGGGATGGCACGGTAAGAAATGAAATAAAAAATTATTTTAAATGCATTAAAGGACTGTTCAAATTTAAAATGTATAATTACTCTTATTTTTAATTAGCTCAAAACAATAACTTAAACATAAATATATCATTTGATTATGAAATGGAGTCTTATCGTAATCAGAATTATTAATACAGAGAAATGTATGAGCTGCTTTAACGGTTTATCTAAAATAATATGCTTTGTTTGTAATGTTAACCGAGTACTAGATAGTCATGTTGTTAAAAAGCCAATAAAAAGTAAACACTACCTGTGACCCTGATTTTTGTTTTATTACATTTATCTATTGACGAACTACTTAAAATAATCAAATTCTATAAGTAACATAAAGATGATTACAACTGCCGCGAACGTTCTTAATTTGTAGCGTGTACTAATATGTTTTCCTTATATGCCCCAAGTGATTCAGCCATTAGATTTATACCAGAATGTGGCAACTTTTAAAAGTACACATTGTTTTATGGGTTCGTTTGAGGAAATAAGCTGTTTTGTAGTTTAATTCTATTTATGTACATCATTGTTTTTATAGTGTTATGTAAATTACAGACATGAATTCCAAGGAGCATTGCATTATGAATTGTGAATTATAAAATAAGAACATTTTTGCATACAAAAACTGCCATAAGCGAAATTTCTATTTATAACGTATGTCTAATAAAAATTAATCCAAATGCATAAAGTTACAAATATCCATAACAACACAATACACAAATACGACAGTCTGGAGTGTTATGACAGTCCCTGTTACAACCACATTGTTTCAGGAATGTCCAGCTAAGAAGCCGACACTTTATTGAAAGTCTAACAGATTCGTGAAAGATGCAAGTCTTGCTATCAAATCATCTTTTTTTATTTCTAAATGATGTAGATACATATAAAAAATATAAAATATTATACAGGCCTAACAGACACATGCTTGTGTATTTAGGTGTCTATTTGGACTGCTCCTGGCATTGCTTTAGAAGTCGCACACATTTCCGTAGACTGCATGCATAGTGTACAGGACGGTTGCAAAATCCCGATCACTTCAGATAAGGTTTTATCTGGGCTGCAGGTAAAGTCTTACCTGTAGAAAACACGTTTAAAAATGAACTATGTGTTTAGTTAAAGATATACCAATTCAAATAGTATACTTAAAATAATAAACATATATAAACATATGTATGTACAGCACTAAAACGAGAACTTGAATTTATGTTATTACTAAAACAATATAGTAACCTGCTCTGTATTTTCAACGGATGAATGCAAACCTAGCTCAAATACTGTAACAAGTTAAAATGTTGCGCATCATTAATTATGTTTGTTTTTGTGATACAGAACATTGTAAGATTGCACTCAGTAGCGACATGGGATGCGTTAGACAATGATCGTTGTGACCTATGTTTAGTGAATACCCGGGTAAATGGTACGTTATGTTTGGTAAATTTCTGTGGATGCACGTTTATATTGAACTACTTTTCTATGCACGAAACTGTCAATTTGAAAAACAAACGTTGCATATGGCAAATTTAAATGCCGTCATTATTTTTGTTTTTGATATTTACCTTTGTATTCAAGATATTCCTGACGGACATGACCATGATGCAACATCAGTTTGTTCCAATAGAATAAGCACGTGTTGCTCATGTCTGAGAAACTCGTACATCAACCCAATTCAGTGTTACACGTGCGGGAAAACTATTGAGCCGTTTATAAGTAAGTAGCAGTGTTCCAAGACAGTATTGGATAAACCGCGGGCAAGGATTCGAACCCTCTGAAAAGGCAGATTTGTTAAAATGAAATCAGCAACCTTTCAGACAATCATAAACATGATCAAGTGTGCTTGTCGGTTAGCACAATATCACTTTGTATTCTTAATGATTCAAAGTTGGTAACCATTTTCGGGGCAATCGGGTTGCCTTTCCATGCGTCGTCTTTTCCATTTTCTTTTACATAATATTTCCAGAAAATATTTTCCAAAAGTTCAAAGTAATTCGTAAAGCATAATACCACGGTTGTCTGCTTTTGCGCTTAACAGTATGTTTAGAAAACTGATTGGACTATTGATGGAAGTTGATATATTATCAGTTACCAGGTGTGTTAACATTATTCAACATATTTCGGACACAATACATAGTGTGATATCCAGAAATTAACTGATGTCTTCATTAAGAAGAGTACTTTCTAACTAAATTGACATTGTCGGTGAAAGTATTTATAATTTGAGTAAACATAGTCTGACATTTTACCTACATATATTATTTTAACTCATTTATATAAATGGTTTACATTTGTAGGTGCTCACTGCGGCGCAATCTTAGTAGCAGGCTTTGATAAAGACAGAGGAGCTTCAAATGTGTTCCAGAGTGACATTATCAAATTCAAAGAGGTTATAACATCAAAGATTCTACCAGCTATGTGTTTGGAGTAGGTATCTGTATTGAAACATGCCCATTTATTTATCAATAATTATGCGTGAACTGCTGAAATGTACACTGACTATAATTACTTAAAAGTCTTTACAAACACTAAACAAGCATTTAAAATGATTAGCTTCATCCGTAGAATAGCAAATGAAAAATAAAATGATTATGGTCATAATATATGCATATTTACGTACAGGCGTTTTGTGATCGGAAGACATACTTGCAAAAATTGAAGATTGTATATGTGCTGAATAATTTAAAACAAAAAACGTTTTTCTTCTTTGTTTTGCGTTATAAGCCTCGATCTTTTATTGTCTATGTTTAACCGTGTCAGAGACGAACAAACACATTTAATGATTTAAAAAAACATGGTCTAACATCCTGCCCGAAAAACGAAATGCTTATCAACATACTCAAATAATACCCCCATTGTCTCAGCGATTTATATGAAGTACAGAAAATCTTAGTTATTCTTTTTTTTTAATGGATCGAATAGATTTAACAAAAAACATTTGTAATGGTTACATTATTTGTATCATCAAGACAATTATTCGAAAGCAAAATTGAGTGTAGGGATTTTAAATAAAATATTTGAGATTGAAACAACACTTCCATTTGTTAAATCTTAAATGAATAAATATTAACACGAACGCAAGAAAGTTGAGCTAGTGTACAGGCTATCAAAACATTTGTCTTGACGAAAAAACACAGTTAAATATATTTTCATATTTGTGAATGACAATAAGACATGTTTGTATTAATACACCTACCGCTTCTTGTTTTGCTTCTTTTAAGTGTCTATTGTATTGCACACTTCGATTTTTAATTTTTTTTTTGTCTTAACAGACAACATCCCATTATGTCATTTTGTTTAGATAAATACTTAAAAAGAATCAGGTTGTTACGTATACATAAGTACGAACAATGTCTTTCAGAGCTGCAAACGTGATAGTTATTCAGGATGAAGCAAACATGCACTCAATTGTTAAGACAATTGACTCAGCGATTGATCACATGTCTGGCAAGGATGTCAGAAAATTGATATTTGTTTACTCAGGACACAACGGACAATACGGTTTAAGAGTTGGCGAGCAAGAATATTATACCATGGGTATGCTAAATAAGAAACTAAACGCTTGGAAGAGAACGAAACCGTCATTTGAAAAAGTGATTGCCATTTTTGACTGTTGTGAGCCGGAAGCGCTAGAGCTTCATAAATCGTTGAAAGTAATTCAGTTGAATGCGACGGGACTAGGAGATGAAGCATATGCAACAAGAGACCAAGGTAGCCTCTTTTTGCAGTGTATAATTCAAGCATTAACAGCCAACGCCACTGGAGGTCGCTGCAAATACCAAGATTGTCAGTGTGTATCTAATGTGCATGGAGAGTTCATTACTATTGACAAATTGCTGAACTGTATCGATGAGCATCGACAAAATGGTCATTTAGGAGGAATAATTCCTACAGAGAATCGCCAAAATATCAATATCAAAAATGAAATTCTAGCCTACAACTTCAGTTTAGAAGTTGTGTTTCGCTTCACTCTAGAATGGCCAATGCTTGTTGAAACGAACAAAGCATTTGTGACACCAAGCATGTTCGTCAAGTTTGATGAGCTCAAACGTCAATTAATCGAGGATGTCATCAGTGAGTGTGCTCTGATTGAAACTTATATTTTTTCCGTTCTTACTTTGAATACTTAATCTATTAATTGTTATGCTAGCAGTAGGTAATATAGTAGTCGAAGCAGTTGTTGTAGCAGCAGCAGTTTACTACTTCTACGACCACTGATAATAATAATCATAGTTATAGTTACAAATTAGAATAGTTATGGTTATAGTTATAGTTATAACCATAGTGGTACATGTAGAAGTAGCTGTAAAAGAAGATGAATAAGTGGGTTGTGTTAATGTCTTCTTCTTATCGTGTGCACAATTATCACTATCACTGAATTATATGTAAAATGTTATTAAAATACTCTACATACTCAGCATAATAATCAATAATGAAACAATGACAAAGAATGTGTATCTTTATTATATTTGTTTTGTTCTTGCAGAAGGTGCATTTGGCAAGACACAGATTAACTCCGAAATACAGATGATGTTTCGTAGTATTATGCGAATAGAAATTGATACTGGTCCAGAAATTACACACATCAAAGAGATAGACACTTTCGAAACGTTATCATTAGCGTGGATTTCTAGACGACAGTTGCGGTGTACTTTTCGTCGCCCTTGCGATATATCGAGCATGAAACCCGCAGGGCAGTTTTTAGAAGAAGGGCAAATCATAAAAGCTATACATGAGCAATGCAACATCAAGGTACCTATACGTATTGATTATATAATATATTTGAGACATATCCTGTGGCAATATAATTTTCTTGTTATTTGTATGTTCGCATACCATGTATAACAAAGTGGCTGTCTTTACTGTCGGTGTACAATATTTTGAGATAATATTCGTGCTATATTAGAGCTTGTCCGAATTTCTATAAAATTGCTTCGGATTGAATGATTTCAAAAGAATATGAGATACCATTTCTGAGCGTTAGTGGTTCGCACAAGCAATACATGGCTACATTGACGTGCATATTTGTACATAGCGATTAAAATGCCAACAATTAGTACACTTTTGTTCAAGCTTTATATCCGAGTTTTATCAGAGAACACGTTACCGTAGCTAAAAATTATATAAAAAAAATATATATATATCAAAACTAGTTTATAAATATTGCTTATTATATGTGTTAATGCTTTTTTAGCAACCGTTTAGGGAAAGTTCTCTCGAGCAGTATATTGAATGGTTTCAACTGTGCGAACGACGCGAAAACACCAAAATACTTAACGAGTACATACACTCCATCATGATTCTCCAACGAAAACGGCTGGTAAATGTGTTTTTTATGTAAACGTCATTACCACTCATGTAGTATGATAGATGTACAAGTGAATTGTTTCTCAATAAAAACTGTATGTGCATGCAATACACATTCATGTTTAACATAATTGTTATACCGATACATTTTGTAAAGTAAACGTGTGTATATTAAAACAAAGAGAGAGACAACAAAATGACATATGTATCCAATGTCACACGAATTCTTTTTAGTTCTGTATCTTTCACACGCATGTGTGGATTTCATTTACACGTGGGAATTTAATTTCTAATGACCATACGATGTGTCATACACAACTATTATGCTCCTCAGTAATAGGTCAAGGACAAGATGCAAAGTCAAAAGTCATGCATGTTTGTTAAACTTTCCGCTTTCAAACTATTACATGCCTGTGAGGAAGTATACCTTCTGATTATTATTCTGCATGACAACGCCACAAATCTTTCCTCCGAAACCACAAGGCTCAGATATTTTAAATTGGGTGTGTACATCCTATAGTTGTTCTCTTCAAAGATTTGCTAGTAATGTTATTGGGCCAGATCTAGCCTCACCCCAAGGATCATATATTTTATAGAGACGCATAATTATAGTTCAAAAACTACACAAATTATCTTCAGAGAAACAAACGTCCCAGATATTTCTTAAGAAGCATCAAATACTTATCTTGTACAAAGGTTGTTCAATCCATGACCTTGTAGTCAAAACAAGTCACACCCCGGGGGTTTCGCTTTTAATATCGACATTGTAAACAAAATAACTTAATAAACAACTTGTATTCTCTGAAACAACAAGGCCAGATACTCTTATATTTGATAGGAAAGAGTTTATAGTGGTCCTATTAAAGCTTGTTTAATTTATACCCATGAGATTTAAATTGGCTCGCATGTAACAGCAAGGGTCAGATGTTTTCTATTTAGTGTCTAACATCATACTGTGGTCCTCTTTATTGTGTTTTCAAATATTTCCCCTGTGGTTTTAATTGCCAGACCGCAGGAACCGCATTATATAAAAAGGTATAGTAATATAAAAAAAAATGAAACCTATGATATTTACAGCTTTGATATTTGGTATGCAACTTCAGATAGTGGTATGTTCAAATCACTTTATTTGTTTTACAACAGGCCACGTCCCATGTGTTACATTCTAATATTGGGTTATTAGAAAAATACTTTTGTAAATCGTCTCTTAAACCACAGAAGTCCCCAAGCTTTGAATTTCTGATAGGTGGCACAGTTTTTTGTCATTAAAACCCACTTGCTGCCAGAAATCATCGTTTAAACTCTTGTTTTCGAAGAAGCATACAATTCTGATTGAAAGCTCACGTGTGCAAAGCACATCCTGGATTCATGAGATGCACAATGGCCTGAACGCTTGCTTTCATTTTGTTATAATTGTTTTCGATGTTTTATTTTATATATTTTAATTTTGATCCGAGCATATCTCGACACCGATAATACCTATAAACTTAAAACTTAAGTGGCAGTTATATCCCATTAAGAAAAGTGTTATGCACTAGAATCGTAACTTCTGTTGTCATGAAGCAGATATTTCCCTTATTAATGTTCATGTTGAAATTTTGTCACGTGTATATCGCGCATGAGGTAGTAAGATGAAAATACATATGTAAGGAGCTTGTATTATTGGTAAACTAATACTGAACTGACAAAAAAGCATGCACGTGTATTTTAGGAACGACGAGGAAACTTTCAATATTTTCAAATCTTGCCCCTGAGGTCACAATTTGCTTCGCCTAAGGATATGGGGTTGAAATTTGTCTTTTGTATTTACTTATAAAGCATTATCATTCAAACTTTGTCTGAGCAACCACACATCACAAGATGTGTTTGGTATGCGAGTTCAAACTGATTTCATATACAAATAGTGTTTAAATAATGCCTTCATGTTCAAAAATTGTCACGCCTTATTACATGATTAGCTTAGGCATTTTGTTTTAGTTGTTAATGTTTTTTTACAGTTCCTTGTTCGGTTATTAATGAACTGGCCCCCTGCCAAGCATATACATCGTGGGCATAGGAAACATAGTGTGGCACGGCAGATTTTGCTTTAAAAATATTCCCATTTTTTTTAAAAATCGTAAGGGGATAAGATATGTTAAGTATATTTTACTAAAGTTAGTTTGTGTATATTTCACTTTACTGTGGTGACAAAGCAAGAGAACACAAATATATTTCAAGTATGCACGGGGTTATATAAAACAAGTGAAGGGGATGTATTGTGTCCTCTGGCTGCCCGGTTAGCGCAGTGGTTGGTACCCGGTTCCATCCCAACCACGAACGCATATGAGTTTGGTAGGTGGTCATCATACCAGACAAGTGTGGTTTCCGCATGTTACTCAAGCAAGTTAATTAGGCAGCGGTACTGGGACACACTCCTTATCCACACTCAATGCAGCCCCATGCGCTGAAGGACCTCATAAACTTCGAAATACACACTCACATCATTGTGTCCATCGCCCCCGCCCTTGGTCCGCTAGTGGCAATGAACCATCAAGTAATAACGAGATTTTAAATTGTACATGTATTCTTTTTACAGTTAAGAGACGGACGCTTGGAGATATCATTCCTTGATTTGCCGAAAGGGTTTACCTGTGCGTACATGAAAATAGTCCCAGAGTCGTCACACGTGTAAAATTTATTTTATTGATTAAGCTCGAATGTTTGTGATTATTACCTACGCACGATTCACGTTACGTTATGCCCTTAAAGACGTTTAATTAGTAGTGGTCAACGTTAAAATAAATGTTATACTACATTAAAAGTGCATGTATTTGCTTGCTTATAAATGTACTTTGCTTGCTTATAAATGTCATGAATTTTGTATATTATGTTCGAATTTAAATTATTGAAGGAAGGTAATGGACAATTAGTTCTCAGGTACCCTAATTTTGTGAAAATCACAATATCAATTACTATAGAATGTTCAATTACATACTTACATGCAACGGGTTGCATTTAGTAATCGGGTTTATAATTCTGCAATATTTTCAGATGTATACGAGTGCCTTACAATCTGATGTTTGCATCTTCTTCTTTTTATGCAATTTCTATGAAGAAATTAACTGACGTTTATGGTGCTGTATGTATTATATGTGGTTACGATGTATGCATAAAATTAGAATCAATGTTACCAAATCAAGCCACAATATTATTTATATATAATGCTTTAAATGTGTTGTTTTGTTTTACATACTGCGCTCACCCGGGCATTCGTCTAATTGCCATACATAATGCAAATTCTGGGTGATTGTTGTAGATGGAATTTCACATAGAATGTCTGATGTAGGTTATGTACATAAATCCATTGCGCGTTTCGTTTGATATGAAAATCTGAACCAACGCAGCAGTGATGATGATACATTAACATTGTCTGATTAAATGTGCATTTATTGTANCGGCCGTAATCAGATACCACAAGAGCACCATCGACACAGAACGGCTCACACCTAAAAAGGTGGAGATTTTCGGATTATTTGTCATTCTATTCGTATTTGCATCCTCATCAACGCCGTTTGTAACCAATAAAAATGATTCGCATGGATATTGCTATTATAAGTCTTCGACTAGCACATTACATACCATCTTGTCCTTTTTTTACCTGATAAATGCATTGTCATGTAGCGTCATCATATTCATCATGTATACAAAGATCGCTCTAAGAATACGGATGCTTCGTCAAATTAATCCAATTGCATCGTTATCACAGCAGGCCAAGAATTCGGTGTCGATAACAAAAATCATGGCAGCTGGAGCGATTGTGTTTCAGTTGTTTACAGGTCTACCTCGTGAATGTGTTATACTGCTTTCAACTATATATTTCAAAACCACTTATGTCAAAGGAATTAAAACGCCGATATTTCTTATATCGCGAGCCTATTTTGTGAACAACTTTGCACACCAAATAGTGTATAGTGTGTTGAGTAAATTCTTTAGGCTCAATGCTTTAAGGGCACTAGGCCTTCTGCGATATGGTGCATTTAATGGCTTTTAAATGCGCGCCTTTAGGTCAATCAGGTATTCCAGATGCTTTTAAATACCCAAAAGTGTGGTAAATTGAATAATGGATCAATTGTAAAGAAAATAGATAGGCATTAGTGATCCAAATGTTCGTATTAACGATTGGGTTTTATTCAAATCTTTTTTGTATAAACTGGGATATTTGTATTCGTAATTTTTATTCTTTCCTTGGTGAATGTATATCTCCGACACATATGTACTGAAAGGGCGAAAATATAAGTAAATGGTCATTTATATGAAGTGAAAATATAACTTCTTATTTAACGAAGGGTTATTTGGAAATACATTTTATGTTCAAGCTTTATTAGCTTTATATTGTGTTAGTTGCAAACAAAAACAGTTTACATATCGTTTGCATTTTAATATACACAACATTAATGTGTTTCAATGTTTTGCTTGCTGTAAATGTTTAAGATGTAACTTTGGTTTATTATCATTGTTATAATTATGATGATCGTGGTTATTATTACTACTACATGTATTATAAATATTTACTTATTGTTTTTTTTTTTGTTTTTTTTTAATCATTTGAACTGTTGTTGTAATCATTATTGATTTATAAATATAATTCGATTTTCACACGTAGTTGTTGTTGTGTATTGTTGTTGCCACTGCTGTTTAAATGCCATAATGTGCTTTTTTGTAATGCGTTAGAAAAAAACATTTTTCTAACATGTTGTTGTTGTTGGTTTCTACAAGATAAACGCCTTTGTGTGAAACTTAGTTTTGTGTTATACGCGTTTTTATGCCGATCAAGCAAATAACTCCAACAAGCCCCGAATGTAGTACCACGACAGATCTGCATATAGGCTTCTTACATACACAATTACACCATAATACCTCCATCCAACTCAATTTACTGTGTGGAAACCAGCGTTTTTCGATTTTTAGAAAAGGTCACATTGACCCGACTGACATCTACTGCAAGCCAACACTAGGTCTTCAAGAAAAAATACACACTACATTTCAGCACAATACATTACTAAAAACTTAATTTTTGAGCGGAAACTTTTTATCTATTTATAGAAACATTTCCTTTAACCTTGAATAATCTGACCCAAAGCTAAGTCTCCATGCAAGCTTGCTATATCCAATTTGTCAAAAAGGTTGGTAAATGCAAATTATAACCATTTATCGGCAAACACCACCCTTAAATTTTCCAAAGTACTAAAGAGAAATTATTCTGCTTAACTGAATTTAAGGATTATGGCCCACGGGCAGTGTCCATATTTAACAAAGAGAGGACTTGATTTTTTTTCGAGTTAGTAGTAGATGTACGCAATATAAACCAGAATTTTCTTTGTTAAAAAAGGGCCTCAAGTATGGACAGTTGCCGTTCATTGTTACTTGGGACTTGGTTAGTGACCACACATAATGATCCGCACATGTTTCAAATGACTCTCTTTTTTAGTTACAGAAATATTTACTTGCAAAAAATCTTTGTCTAAATACAAAAAGGGCAAAATTCCGCTCGATAACATGTCCGATAAATTGGTCTTTATACATAGCCTCACATAATGACCCAGAAGACATGTTTGAAGTTTCAATCGAAAATATGACAATTTCATTTTTCACGCAAAGTTTTAAATTACTTTTTAAAGAACTGACGATCATGATTATGTTAAAATGTAGTTCAGACCTTGATCAGCGACCTCGCAATATGATTCTGAAGGCACATATATGAAGTTAAAATTGAGCATCTGTCTTAATTTCACAGATGCCAAATCACTGAATATTATCTTGTTCCCAAACCTTAATCTGGATTATCAAAGGATGGGGGGCATAATTCTCCTGAAAGGCTGGTCACAGTTATATGTCTTGGTTGCTGACTGTTTTGAAAGACCCTAAAACACATATGTCAAGTTTTATTTCAATATTTATATTAGATATATATATTGGAGTTATTTCAAGCTTACGTTAACCTGTTATTTATAAATGATAGGTGATAAATTTGAGCAAGAGAAAATGTGCCGGTTTATTTGAAGAATTACTAATATTTGTTATTTTATTTATTGTGAGATTTCATTCATTTTTTTATATACCATATTTGTTATCATGTTTTTTTGGTATTGTGTATAGTCTACTATATATATTCAACTATCAATAAATCAGAAAACAATAACGATTAAGAATAGAGACAAAATAAGTATTGAAGTAAAATGTACTTGTGTGTTCATGCATCAATGTCAATTCTATCCTGTTTAAACAATAATGTGTACCTTTATCTTTTAGATTATGAAAGAACGGCTGAACTGTGCTATGTGTATGCTTAAATGAAATACAGTATCAGTATAATAACAATAACAAGAGCAGTCATATAAAAATGAAGCATTTTACAGAAAAACAAGAAACATTATAAACAAATGTATCCACTATGTAAATGCGTACCAAGAGTACCAAGAAACAGATTTCACACACAAATGATGGATTCCGAGTTAAATGTGCCAAGCAATCGCTCGACTTATGAAATATGTTAACAATTTAGTTAAATGTAAAACGTATATAATGTAGCGAGGCGTATATAGCAAAGAAACGTTACCTGCACGCAACCAGGAAAGGGAATCCTATAAAATGATGAACACTTTTTCAATCCGAAATTCTTTTTTGTATAAGAATCAATAGAAAAAGTGTATTTTTGTATATCTTATTGCAAACAAACAAATATTTTATTGGAAAAAAAATGTATATTTTCATCGCGATCCTTTACCGTAGAATAGGTAAACGCAACGTTGATCTCGCGTCGTTAACGTTACTCTTTCTTTCTTTGATATGACGTAACACTTTGTTTAATGTCGTTTTCTTGTGTACGTCCCAGCGCATATGGTTTTCAAGGTTGCTTTGCAAATCTTCGTTGCTTGGGAACGGATACGTCTAAAAAGATTAAAATTTGAGATTCCATAGAATATTATTATAGCGATGAACCGCAATGGTTATACTTTCAGCGCGTAATTATAACACAATTGAAGGATATATTTAACTTGTGTATATAGAAATTCCATAATACGTTTCTTTAACAGAGCGAGCACCTTTGAAACTAAAGTACGTGAACTCATTGTATATTTATGTAGATGAATCTTACACGATTCGATGTTTATTGCTATTTGCATTATTTAATCGTATCATTTAGTTACCGTTTCCTTTAGTTTGACAATTAGAGCCTGTGAAGCATGCTCCAAAAAGAATTTCTTTTCGATCATAATACACTCCGCTCCATTGCTGACAATGCTGAAGTTGGGCTGATTTTCCAACAACAAATCTGCAAGTCCCTGTACAAAACAAAAATAATTGTGCAATTTTAAATGTAACAATATATACATATATGTGACTGTTTAAAATGTAATCCACCGGTAAAATACAATGTTAAAATATGCACTTGTATAGTGTGACTGCCATAACGTCCAATCAATAATTGGAACGCTGGAGACTTGTCGATGGGGGAAAAAAACACCTTTTTGTGATACAAAATACGCCGCATTCACGTTTTAAGTACTTAACTATAACCTTCATAAAAAATAAGTAGGCTTTGACTAGTCTCCAAGTAACTTATGTACCCCCTATCAGCGAATCCATTACCAGTTAAAGATAGGACATAACTTCATTACGTTTTTTTTTAAGATGACCAATTTCACTGATCAAATCCCAGATTCATCTGTCATAAAATATGTGTCTGTTTGTTTGTTTGTTTGCTGATTTTACCGAATGTCCACTTGTGTTGACGATGTTGCGCATAAGACTCACATTGCCGTGGATACCAAAATGATATCATCTTAACGTACTTTCAAGTTATTGTAATACCGGTATCTCGTGTTATTATATTTCAGAAAAAGCTGCTAGGCGTTTTAAACATATTGAACAAAAGTATTACATAGATGAAAGGCAGAATAATGTGTAAATGTTTTATAGTTTCATTCTCATGTATATTATGTAATTTTGTTGTTCATACAGTTTTATTTTTGTCTTATGCTATCAATAGAGATCAGAAATCCATTAACAAATAAAGGTCTCGAGAAAGCCTAACATTGCCAGTGATAAGCATTTAATCCTTCATCAAAGTAACATCAGTAAGTATTTTAATCATCTAAAAATATAGATAGTTTTTGTCGTTAGAGGAATGGACTATTTGACGAAAAGAAAGACAAACGGTATTGTGCTTAACCAGATAAATTTGTTTAAACAAAGGAAAAGTCTAATGTGAAGAAACAGTTGTGTAGATGTTATTGATTTCTGAATCCAATTAAAACAAAAACATCATAAAATAACGATGTCTCACTATTCTCATGTACTACTTGTATATCAACATCATTCAAAACATGTAGATCTGTGCCCAAGAATCCGACACGAAAAGAACGTGACTTCCACTTACGAAAACATATCCCTTAAGGAGTTTGCGAACTTCTACAAACACCGGGTGCGCCTCTGGTGGTCTGTATCGCAGATCCTTCAAGGGGCTCTCGGCCCCTAGGGACGGCAGCGACATATCCTGCCAGTCGTCGACTTTCTAAAAAAAGACATTGGTTAGTTTTTATATAAATTTATATATTTTTAGTTTTCGGAAATAACACAGTGTTTCCTCATAAATTTGGTTGTATTTTTCTTTTTCTCTGATTTATTTAAATTTTCTTTTTATGGTATTGGTTAAAATTAAAAGGGGGTGGGTCCTTCCATTTTTATGCACAACTATTTTATAAGATGCGACCCTAAAAAATATGTCCCATTCGTTTGTGTTCCGTTTTAACTTGAAAATGTTCTCGTAAAAACAGACACTTCGAACGTACTTATATTGACTATTGACGAATTTATTGATGGCATACAGCATAACTTGATATTAACATTAAATATTATTTTTATAAAGAACAATCTTCATAAAATATCTTCTGAGTGGATGTTGAAATGTAAGTACTTAAGTGAAACCAGCACAATCAAGTTACGTGCAATGCACCTTGTTTACCATTCCACGATTTTTCACAAAAGGGGTCACCTGTCCTTTTTATCAGCCCCAGGAATTTTTAGTCTGTCCTGATCCTTATTGTGTCATTGTTCAGATCTTTTTGGTCGTTTTGTGTTTATCTGACTTTGCAGGTGTTCTGACGGGATCGTCGAAAATGCAATCTGAGTTCTTACAATAGTATATTAAGGGCATTTCATAATAAATGTAATAACCCCCTGAAGTAAACAAATTGGTTATATGAACCATCGGCCTGTTTTGTTAACCATCCCTAATGTATTTGTGAGATAAATTGTCATTTTCATGTCATTAAAACCGGAGCTTCTAGAACACTCGTATGGGGTTTCAACCTCAAGATTATTTACACCTTGTACATAAAAATACTAGTTTCTTTTGATAATGTTCAAATGTTCCATTTCTTCAATTTAAAATACGTACACGTACCAAGTTATGGTTGCTATGGCGATTATTTATTAATTCTGTTTTTGGTAGACAGTTCTAGACTAGTATGAAGTATTAATCAACTCATTTGTTCATGATAATTGTTGTCTATACTTCCGATTTCGCGATATCTTGTGATCATTAAAATTTATTTGTAACTGTTCATGACAATTTCTGACTTTGTTCTGAAGCTATTTATCGTAATGGCCTAGAGATCACATTATAGATATAGCAGACGTATTAATTCGAATTATAACGATAATTATGTACGAACTATAATACAGTCTGTCAGCTATACAGATAATATTATAATTTGTCCACGTGGGATGTGAGTGTCTTCATTAAATAAACTCAGTACGTGACATAATCAACTTAGCCTTCCATTATTATTGTGTTATTGTTGAGTTCTTTTTGGTCGTTTTGTGTTTATCTGACTTTCCAAGTGTTTTGACGGGATCGTGGAAAATGCAATCCAGTTTCGTACAATAGTATATTTTAAGAAATTTAATATTACATGTAATAAATTTACCACCTGAACTATACAATTGGTAATGTGAGCCATTGTTTTGTTGTTATAACCATCTTTGATGTATGTGTGAGATGAATTGTCATGCCTATGTAATTTAAAACCGGAGCTGCTAGTACACTCGTATGGGGTTTAGACATCAAGATTATTTACATCTTATACATAAAAAAACTTAATTTCTCTTGATAATGTCCCAATATTCAATTCCTGCAATCCAAAAATACGTGCACGTGCCAAGTTAAATCGCAATAGCGCTACAGCGATTATGACAGACAGACAGTTTATTTAGACTTGTACAATGTACATCGTCAACAGCACATAATGAAAACAGTACAGTTTGTCAATTGTGATAGGAACAAAGTTTTATACATATTTACAAATCATATAATTAGTTAATAAAGTGGCGTGATCACAAACTAAGTACAACAACAACAAAAGGAAAAATAAAACAAGAAAAAAAGAGGATGAACAATTAAAACATTCTTCCATTTAGAATAGATGTTCGTACTGCAAGTGATTCTTTCACATAAAGGCATACTTTTATAAGTTCTGTTTTATTATTTGTTTGCAGTTAACTTAAAAATGTATACATAAATGGTCTTTTATAATAACATGTGTTATGTATTTTTTTCTAATGTTTCCAAAAGCCGGGCAAATACAAATAAAGTGAAATCCATCTTCAATATCGGTCGAATCGCAACAAATGCAATATCGTTGGTTTCTAGAAATTGTTTCTCTTGCATAACGACCGGTTTGAATATGTAATGGTCGGGCTAACAATCTTAGTCTAGTGAAAAGGTATTTCAAACTTCTAGGTAGAATGTCTAAGTAGGACTCATATTCAAAGTTAATTTTAAAACTTCGATAAACATTTAACATTGAACTGTTATTTAACGTGCTATACCAATCCTGTGTAAAGTGATCATATACTGTGCGTTTAAATTCTTCAACAAATGTGTCAGTGTCAATATTATTATTAGTAACATCATCAAATACATAACTGAAACCATAGTCATCAAGCATCTTTTTAACATTAAATATCCAATTATGACAGCTTTTGTGATAATCTGAAACGGCCAAATTATACACGGTTTTAATAATGATATTGTTAGATCTACATATCTATGACTATGACCAATATTTTATGGCACGGACATATCTATGTATATACAAGGGATATCTACCCAGCTCCCATAGACACGTGCATTATACGTGTTAAGTTCAACCTTTAATAATCGTTTACAAAATTGTAAATGTATTCTTTCTAATTCCTTAGATTTAGTATAGCCCCAAACTTCTGAAGCATAGTTTAAGATGGAACCAACAAATGCGTCAAATAGTTGACAAAGTAGTTGTGGCTTTAAATCATAGTCATGACATTTAGATAATAAAATATTCTTTGCTTTTAATGCTTTATCCGTAAGGTGTTCTTGATTCAATGTGAAACTCCCAGTATAATTAAAAACAACTCCAAGATAGGTAAAATCATTCGCAACTTGAATGACTTGTCCATTGAAGGTCCACTTTTCATTGGGCAATAATCCACCCCTTTTCCGAAATACCATAATTTTAGTTTTCTCTGTATTTACTTTTAAGCCCCATACATTGCAATAATAATGTAGATTATCTAAATGATTGTGAATTTCCTCTGGCGATTTACCTACAATAGCCATGTCATCAGCCAATAACAGTAAAATCAAGACAATGTCGTCAATATGCAATCCAGATTGTAGATCATTTTGTAAAAACAACACAAGATCTTCTACAAACAAAGAAAATAATAAGGGGGACATATCCCCCACCCCCCCCCCTTGCCGGAGCCCCACTGAGTATGAAAAATACTCAAAATATGAAGACAATGACTTAACACAAGATTTAACTTTTTGATACATGTCACAAACAATCCTAAAAAAATTACCCTGTATGCCACATTTATACATTTTTAACCATAATGCATTTCTATATATAGTATCAAAACATTTCATCATGTCCACAAAAAAATAAATATAATCTCTTATTTTCAAATGAATAATTTTTAACAAAGGAATGGAGAATAAATATTGCATCAGTCGTAGACCGCCCTTTCCGAAATCCGAATTGGGCGTCCGAAATAGTGTTATTTTCATAACAGATATTTTCAATTCGATTGTTTAAAACGGTTGTAAAGAGCTTAGAAAAACAGCTAACTAAAGTAATCCCTCTATAAGTGTTGACATCTTCTTTTGAACCTTTGTTATGCAGATGAACAATTATTTCCTCGGTCCATTTTTCGGGATAATACCCCGAGTTCAATACACAATTAAATAAGTCACATATATGCAAGGCTAATATATCAACAATTTCAATAAAATACTCGTTCAGCAGATTATCACTACCGCAAGATTTGTTCCGCTTCAATGACTTAACAGCATTAATTATCTCTTCAACTGTAATTGGGTCATCAAGCTTAGGATAAACATTTTTAATATTATCAAAATCAGAATAACTATTAAAATATTCAGCATCATAATTCTTATCAGTCGAAATGTCTGTGCTTCAGTTTTCAAAATAATTGTTAAACTCGCGGAGAGTAATTTTAGAAGAAGTTTTTGCAGATTTGGATTTAAAATGTTTCCAAAATTCTCTAGGCCTACGTTTGCGTAAATTTGCCAAATCGGACATACGTTTATGATAGTAAGCATGCGTTTTCTTTCTTACAATACTTGTGTAATTAGTTTTTGCATCACACAAAAGAGACCTGTTTGTATCGCTTTTGTCGACATAAAAAAATCTAAGGGCTTCCAGATATATATTACGGGCAACAATACAATCATGGTCAAACCAATCTTTATCCTTTTTAGTGTAACCTTCAAAATAAACATTGAATGATTATGTATTAATAATTATTATATTCTAGGCAGACAGCTCTGGACTATTATGAAGTATTAATCAACTCATTTGTTCATGATAATTCTTGTTTTAACTCCCGATTTCAAGAGATCTTGCGACCATTAAAATGTATTTGTAACTGTTCGTGACAACTGCTCAATGCTTTCGACTGATGGTAATTTTTCTATTATGATGATGCTGAGTGTGTTGTACCTGAATATGATCGACGTTATTATCAAGAGTTGCTCTGCGGACGTTTGGGTCCGTTCGTCTATCCCGGCCCATCTTCGAGGACATATCCCCACCGTTCCTCAAGCTATTCCCGGGGCCGGGGCGGGAAGATATAGATGCAAACGACACTTCACGAGACACTGAATTAAGAGACGCAACGATATTTTTAAAAAAAAATGTTATTATTGGTACAATACATTATTTCTTCGAAGTAGTCGATAAACTATGATATCTTAAGTCTATATCGCTTTTTGAGTTGGTTAACTACCAAAATTGTAGAACCCGCCCAAAATCGTACTTTTATTTACCAATTATAATTGTGATAAATGTTTATATATATATATATATATTTGCTATTCTGAAAAAATTACATCTATTATGAAAACTTATAAATACTCATCTTACGTATATGTTCGTATATGTTTAAACATGAATACTTACATCCTCCTGAAGACTTGAATGGACCCTGAAACAAACAGCTTATGTTGCAATTGGCACATTACTCATTTCATATGGTGTTGGCGGTCTGGAAGTGTGCTGTCCACATGCAGATGAAACGCTTAATTGCACTTGATATTAGTTACATTTGGATGATAGATGAAATGTCATTAGTGTAATAAAAATGAGGATGCCTGTCATTCAATTCTGAAATTTTTCAAATTATGAGCTTTTGTCTACAACAAACTATGTCACGCAATTTTGCTACTTTGTTATGCATACAACACGTAGTTCAACGTGTAAGCTGTATGCGCGTGTTCTAAAGTACAGATAAAGTACAGATGAAACATAAGCTGTCCCAACACAGCGCGGTCGATTATTCTTTCGCTTTGATAGTGTAGTGAACATTTTCCGATAATTACCTGATATAATGACTGTGAACACATATTTGATGGTGAATATATGTAAAAGTTATAGAGTTCGTCATATTTAAAACTAAACCTGAAAATTTATATTACTACGAGAAACGTTTTTACAACACAAAACTACATTTTCAACGTTTTACTAATTAACGTATTTTCTTTTAAATAATTATGTAATCTCAAGCAATGTCTCCATATATGCTACTTAAAACACATGTCAAAGAAAAAAAACATGCATCAAAGCTGTATCTATTGAGCGGAAACTATTTAATATTTTAAGTAACAATGACCTTTATCGTGACATGACTTGCACAAAAAGCAATCCCAACCTAAGCCAGCATGTAAACCAGCTCCACACCACATTTCAGAACAAGAGCCCAAAAACAAAGTCTGGTTATTAGGTAGAGCATTTTATAAATATTTGCTAACAGTGACCTTAACACGACGGGCCCGAAAGACAATCCTCGGCTAGGTCTCCATGTACGCTTCCAGCAAAGCAAAATACCTCCATTCAAACTCGAGTTATTAAAATGCTTTCTTTTTCCTATTTGAGTAACATTGACCTTGGTCCGACTATCCCTAATGCAATACCACGCTAGATTAGTATGTATGTTATCGTAACACAACATTTCATCAATATATCTATTTTGACTGAAGTTATTCAAAAGAAACTCCGAAACATAATATCATTTTGATTTAAATATACATATTTCCAAGACAATACTCAATAACGTCCAATTACAAGAGTTAGGCTTATAACTGACCTTTAGAAAAGCCATGGAGTTTCGTCGGCCTTGCCTCATTTTCTTCATGGACTCGTCCCGCATCGCCGACTGGACGGAGCCGCTGTGCCCCGTCTCTGACTTGACGTCCACACCGGCGTCGGCCAACTTTTCGAGGGCTCCAAGGGCCCGGTTGACGATGTTGGCGTTCACAAACTGAAAATCGAGTTTAACATAGACGTAGGATATATTTGTTTTCACATCCCAGAAGAGTGATAAACTTGGTTTACACAACCAATAAAGTGATAAACATGGTTTGAATAGCTCATAGAGTGCTAAACTTGGTTTGCATAGCTCATAGAGTGCTAAACTTGGTTTGCATAGCCCATAGAGTGATAAACTTGGTTTGCATAGCCCGTAGAGTGATAAACTTGGTTTGCATAGCCCGTAGAGTGATAAACTTGGTTTGCATATCCAAGAAAATGATTTTCTTTGCTTGTGAGGCAAAGAAAGTGATAAACTTGGTTTAAAAAGTCCAACGATTGATGAATTTGGTTTTCTAAGCCCAGAGAGTAACTGGAGAAAGTTATGATGATTTGTACAAAGACCAAAAAATTCCAGTATTTAAAAATGTGTCAGCAATGAAAATGCGTTTAAAGGTGTGAAAATTCAAGGACATTAATCAAAACTTAATTTCGAGATAGTCCTTAATGTTGTTTTTATTACAAATCCCATTGCTGTATTGTGATATTATTTGCATGAGCGTAATAATGAAAACGCGTCGTGCGTATCAAAGATACCACTTGCATGACTAAGGACATTAATATATGACGTATTTCCTACGTGAGGAAACTATGCAATGTTAGGTTTGATCGGTCCATTCTTATTACGTAATATTTGTTTGCCATCTATCCTTATAGAGCGTAAAGAAGTTAGATACACGCAGTAAATAGTTTCGGTATATATCAGATATATTGTGGAGTCAGCACGTCGTTTGCTTCCATAATTTTTTGTTCGCAACTATTATATATCAATATATATACACAAACAAAAACGTATATATATATATATATATACGTTTTTGTTTGTGTTTTTTGTCGGAAACCTAACGAGTAACACAAGAAACTTTGCCAAGAAAGTAAAACAGAAAATATTAATCAATACTGATTGCTTCAAAATAGCCTGTATGCTGCATGTTATTATAACACATTATATTTCTTTGGCACAACGTGCGAATGTTTCAAAATGTGGTGTTTCTAGTTATTTTTTGGTTGTATAACACTTCTTTGTTAGGCACAAAAAACCTTTTCTGAAAATACATCTAGTTCATCAAGTGGTGTTTATTATCCCTTAAAACCTAGACCAAGTCCAACATAATTCGAGGACAAGCAATTTCAATTACGTTGTTCGAGTCATTCGTCTTCACGTGAACGAGGTAAGGATTTCATATAATGACGTTATATGCATGAATATATTTCATCGCTGACGTCATCACACTCGCTTTCCCCTGACGTCATCACACTTGCTTACCTCTGACGTCATCACACTCACTTACCTCTGACGTCATCACATTCGCCTATTTCTGACGTCATCACACTCGCATACATCTGACGTCATCACACTCGCCTACCTCTGACGTCATCACACTCACTTACCTCTGACGTCATCACACTAGCTTACCTCTGACGCCATCACACTCGCTTACCTCGTCCTTCATCTGCCGCAGCTCGTTGTACGAGTCGTTGGTCGGAACGTTGATCTCGGGCAGCGCGTAGAAGCGCACGTGCAGGTTCTGGTCCTCGACGTTCCGCTTCTCCTCCTCGAACATCAGCTGTACCTGCTCCTCGTGGCTCAGCAGCGATTCCGCTTGCACCGGATTGTTTGCCAGCACTGCAAGGATTTAAACCCAATTTCAACAGACAGACAGACAGTTAATTCAGACTTATACAACACTACATCGTCTTCATCATCAAATATACAAATTAATTTATGTCACGTGAATACGAGAACAGCATAACATTGTGTAACATAAAAGTCAATTAAAATACAAATACAAATAAACACCATCTATGGCAAAAACACGTAAGTTCCATCCAGGGGTGGTAAAATATTTTAAACAGTATTATTTAGGATCGTATTTATTATAACTAAAGCTTTTTTGATATATTTACATACATTTGAAATTACTTATCGACCCCATTTACCCATTTGACTTATTTACTTCAGAATGACACGTTTCAAGCCAAAGTCCATAAAAAAATAAACATATCTTTATTTTGCCCAAGTTTTAACGAATCCCAAGGGGCCTACATTTTACTGACAATTGTTTACTATTTACAAAATGCATTTTTACAATGCCTTTGTTCGAAACTCAATGGTTCTATGTACTGAATATACACTGTGTGTATAAAATGTGTATACAAATTTACACCAGATGCATACCAAATATATGGAATCCAATAATAAAAATTGTCATGTATGTACCTACTTGAATCTCTTATTTATATTTTTTTATCTTTGAAGTGTTCATTGGAAACGATTACTTAAAAGTTTTATGTTTTGTTATGTGTAATATAAAATATACTGATTTTATATATTAAATCTGGAAGAACTAAACCGCGTCATAAGCTGGAAACCACATATGTATGTATATTTTGTTGATGTTTTTGTTTTAATGTAATGTGTGTTTAACACTTAATGTAGTATTGAAGTTATCCTTTTAATACGTTGTACATCATATTTAAATCATCTTGTATAGTTCATGGTTGCGAATTAAATGCGTGTATTTTCACCATGCTATTTATTAAAGATCAACATGTTAGAACAAATTGGATAAGATCACCCAGATCACCATTCAAACACTTAATTGTTACTAATTTTATTTGAATGGATTGAAGTCACGCATGCAAACAATATTCTATATCCTCTATAAATAGGATAAAATAATTGCTTTATACAAAACTACAAAAAAAGTTTTGATTGCGGATTTCTGCAGTAACGTTCAGCATCCATACAACGGTTTTTCTGAACGATGTCTTTATTTTAAAATCGTACTTTATAACGTCAAGCTAAACATCTACTAGACTTTTGCATATCTGCACCTCAAAAGGTACACGTGAAGTTTACCAAAGCGCGTTTTCGTGTATGTTTCAACACACACTTAAACATACCTCTTTTATTTTAAAAATGGTATTCTCATGAGCTCTTTGCGGACCTGCTCTCATGCTATCCACTTGTTCTCACATACTTATCGTGGTTGAGATCTTACCTTCATCTCTGAAGTCCCAGAACTTCTTCTTTTTAACCGGTTCCGTCTTCAAATTAACCGCGTGAAGTTTCTTCAACAGACTTGCGCTCCCCTAGAAAATATGGAATCAAGGTAAGTGTCATCAAGGTCCATACGAAAAATATCGCCCTCCGTGAAAACAAGGGTCTCATTCTTCAAAAGTGTCTCATTAATCCCATCTCAGTGAAGTGTCTTAATAATTCCATCTATGTGAAGTGTTGTATTAATCTCATATCTGTGAAGTGTTTATTAATCCCATCTCTTTGAAGTGTCTTATTAATCCCATCTCTGAGAAGTTCGTGATATATTTAATGTAAGTACAATGCTCTTAATCCTAAAGCGTCCTCGGTTCAAGGCCAATCTTTCACAATTGCGATGTGAACCCGAGATCCTTATCTACAAAGATGTGCGACAAATCGCCTCATTGGTGCAAAAAGGTACCATTCAACATTTAATGTTACAATGGTTCCTTTTTGCAACAATTGGACGAAATATGATTTGTTCAAACGTGGGCCTTACAGGGTCATTGCCATAAATTATACCTATTCCTCGAAACTATTTGAACAAAACTGAGTCGTAACAATGCAAATGAAACTTTACTGATGGTAACAACTGGTAGTTATATCACTGTTCACATTTCAATCTTCTTTTATGGATACTGCAAGGGTCAGGTTTAAATAAGCATTGAAGGTGTTTAACCGAAATCCTTTAAAAATATGGCTAATCTGGCGGATAGTGTTATTTCTACCATAGTTACGATCCTTGTAACCAAGATACGTAAAATCATTAAAACACACAGGTTAAATATCACAGTGGAATGGTTATTATTTTAGTCAACCATTTTTTATTGATGAATACAAATTGAAGGACCAGATTAAAATTAGATTGTGACAGTTTTGGAAGGAACAAAACAACGTTACAGATGAGGTAAGACATAGCATAAAGGTATTCAACTCATCTTTCAGCAACCTTTATTAAGAATCTAGGTAAGCCAATGGGCATAAGTAGCCCATGCAGAGTGGCAGTGTTATCACAATAAATGTTATCAACCTGTGTTCAAGGAAAATGAAGGAAAAGTGCATAAACACCATATTTTCTGCGATTTCATTAGTACTAACCGTCTTTACGCAACCATTTCAACGTGATGGGGTAGAGTATAATTAGCATATGAACATTGATCTTAAGGTCATCAAGCTTATTTGAAGGACACATCAAACGGGAAGGGAAATGGTAAAAATAACCTAGTGACCAAGTCATTTTCCTTGCTTGACAGATAAAGCAAACATTTGTGGTAAGGTAAAATTAACAGTTTTCTCCATTTCACCCACGTTCTGTGAACGATCTTGCAAAAGTGTATTAGTGAAACAGCTCTTAAAGTTACCAACCCTGCTTGCAGGACAACGCCGACGTAATGGATATGGGTAAAAATACTAAAATTAACATACTAAGATTGTTATCGAAGGTAACCAACCTTCTTAAAACAATCTTGCAAAAGTGAAGGAGCGATAGAGCTCTCAAAGTCATCAACCTTGCTAGCAGGACAAAGAAAACGTGATTACAAAGAAAACGTGATGGCTATGAAAAAAACATAGCATAGTAAGATTGTTCTCAAGGCCACCAACCGTCTTTGATTAATCTTGCAAAGGTGAAGGCTATGAAAGTAGTGTATATTGCGAAACAAAATTGGCCACGTGGAAGCGGTTCACAGGGAGAATTAAGAATGAAATACAGTGAAGGCAGGTACAAGAAACTGACCTTAAAATGTGTGAACCACAAATGAATAAAGTCATCACTAGTTTTGCAATACGTTAAACACATTTTTTTTTCTTTTGAGTTCTTTTATTCCCTTGTCATTTGTGTTAGGCCATCACTTTCAAGAACCACTCACTGACTTGATCGCATATATCACATATGATTTGAAAGTATATATCACTTACTGAATTAGATGTTTAATAGCACTTATTGGTTTGATCTCGAATATCACTTACTTATTTTATCGCACAGATCTAGAATATCACTCACTGATTAAATCGCTAAAAAATCAATAATTGATTTTATCATCATATAACACTAACTGATTTGCTCAATTATATGTAATTATATTGAATTGATTACTAGAATATCACATACTGATTTGATCACAAAAATCCAGTCGTTGGTACGGGTGTCATTAACCAGAACTGTACCGCGTCTGCAACAAACAAAAATATAGTTTTATTGCTGCCAAGTGAAAGTGCATTAAATTATACGTTAAATAACATTTCATCGCATTTAAATGTGAAATATATTTCATACAAGTATTTCACAAAATGCGTCCAAGTAAAATAAAAATCACTTGTTACGGAAGCTTAGACCCATGGGCTCAGGGACTAAAAAACTTTTCTTTTAGATTTTAGGTCTTTGTAGACCATTTTGCTTGACGTCACTCATTGCCTTCAGACAACTTCCTTTCTTGTCTTCATTTTTTCATACAAATGAGCCTCGCACTCTCAAAAGGGGGTTTAATGCATGTGCGTAAAGTGTCATCCCAGATTAGCCTGTGCAGTCCTCACAGGCTTATCAGGGACGACACTATCCGCATAAACTGGATTAGTGCTAAGAAGAGACTTTCTTTAAACGAAAAATATAATGAAAGCGGAAAGTGTTGTCCCTAATTAGCCTGTGCGGACTGCACAGGCTTATCATGTGCGACACTTTACGCACATGCATTAAACCCCCTTTTCCCAAAAAATGAAAACTCACTTGAAGTAACTGAAAATGCAACGTTTCGGGTTGTTAACCAATAGCTCGCGAGGCCAGCCGTCAAGAAAACTGATTGATCTGAAAAAAAGATAATATAGAGGATATTTATTGGATTTGGTGGAATATCGATTTTGATTCACGAGGATCATCGAACAAATGTTTTTCTATGATCACGAGTGAATTAAAATCGATATTCCACCAAATCAAACATATTTTATTTTTATTTTATGCTTGCAAATGATTATTAATGATGATTGTATAGAAAAAATAGTTCTATCATTTTCACTGTTAATTTTCACTGTTTGAAACAGTGAATTATCAGTTTGAATTCACTGATATTTCACTATAAACCACCTGAAAGCATAAAATAAAATGTAATATCATAAAATATAACGATATTTTCACAACATTTAGTTTTCTTTAAAAAAAATAAAAATAAAAAAAATAAAAAAAATAATGAAATCTGCTCTGCGAAACTCCGTCTCAATTACGTATGGTACTGTATTCAAACGGTCGGGTAAAGCCACATCGACCACTGAGCACTTAATTGGAGGTTAACCTTCGAGTAAGGGACACATGTGGTATGTGGGACGCGTCATCTCACCAATTTATTGTTTGTGGGCAGTTTTTGTTGATATCCTGGGATAAATGAGGAAGTTTCAGTCTAGATAAAACGCATTTTGGCCACAATAATGGACCTTTCATCGCTTAATGTGACATTGAACTTTGAGTTAGGGATAAGGGTTTGGCGAGAAAAACGTCGTCACGGTACATTGTATTTGAGGTAAGTTGAATGCCGGATCAATGATAATACAGTCCGGACAAGATTTCGAGAGGTACGGGCAGACCTACATTACTAATAGACGCTTTTGTTTGGGTATACAAAGAGATTGTTCTGAAAGTAGAACTAGATCACTGCATTAATTGTAATGCAATATTGAAAATATCATACAATTGAAATATCTGAAAAAAAGTTTTATAAAACGAGCAGAAATAAAAGTATGTCAATATAAGAAATCTGGTTGACTGTTATTGACCAAACGTTGTCATAATGAGTTTAATAGTGCTCACTCATGTAAATAATATACTATTGTATGTCAAGCATCTTTTCTTGGAAATAATGATACTTTAATGACAATTTCCCTTGCATTTGAATGGTAAGTGCATTTGAATGGTAGATCGATTTGACCGACTCTGACTATGGTATTTTTTCTTGGAACCAGTTGTTAGTGTTATCAACGAATTTGGAGCGCTGTGTATTTGCCATAGAAATAGCCTTGAATAATGTCTGCGTAATAATTGTATACGCAAATACAACTTGGCTGTCTGTTTTCCCATTTCCTCCTTTCGTTCTTCAAGAGTCAAGAATGGTTTGGAAAAATGTGCCAAAGGGTATAAATGTAGATGCGAATTCTTACGTTAGAAATGCATCGTTGGCGTCTTTCATTCCACCGGACATGAAGATGTCAACAAAATCCTGAAATTTATTAGTGGAAAAGGTCAACAATGTCATGAAATTCATAAGTGGAAAGGTGAACAGAATCCGGTAATTCATTAGTGGAAAAGTCAACAAAATCATGAAATAAAAAAGGTATGTCAGCTAAATCATTAGATAAATTAAAGACAGTTCAGTAACATATTTGAATAAATTAAAAATATTGAATTTCATTTATTTAATCGTCAACAATATCCTGCAATGAACTAAAATGAAGTCACACACGCTATCTTGACAAATAGTTTGAAACTTTCGAAAACATGTTTGCATACATTCTCGTACGCTTGGATTGATTTATTGAGCTTGTGTAGAAGGTAAGTATCCAGTTATTAATGTACAATGATGTACACTTACATAGTGTTAATGTTTGTATTTAATTTTGTCAATTTAGGGCTTCAGAGCTATGGAGTTGATTCTGGAAAAGGGTTGTGTTGAAAACTCGTCTCAGCCAAAATTCCTTTCGTTACACATATCCTCACATTAAGGTCATTCAACTGTTAACGTTTAAACGAAAACCACCCAAAAATTAAAGAGAATTTGAAAACACAAGCTTAGAACGTACGTTTGTATGGACAGACGAACGGACGGATTGATGGACAAATGCAATGCTTAATCTTTTCCGCTCGGTTCATAAAGCATGTACTTAAAACATTGCACAAAGTTTTTCAGATTTATACTTGTTCTTTGAAGTTGATTTTTTACTAGATGTTGGTGGTTTCGTTGTTGTTTTTACTGTAAAGGTGTTTTTTATTCACTGACGAAGAAATCGACTTAGTGTGTCAACTTTTAATTAGTAGTTCATTGATGTTTTTCAAAAATAGATTGGGTTAGTTTAGAAAATGCTTGAGAAACCATTGATGATGTTTGTTAGTAGCATTACTTTTTTACTTGCGTTGGTAATGTCGATATTTTAGAAGACATCCTTTTTAATTGTGTTCGACTTATTTTGCAAAACATATTTAAAACTGTTGTAGAGAGTTATTTTAGAAGAATGTAAGTATGCATTTACGAAACAGTATTTACCGGATGATAATCATGGAATTCTTTGACTACTGTCATATTTGAAACAACACGAACCAAATGATCAATCTTGCTTCAGATTACTTGCGTTACCTTTTCCAAACAAGAACAGTTGTGTTTAAAAAAATTCTCTTTAGAACAAAATGTTGTTGTTTTTTTATTTCATGATGCGTGTCTCGCATAACGTATGCAGTCAAAATGGTTCATGTCTTTAGTATACGCGCACAGAATATTGCATTGTGAAAAAAGGGCGTTTTTTATATTCCAGTCTGAGGTTTTGCTACATTATTTTAACTTAAACAACGTTTACAAACTACATTAAAGTGTTGATGATTTTCTGTTACTTAACATCCTTATTAAAATGAAAAATAACGCATGTATCATGCAAATTAGCGGCAACAATTTTGGCCCAGCCACATACCTTTTTGTTTAGGAAAAGTCAGTGGAAAAAAGGCCAAGTGAGTTTCCTGTTCTAACGAACATAAGAATGTTCGAAAAATCGCAACCTTAATACATACCTTGCGTAACAAAAACGTTACTTGCCTTGTCCGTCATGCACATTAGCTCAATCTTTTCTCGCGAGATCACGGTCGTCTCGCGGCGAAAGTTGTTCAAGCCGTTACTTACGTGTCCGTCATGCACAGTAGCTCAATCTTTTCCCGCGAGATCACGGTCGTCTCGCGGCGAGAGTTGTTCGAAATGCGTTTCTTACCTTGTCCGTCATGCACAGTAGCTCAATCTTTTCTCCCGAGAAAACGGTCGTCTCGCGGCGAGAGTTGTTCGAAAAAAGTTACTTACCGTGTCCGTCATGCACAATAGCTCAATCTTTTCTCGCGAGATGACGGTCGTCTCGCGGCGAGAGTTGTTCAAGATGGACACGTCCCCGAAACTGTCGCCGCGGCCCAGAAACATGACCGTTTTAGGGGCGCCGGCCTCCAGTGTGGACACGATAGCTTCAATTGGAGGAAAACGATAAAAACAGTGTGTGTATTTCGAAATTTATGGGGTCCTTCCGAGCCAGAGGCTGCATTACGTGAGGACCCGGAGTGTGTCCCAGCACTCCTAACTTATTAACTAATTTGACTCACGAAAGTTGGAACGAATTTTTCAATTATAGCTGCAATTTCCAGCTATACGTTTTTTGTTACCGAAAGATTTCAATTTTGGTGCGGTGTTCTGTGGGGGCAGCCGGAGTACCCGGATGAAACCCCACCTGTCCGGTATGGTGACCACCGACTCATATGCTGCCGGGAACTGGGATTGAACCAGTACAGTGAACCCAAACGCTATATACGTAGGGATTTGAGGAATGAAATAGCCGAAGACAAAATAGCTATGAAAGGAGGAAAATAATCTATTATATAAAGTCGCAGACTACGAACTAGCTAAAAGTAGAAAACTTCTTCATACCAATTACAAAATAGTTGCAGAAGAAAAGCTAGACAAAAACTATGTATACGAAAGAGCCCTACATGCAAAACAAAAAAGGAGAAAAATGTTAGCTAAGTGAGAAAATTACTTTATAGATAATACAAAATAATTGCAGACAATTAGCTCATAAGAAATAAGTTGTGTAAACAAAACAAGCAGACGAAAACGCAAAAACAACGGTTGTAATCAAATTAGTCGCCGACGAAATAGCTTAAAAAATAAACTATTGTATACAAAATACCCGCAGACGAAATAGGTAATTTGAAAAAAACGGTTGTATACTCAATAGATGAAGATGAAATATCTACCGGTAACCTGAGCAAACATGTATTTACACAAATAGCAAGATAGTTCCAGTCGAATAGCTAAGCGAGGATACGTGATATATTCAAAATTGTTGCGGATGAAATAGCTAAAAGCATAAATTGTATAGATGAAAACATATTTTTCTTATATAAGGAGAAAACTGCTGTAAACAAACAAGTTGCAGATGAAAGAACTAAAATTGGAATATTTCTGTATACAAAATAGCCGCAGGCGAGATAAAAGCTTACAGGATAAGAGTACTAAATATAAAATAGTTGCAAACGAAAAACCACTAAAAAGGGGAACGTGCTGACTACAAAATAATTGCGGATGAATAGTTAGACAGACAAATGCGGTGTATACAAAATAGCTGAAGACAAAATAGTTAAAGGATAAAACTGCTCTAAACAAACTAAGAACAAACGACAAAGCTAATGGTCACAACTGCTGTATACAAAATTATTGCAGAAGAAATACTTGATAGGAGCAAAGGGCCCTATACAAAATTATTGCAGACGAAATAGTTAGAATTATAAAATTCCTGCATACATATAACTAAATAGTTTCGAAAGATCAAGCTAGGAGAAAAGTTAACAAAAAAGTTGCGGACGAAAATATAGAAAATGGAGAAGTGATTAAATACGTTGACGCAAAAGCCTCATTTGAAACAAATATCGCGTATAAAAAGCTAGATCTTTAGAACCCATACTGAGCTAACACCGAGCAACATGTTATCTGAAAAAGATGTTGACACAATAGCTTCGCCAATTCTTAAGTAAATGAGTTTACCTGATCCGGTCAAGATGAAATAGAAGCACATGGGCACGTGACCCTCGCGCACGATGACCCGCTTGATGTCATAGCTGAAAATTGGCAGAAATACCATGTACTTAAGAAAACGAATTTCAAAAAATAAAACTGAACCATTAATTGTTTAGTTAAGGATAGAACTTCATTTCTTCTTACAAGATGTATTTCGTTATTCCACGAAACGTATTATTTATTTGTCAAAAACACTTCGTGATATGTTCTAACTTAAATAATAATGCGTCAGCAAAAAGTATATAAGAAATGAAATATTGCAATACAATGGTGTTATGAGACCGTTTGTCAGTATCGTTGGTTGTACGTCGTCGTTTCACACGCAAGGCTGCGTCTCTAGTGCGATAGGATTTCACACAACCAGCTCTCGGGATATAAATTCTCAGAAAACAATACTATCGTAATAGTATCTACATATATATCAGTTCCCAAACAAATCAACATGTATAGTATGTGATCGTCTTATAACATTACATTCGTGTTTTATACCTCTCTCTCTCTCTCTCTCTCTCTCTCTCTCTCTCTCTCTCTCTCTCTCNTCTCTCTCTCTCTCTCTCTCTCTCTCTCTCTCTCTCTCTCTCTCTCTCTCTCTGTCTCTCTTTATATATATATATATATATATATATATATATAACAAATAAACATGTAATTTTGCGATTGTCATATTACATTGCATTCGTGTTTTATACCAAATAACCATATGTAAACCTTATTTTCAAATATGTTGAGTAAGCGAAATATATCAGGAGTCGAAATACATTCAAGCTCCCTTTATGCAGGTTTCAACGGATACGAAGACCAAACGTTCCTGATAGAAAAAGACACGCATGATCATTTACATGACTTCGCTAGGGACATGAAACGCCTATTTACAGTGTATCTTAAAGAATTCATACAAAATAAGTACTTAAAGTTGAGATACAATCGTCCTTTCGATGATAAAAAAAAACACTTGTTGTGTGAGTTCAGAACAAAATATTTTGTCCAGAATTGAGTTTCTAGACATAAGCACTTAAAATAAAAACTCATGCGCTTTAGTCGAACAAAAGACATTTAATTAACCCGAGCAGAGGTTTCATTAAGTCCAAGATTAAATCAATCTGTCAATCAAACATCATTTAATAACTGTGACCTAAGCCAGAGCTATTTGACAGAAACGTGGACGAAAGCGGATAGTTCAGCAACCTGTTGAAATGTCTAATATGGAAAACAGAAGTTATTTCAATGAAGACATTATTTCTCTTACTGACAGTGATTTAATTTCGACGCAAATTGACAAGTCCATGGTATGGATGGGGAAGATTAATATTTACTCTGTTAACGTGATGTTGTTCATACAACACACAGAGCTATTGCCAATTATGTGAAAGCAAAATAAATAAGCCTACGAATTTCCGATTAGTTTCCGGACATAAGGAAATCGAATTGCATGCGCAGGGGAATTTCATGTAGATGTATCTATAATTAGAGTACGGAAAGGCTAAATGCTTGTTTCAATAATCTTTGGGTTTTGTTAGCAAGAAACATGAATAAGGCTAAAAACATATTGATTGTTTCTACTAATATCTTTTAAAAAAACAATAGGATCGAGAGTTGGGCTGAACTTTTTTTCGTCAACTTTTTTACATACATGATTCATTTTTCGCTTTGTTGAAGTCATGCAATTACATACATTAATCTTTCAACTATGTATTTAATTTTCTGTCTTTATTGGTTGTTAGGTATTTCAAAGTTAATTTAGCGAATATGGTTGAATGCAGCAAAAATAATTAAAAACTCATTGGTTAATTAAGCAAATATGGTTGAATGTAGCAAAGATGGTGGAAACTTAGCCTGGAAAACCAAAACAATGTTTGGGTCGATATGAATCGGTCAGTTTAGTCGAAAAACTCAACTATTTTACGCATGAGTAGCATCGCTCTCAACCATGGCAACTAGAGTGTGTGCTTTGTCCGAAGATTTTCTGAGAAATATGTTATGTCCACAGTACAAGAAGTATTGAAAGTTCATGTGAGCAAGTGCAATCAAATGTAAGTGTATAACCATGTAAAATTTGAAGAAATTGAAGAACGAATTTGTTTTATTTTTTTGTATTTTTGCATTCTTGATTTTATTTTTAACCTGTTTCGATATATATGTTTAACATTTTAGTGAAATATTTTTTGGAAAAGGATAAATAGTAAATTACAATTGGCATTGGCAGTTGACGTGAATATTACGATAACGTTATATTTGATAAAGCGTTCCATTCTAAATGGAAATATTTTTTAAACTACATTTATTGTTTAATTATCGAACCCAATCACACTTAAGTAAAATATGATTAACAAAAAACTTGCAATGTATCATGTTAACAATATAAAACATACTATCTTATTCACGAAATTCCACAAAAGAATTTAAAGGAAAAAAACACAATTGATAGGCTAATTTTTAGAACTTACATATGAAGTTTGTGTAATACAACCCTGGTTCCACATGACTAATCGTTTTAGGACATCTTGAATGTAAGGCTAATCTTAAGATTATGCATATGATGCTTTTGAAGGACAACCCCGTAGGACCCGTTACCTCACGATTAAGAATCTTCTGATTTAAAGGCTAGCTAAATAACTATACTCATATAATACGAACCCGAAACCCATGTTACCAGGGTATCTGTACGTTATAGCTTATGTGTAACTTAGAAAGGTTTCTGTAATAAAATTCAATGGACCATGTTACCATTTAATTGAGTACCTCCTGATTTAAAGGCAAACTTGATAATTATTTGTATGATACAAACCGGGACCCCTGTAACCTTCCGATCAAGTACCTTTGGATTTTACGATTTATGATTGGGTTTAACTTTAGATGCTCTTGTAATACGACCCCCTGGAGGGCTATCAATTCTCTATTAAGTAACTAGATTTACTGGCTTATTTTAAGATTTTTTAAAGATACTTTCACAACACCACCGTTGTGTCCCTGTTACCTCTCGATCCAGGACCTCTTTGCGATCATGGTCTGTATTTTGACCGGATACTCCGAGATACTTTTGTAATTCCGCAAAAAAATCTGCAACTAAAAAATATTGTGGAATTTGAAATGTTATCCTTACATAACATAACATTATCGTTTCTCCATTATTTAAAGTGTTTACAATTGAAACATAGTTTCTTTTCTTAATCAATTTTCTCAATTTCCTTAAAATCAAGTTATAACTGTAAATATATATAAACTATTAAGCGAAACAAAGATTGCATGCCATATTGGTTGAATTCACCAAAGCGTTCGATTATTTGGTGAGGGATATCCTATGCTATAAACTGGTGAAGCTAGGCGTTAGAGAATAAAATGCTTAATATCATGAAATCTATGTATACATATGTGAAATCAAGAATAAAATTAGGTAACACAATAAGTAATGAAGAGTTTTCCTGTTATTTAGGTGTAAGACAAGGGGAATAATTATCGCCATTCTTATTTTCTATTTACTTGAATGAATGAGAAGAACATTATATGTTAAATGGTTTTAAAGGAATTGATATTAGTATGCTAAAATTATTTTTGTTGTTATATGCAGATGACATTAAAATTATGGCAGAATCAGAGGAAGAACTAATTATAGGTTTGTCTTTTTTGGAGGAATATTGTGATAGGTGGAAATTATGTGTAAACACAAATAAAACAATGGTTATGTTTTTTTTAAAAAGGTGGAAAACTTGGGAGGCATCTTCTTTTTTTTGTACAAAATCCAAGCATTAGAATTTTTTTAATCATTTACATACTTAAGAATTGTGTTCACTACAGGAGGATCTTTTGCAAATACTTTTGAAACGCTTTCAGGCCAAGCCTCGAAGGCTGTTTTTAAGCTTAATACTTAGTACATTTTCCAACAATTTCAATACATACCAAATTAGAGTTATTTGATCAGCCTGTTTTACCAATTTTAAATTATGGGTCAGAAATCTGGGGCTTAACTGAGTCAATAGCAATTGAAAGGGTCCGCTTAATTTGTTTGCAAAACAAACTTCTATGTGTGAAAGGTCTAACATAGAATAATTTTGTATATGGAGAACTTGGAAGAACCTCCTTAATAACTAACAGAGCCATTAATGCAATAAGGTATTGGTTGAAAATTATTCAGTTAGAAGATCACAAGATTGTCAAGTGCATGTATAGCCACATGTGTGCAGTTTAAATAAACCAAATACACATTCTTGGGCAAAATCTTCTAGTTATCTTTGCAGGCCTTAGTCGTACATTATACATGACAAAACCAAGGTGTAGGTGATGAAAAGTGTTTTTTATCCTTGCTAAAGTCTAGATTAAATGATACTTTTATCCAAAATTGGATGTCAGAAATTAATAATTTCTCAGGAGCGATAAGTTACAGTCAGTTTTGTAAATTTGAATTTCAACCTGACTTAAAACATATAAGTATAAATAAGTTAAGATTTGATCTTTGTAGATTAAGGGTTTTATCGCATAGATTAGAAATTGAAGCAGGCAGATGGCATACCCGAATCTGTACCTTTTTAAGAGAGAATATGATATATATTATTTTTTATTAGAATGTTCGTTATATGATGATATTATAAAACTGTTTATAAATATATATTACTGGAAACGACCAAACATAATAAAATGTATTGATTCAATGCAATATGATAATACAAGTACCAACAAAAACTTTGCTATGTTTGTAAATAACGCATTTATTCAAGGAACCTGTATAAATAGTATTATAATTATTTTTGTATACTTTATTACTCAAGCTTGACAAAAACCTTAAATGAGATCATGCTACTTTTCTTGTATTTAACTTCAATACACATATGCCTTACAATTCACGACACATTTGCCTTACAATTCACGACACATATACCTTACAATTCACGACACATATGCCTTACATAGTACTGTTCCTCGGAAGTCCTCTGAAGAGGAGGTTTGGTCAGTATTCGTTTCACTTCTGATGAAATCTGCGCCTGAAACGAAAAATAAACTACTTAACTCATTCATCGATAAGCTTTCGACTGATACAGTTGTCATAATTAATAAGTCATGAATCACAAATCGACAAAAATACGCATATATACACGACAGCTTTTACAGGTATACCATCATTTTTATAGTCACGATAACCTGTGTATTGATCTTTAATACAGGTCGCCAAGGCGTAGTAGTTATGATTTCCGCCTATCGATTGAGGGGTCAGGGGTTTGATCTACACTTCTTTAGATCTCCCCCAAAGCCATCACATTACTGGTTCTACCCTAGTAGCGTACTCGAGTGTATTGCAAATCGGATTAAAATGAATATGTTAACACTAAACTTAACTAAACTAATACCGGTTGTATAAAGGTGTCGTATACCATATACTAGGATTACAGTGTTAAACATGTTCAACGTTTGTAACAATATTTATAAATCACTAATACTTTAAAGGCTCGGAGGATATCATCCATGGCTTATGATAAAGCACGGCGTACATAAATAAAGTCTAGAGAGTACACAAGTAAACACAAATCGCCTCACCTCCTTAGAGGCCTTGTACTCGGTGACGTCAAACATTAGCTCAACTTGGTTTCCCATGGTGATAATGTCCAGTGACTCGTTGTTGTTCACGAGAATCTCGTTGATGCTGTAACCATAGCAACATCGTTAAAACTCATGGAAGTTGTAACCATGGCAACCACAAAGGAACACAAGGCTCACTTTGATATTGTAACCATAGAAACAACGATGCAGTACAATGATCCTGTAAATATGGATACACCGTTTCAGCGCGTTGATTTTGTACCCATATAAATACTATTGCAACACTTTGATGATGAAACTTTTGTTGCACCATTGTAAGACGTGTATGCCGTTACAATAACAACACCATTGAAACACGTTGATGCTGTAAGCATAAAAACACAAGTGCAGCACTTTGATGTTGAAACCATATTTACACCATTGCATTTACAAATTTAACTATGATGTAACCGTTGCAACGCAATGGCAGCACCTTGATAGCTCAATCACAACACCATGGCAATACTATAATGTGGTAACCATTGCTATTAGAGTTCAGCACGTTGATGGTGTTACTCTGACAGCACCATTGCAGCACGTTAATGTAATAACCATAGCAACAACATTGCGACATGCTGATGGTGGTACTAGGTTACACTATTGCAACACCTTAATGTTGTAATCATAGCAATACCATCGCAACACAATTGCAAACAAGTTGATGCAGTAACCATAGCAACACTATTTCAACAATTTGATGTTGTTTATTATACCATCAACATTGCAGCACCTTGATGATGTTACCATAAAGAGACTATTGAAACACTTTGATGATGTTATCACAGCAACACCATTGCAATACTTTGATATTGTAACCATAGCATCACCAGTGCAAAACGTTAATGTGGAAACCATCGTCACACTATTTCAATCTGTTGATACTGTAACAAAAGCAACACGATTGCAACACGTTGATGTTGCAACCATATCAACAGTTTGATGTTGTAATAGAAACAATCGCATTGCAACACGTTGATGCTGTGAGAGAAGGAATTCCATTTCAAAACGTTCATATTGAAACCAAGCAGACACCATTACAACAGTTTGATGTTGCAACCATGACAACATCATTGCAACATTTTGATGCTATAACTATTGATACTATTGCGACTATTGCGACTATTGCAGCACGTTGATGTTGTAACATGTGTAATACCATTTAACACTTTGATGTTGTAACCATAGCAATACCATTGCAAAACGTTGATGTTGTTACCATAGCAGCACCATGGCCACACTTTGATGTTCAACCATAGCAACACCCTTGCCAAAGTTTGATTTTCTCACCATTGCGACACATTAATGCTGTAAGGCAACAGTTTTGCAACACTGTGTTGGTTCACACCATGGTAACATAATTGCAGCACGTTAATGTGGTAACAAATTCCAACATGTTGATGCTGTAACCATGGCAATACCATGGCAACACGTTCAGGTTTTGACCATAGCAACACAATTGCAGCACGTTGATATTGTAACCATGGTAACACCATAGCAGTACGTTGATGTAATTTTCATGGCAACACCAATACAACAAACGACGATTCTGTAACCATGCTAACACCAGTGCAACACATGTTGATGTTGTTACCATAGCATACCTATTGCAACACACGAAGGTGTTGTTACCATGGAAACACAAGTGTAACACACAATCCTGTGGTAACTATAGCAACACAAGTGAATCACACGTTGATTGTGTATCCATCGCAACACTATTATTGCCATAGTTACACCAGTGCGAAAGACGTTGATGTTGTAACCATGGCAACTACAGTGAAACGCACGTTGATATTGAAAACTTGGCAACAAAAGTGAATCACACGACGTTGTTGCAAAATTAGAAACACACATTGATGTTGTAACGATCACAACACCATGACAGTACGTTAATGCTGCAACCATAACAACACCAGTGAAGCACACTTTGGTGTTGTAACCATGGATTCACCAGTGAAGCACGTTTATGTCGTAACCATGGCACCACCAGTGCAACAGACGACGATGTTGTAAGAAAAGCAACACCAGTGAAACACACGGACAAGTGCAATAAGTTCATGTTGTAACCCTTGTGACGCCATTGCATGACGTTGTTGTCGCAACCATGGTAACACCAGGGAAACAATTTGATGTTGTAACCATAGCAATACAGTTGCAATATACATTGATTTTATAGCCGTGGTATACTATATCAACATTAGATGGTGTTGTTACTAAGATAACACCAGTGCAAACCACGTGGATATAAAAACCATGTTAACAACACTGCAACACAAGATGATGTTGTAACCATCTAACACCAGGCAACCCATGTTGATTTTTAACCATGTGACATGATTGCGACACCAAAATAGGTTTCGATGTTGTAACCATAACAACGTGTTGATGATATACCGAAAGCAACACCTTTGTCAAGCAATATGAATGCAATAAAACGGCCGGAACCATAAGAATTATAAAATTAACAGAACTCTTATCACTGCATATGTACGACTATATCGTTACAATGGATTTATTTATTGCACATATACGAAATTTCATGGATTATAAAATTGGCCTTATTCATTGGATCTCAAATTCGCAGATTTTTTTTTTTCAAAACAAAATATCTTTGTGTTTTTGTACATTCTATCAGATAGTGCGCCCTGTTGGCAAACACTACTAACGACTTTTTAATAACTCTCAGATTCCGTATATTGTTCTAAATGTCGTTCTTATGTGGTCTCTAATGGAAAATTAGCAGGAGTATGCGCGTTCGCAGTAAGTCTAGATGATAGTGGTACCATTAGTGTCTGGTATAATGTTAAGTTTGTCACCATAGGGACAGCGACTTAGCAAGTCGTGTGTATATTTTGTTTCTCTTTTTTTTTCACTTGAAACCACATACGTTGTACGGATAATTGTATTTGGGTCACACCCAACTAACAGAAGTAACCTTTTCGTCGAGTATTGTATATAAATGCTTAGAAAACCTGTTTATACAATTTAGAGTGTGTATAGGGTATAAGATATAAATGGTGAAAATGTCTATTTTTGTTACCTCAAACCAACTAAAATCAACCTTGACGCAGTATTTGTATTATTATTATTATATTATTATTAGTATAGTTATTTTCAATATAAACATACTGGACAAGTCCCGAGAACAAAAACTTAACTTTTCATCAGCAAATTGCGTCAAAAATGATATAACATGTTTTTTTCTCGAGTTGTAACAAAGATTTGTTAAGATGTTACCTGTTGACAGAGATGTTGACTCAACTTTAAGTTTCATAAAGATATGACCAAACAAGTAGCCTCTAGAGTAGTTACAAGCTTCATGTTGACCATGAACGACACATGACGATGACGCAAAGACATAGACTGGACCATGAACGACACATGACGGTGACGCAAAGACATAGACTGGACCATGAACGACACATGACGGTGACGCAAAGACATAGACTGACCACAATATCTCATTTTGAGCACTTCCTGTTCAGGTGGATACATATTTTTTTCAGCGACCTTGGCTCCTCTTACCTGTTCGAGTGTATTTTCCACAGCCGGAGAAGTAATATCACGAATTTGGCCCTTTTCCTCCAGACTTGAACTGGTCTCATCTGCGCATAAATTATGAGAAATTATTTTATTCTTTCCGGAGGTTTATAGAGAAATATCAGTGTATTAAAACTGATAATTCAATGTTTCAAACAGTAAAAATTAACAGTGAAAATAATCGATAAATTTCAGTGTTTTACCGGAACTATTTTTGGCATTAATACAAAAATAATCTTTTGTGATCATAAAATAAAAAGAAAATGTGTTGCATTCGGTACGACACTCGTGAAAATATTGTTTTCTATGAAAAGTAGTGAATCAAATTCGATATTCCACCAAACCCAACAAATATCCTCTATTTTATTGGAACAGTCTTATCGACGCCATTTCCCCTGAATATAAACGCGAATATTTTACAAATCATTTACTGAGCGTTTGTAAATACGAAAATTATGTGTTTATAAATAAATTATAAATTTCGTATGAAAAAAAAATGTTGTGTTGTTGTTGTTGTTGCTATTGTTGTTCGTGCATATGTTAATGACCTTGTTAGCCGTCGATATGACCGTTAAAAGAAGTAAAATAATTGAGGTACGTTTAATAAATATATGGAAAATCAGCGATCTATTTGCATTATTTCTATGTTTTATTCATCTAAAGCATCGTCACAGAATGTATCGCTTGATTAGCACATATCTTCTTTTGAGAAGTATGTATTTATTATTATTATTACTATTTATTAATCAGACATAGTTGTCCCTACTTAGGACGAAAATAGGAGATAACGGAAGACACCAGAAATAGAGACAATTGTATTAGATTTCTGCCGTTCTATCGAACGTTTCAAAGACATATGAGCCTCGCTCTGTGAAAAGGGGGGTTAAAGCATGTGCGCAAAGTGTCGTCCCAGATAAGCCTTTGCATTTCGCACAGGTTAATCAGGGACGAAACTTTCCGCTTGTTTGATATTTTTCCTTGAAAGAGAGTTTTTTCGTAGCAAAAATCTAGTTTAGGCGGAAAGTGTCGTCCCTAATTAGTCTGTGCAGACTGCATATGCTAATCTGTGATGACACTTTACGCACATGCATTCAACCCCCATTTCACAGAGCGAGGCTCATATTCAATCCTGTGTACATTTTCTCAAGTGTCGAACTGCTCATCTAAAGAAATAATGTTAGACTGATCGTTGTTGTTGTTATAATGGTTAACAAACAACGATTGTGAAGGAAGCTAACAAACGAGGACGTCAGTAACTCCAAGCTGCGTAAGGCCAAAACGAAAATGTAATTTGTGTCCAGTAACATCGCCAAAAAATACGTCCGCACAGGCTTATCAGGGACGACTCTTTCCGACTTAACTAGATTTTTGCTAGGGAATAGACTTATTGAAACGAAAAATATCATTAAAAGTGGAAAGTGTCTTCCCTGATTAGCCTGCGCGGTCTGCAGAGGCTAAACTGGGACGACACTTTACGCACATGCATTAAACCCCTTTCTCAGAGCGCGTCTCATTTATTTAAAAAAGCCACGAAAAATATAAAACACCACCACCCATTAAATAAAGGTTATATACCTTTCTACGTCGCTGCCGACGGCGGACTGTCGCCTGTGCCTCCTCGGTGACCTCTTCCTTTTGATTGGTTCCAGCATTGGAAACATTTGGTTCGGTTCCCAGTCCAACTAGCTGTTTTGTAAATCGCGGATAATATGTTGTTTTTTTCGTGTTAGTCTTTTTTATTATTATTATTATTATAATCATAATTATTATTATAACCATAATTATTATTATTATTATTATTATTATTATTATTATTATTATTATTATTATTATTATTATTATTATTATTATTATTATTATTATTATTATTATTATTATTATTATTATTATTATTATTATTATTATTATTATTATTATTATTATTATTATTATTATTATTATTATTATTATTATTATTATTATTATTATTATTATTATTATTATTATTATTATTATTATTATTATTATTATTATTATTATTATTATTATTATTATTATTATTATTATTATTATTATTATTATTATTATTATTATTATTATTATTATTATTATTATTATTATTATTATTATTATTATTATTATTATTATTATTATTATTATTATTATTATTATTATTATTATTATTATTATTATTATTATTATTATTATTATTATTATTATTATTATTATTATTATTATTATTATTATTATTATTATTATTATTATTATTATTATTATTATTATTATTATTATTATTATTATTATTATTATTATTATTATTATTATTATTATTATTATTATTATTATTATTATTATTATTATTATTATTATTATTATTATTATTATTATTATTATTATTATTATTATTATTATTATTATTATTATTATTATTATTATTATTATTATTATTATTATTATTATTATTATTATTATTATTATTATTATTATTATTATTATTATTATTATTATTATTATTATTATTATTATTATTATTATTATTATTATTATTATTATTATTATTATTATTATTATTATTATTATTATTATTATTATTATTATTATTATTATTATTATTATTATTATTATTATTATTATTATTATTATTATTATTATTATTATTATTATTATTATTATTATTATTATTATTATTATTATTATTATTATTATTATTATTATTATTATTATTATTATTATTATTATTATTATTATTATTATTATTATTATTATTATTATTATTATTATTATTATTATTATTATTATTATTATTATTATTATTATTATTATTATTATTATTATTATTATTATTATTATTATTATTATTATTATTATTATTATTATTATTATTATTATTATTATTATTATTATTATTATTATTATTATTATTATTATTATTATTATTATTATTATTATTATTATTATTATTATTATTATTATTATTATTATTATTATTATTATTATTATTATTATTATTATTATTATTATTATTATTATTATTATTATTATTATTATTATTATTATTATTATTATTATTATTATTATTATTATTATTATTATTATTATTATTATTATTATTATTATTATTATTATTATTATTATTATTATTATTATTATTATTATTATTATTATTATTATTATTATTATTATTATTATTATTATTATTATTATTATTATTATTATTATTATTATTATTATTATTATTATTATTATTATTATTATTATTATTATTATTATTATTATTATTATTATTATTATTATTATTATTATTATTATTATTATTATTATTATTATTATTATTATTATTATTATTATTATTATTATTATTATTATTATTATTATTATTATTATTATTATTATTATTATTATTATTATTATTATTATTATTATTATTATTATTATTATTATTATTATTATTATTATTATTATTATTATTATTATTATTATTATTATTATTATTATTATTATTATTATTATTATTATTATTATTATTATTATTATTATTATTATTATTATTATTATTATTATTATTATTATTATTATTATTATTATTATTATTATTATTATTATTATTATTATTATTATTATTATTATTATTATTATTATTATTATTATTATTATTATTATTATTATTATTATTATTATTATTATTATTATTATTATTATTATTATTATTATTATTATTATTATTATTATTATTATTATTATTATTATTATTATTATTATTATTATTATTATTATTATTATTATTATTATTATTATTATTATTATTATTATTATTATTATTATTATTATTATTATTATTATTATTATTATTATTATTATTATTATTATTATTATTATTATTATTATTATTATTATTATTATTATTATTATTATTATTATTATTATTATTATTATTATTATTATTATTATTATTATTATTATTATTATTATTATTATTATTATTATTATTATTATTATTATTATTATTATTATTATTATTATTATTATTATTATTATTATTATTATTATTATTATTATTATTATTATTATTATTATTATTATTATTATTATTATTATTATTATTATTATTATTATTATTATTATTATTATTATTATTATTATTATTATTATTATTATTATTATTATTATTATTATTATTATTATTATTATTATTATTATTATTATTATTATTATTATTATTATTATTATTATTATTATTATTATTATTATTATTATTATTATTATTATTATTATTATTATTATTATTATTATTATTATTATTATTATTATTATTATTATTATT